>VWZX01005102.1:245356-523429 GCA_013399015.1 Galbula dea | reverse complement strand
ACCTTAAAGGTCTCTTCCAACCAAAACAATTCTGTGATCCTCTGAAAGACTCAGACGAGCAGGAACTGACAGGACCAAGCTTGGTGCTGCCCTGTGCAGCTGCTGGCTGCTGCTGTCCAGTGCCCTGTGCCCCTCTGGAAGGCAGGAGGAGAGGGATGGCCACTTTTTCCATCTTCATTCTGGCAAGGTGTGGCTCAGGCTCTGGCTGTCGCTGTGCAGGAGGTGGGGAACCCGGTGGCCCATCTAGCCATAGTGGATATGAACACAGAGCTGACTCAGCTGTGCAGAGCTGGAGGGGTGCAGAGGTGCTGCTCTGGGGCTGTGCCGTGAAAGACTCTCTCCAAACACCGCAGGCTGACGAGCGGATCCGCGCCTGCTACGAGCACACGATGGCCGAGTGGCTGGGCTGTGAGGCCATCGTCCGGCAGCGGGAGAAGGAGTCCCACGCAGCAGCCCTGGCCAAGTGCTCCTCTGGGGCCAGCCTGGATTCCCACATCCAGAGGATGATGCACAGGGACTCAACCATCAGCAACGAGGTGAGGCTGGGGGGGCTCGGGGGGCGCACCTGGGCTCCGTGTGGGCTTGTGCTGCAAGGAAGGGTGGAGGCACAGCTCTTGTTCACCCTCTGCCCCTGACCTCTGCACCTCCCTGCTCTCTGTGATCAGTGCAAGTCAGAGCTGCAGCTTTCTGACCTGTTCTCTTATCTGCTCTTCCCTCTGCCCCTGACCTCTGCACGTCCCTGCTCTCTGTGATCAGTGCAAGTCAGAACTGCAGCTTTCTGACCTGTTCTCTTATCTGCTCTTCCCTCTGCCCCTGACCTCTGCACCTCCCTGCTCTCTGTGATCAGTGCAAGTCAGAGCTGGAGTTTTCTGACTTGTTCTCTTATCTGCTCTTCTCTCTGCCCCTGACCTCTGCACCTCACTGCTCTCTGTGATCAGTGCAGGTCAGAGCTGGAGCTTTCTGACCTGTTCTCTATCATCTGCTCTTCCAGTGCTTAGCTGTAGGAGGGAGCAGCTCCTGCAGCATGACCCCATTTTCCATACTGGTACTGCACTGACCCAGAGGTTTTGGTCTGCAGCCTGAGGGATGTATTGGAGGTCTTTGCTTTGGTTCTTGCAGCTGCAGTATCTGCAGCAGCACTGAGCAGCTCTGCATCCATGCTCCCGAGTTAGGGTGCTGGGCACAGCAGGCCTGAAAGCCAGGGGCAGCAGGAGGAGGGCAGGGGGTCCAGAACTTGTTTGTGGAGCCCTGTGTTTGAGTGCAGGCACTCTCCCCAGTCCTGGGAAGCATTCCCTGTGGGTGTTTCTGGAGAACAAGAGGCATGCATTACCCATCTTGCACTCCTGGTGCATGCCAGGATTAGCTCCCTGGGAGTCAGTGATGAAGTAAGGGGAGAGGGGGAGGCTGTGTTTTCACTGACAGGCTTTTCAGCAGGGCCTGTTGGGACAGGACAAGGGGTGATGGCTTTGAACTAAGAGGGAGGTTTGGACTAGACAGAAGGAAGAAATGTTTCCCACTGAGGGTGGTGAGAGCCTGGCCCAGGTTGCCCAGAGAGGTGGGAGATGTCCCATCCCTGGAACCACTCCAGGTCAGGTTGTTAGGGGCTCTGATCAGCCTGCTGTAGTTGGAGATGTCTCTGGTGAGTGCAGGGGGTTGGACTACATGACCTTTGAAGGTCCCTTCCCACCCAAACCAGTCTGTGATTCTATGAACATGCACTGGGAGGGGAGCTGGCAGAGTTACTGCCTGTGAAGGTTCACCCTCTTCCCTTCTCAACCTGAAGTTTCCTGTTCTAAAATGCTCCCATGGTAAGGGAGGAAAACTGTTGCCCTTCCTCTCTCCATCAGAGCCCTGCCCAGTGAACACCCACAGTACTAGGGTGGGGACAACTCCTGCTGAAAGTGCTGTGTTTTCTTAAAGCCCTGATGTTTGTATGTCCTCAGAGTGCTCTGCAGGTCCTGCAGCAGGAGCAGCCACAATCTCCTGCTCAGAAGAGGGAGGACTTGCTCTGGAGTGAAGCCTCAGAGGGAATCCACGAGGCAGAGCAGAGAACTGCTCACTGCAAAGCCCAGTGCTTCCTTCTGTGCTTCAGCTGGAAGCCAGGAAAGGGTGCTGTTGGCTCTTGGAGAGGCTGCCTACACTGAGGCTGGCTTCAACCAGCAATAGTTGCCCTTTAGGAAAAGGGAAAACCCATTACTATTCTGGTGGGGATTGTTCTGTTGCCTGTGACTTCATCCCTTGTGTAAACTCAGATGGGGTGAGCTGCAGTGCTGCCAAATTAGGGCAGATTGGCAGAAATTTGCACTCCAGGGAGACTGTGACCTCTCTGAAGGCCAGGAGGAAGCAGTTCCTTTCAGACCCAGACATGCAGCATCTGAACAGCTGGATTGGCCTGGGACTTTGTGGGGTGTTTGCCATCCCCCAGCAGTGGATGTCCGTGGCAGGCTGAGGGAGGGGTGTGCTGCCTGGCAGAGCTGATGGGACAGCAGCAGCTTTCCTGGGGCAAACAGGGGGATTTATGGGATGCATTTTCTGCCTGTTCTTTCCATGCAGATGGGCACACCTCTGATAGCATGGGGTGAGCCTCCTCCCACCCCACATACCATGCCTTTGCCCTTTTCCCTCTCTCTTGCAGTCCTCTCAGAGCTGCAGCTCTGGCCGACAGAATCACGCCCGGCTGCAGAGTGACTCCAGCTCCAGCACCCAGGTGAGCAGCAGAGCTTTGTCCTCTCTTGCTGGCTCAGGCACTGGCCACCCAACAGGTTTTCACTGCTCAAGACCCATAACAGTTCCTGGCAAACAGGAGTGATGGTTGCAGGAGGTGAGAGACTCACAAACCTGCCTCTGGAGCCACCAAGGTCACAACCTGCTTGGTGGTGTTTAATATTCACCAGCCTGTTCTGCCCAGGCTTGAAGGAACAACCCCCATGTGACCTTCACACTTGAGGGCCCTTGACTGCTCCATATGTTAGGAACCATGTGTTCAACCAACCTGTTTGAATGACATTCTGCACAATATATTATGCTGAGTAAAGCAGAGTCCTTTTGGAACAGGGGCTGTGGGCTCTGAGTTCTGCAAATCACCAAGCACTGACCTGCCCAGTCCAGGCAGGGGAGTGTAAAGACTGAGGACTGTGCCCAGAGGTTCCTCCAGGAGTGTAGTTAAAATGGGACAGAGTTAGATACTCCTGCTGGAGCTGCCTCATTATAGTGAAGATGTGGAGCCACAGCCTCCCTGGAAGGAGGTTGGAGCAAGGTGAGGGTCGGTCTCTTCTCCCAAAGAACAAGTGAGGAAACAGTCTCAAGTTGAACCAGGGGAGGTTTAGGTTGGGCATTAGGAACAATTTCTTCCCCAAAAGGGTTGTCAAGGTGTTGGCCCAGGCTGCCTAGGGCAGTGGTGGAGTCCCCATCCCTGGAGGGGTTGAAAAGCCCTGGAGCTGTGGTGCTGAGGGCCATGGCTTAGTGGTGCCCTGGCAGTGCTGGGTAATGGTTGGGCTTGGTGACCTTAAAGGTCTCTTCCAACCAAAACAATTCTATCATTCTAAGTTACAATGCCCTCAAGTCCTCTGAGCTTTCTTCCACTGGTTGCCTGTATGAACCCTGCACAGAGAGAGCAGATCTTCCTCCTCACACATGGGCACTATGTCCCCAGGAGCTGCCTTCAGCACCAGACTGTTCCCAGCAGTGTGCTGAATGCAGAGGGTTTGCTCTCTTCCACGTGTCTCTCTGCTCATGCTCTGCAGGTGTTTGAATCTGTTGATGAAGTGGAGCAGCCTGAAGCAGATGCTCAGCTGGAAGATGGCAAACAAAGCAAGATCCCCAACGGGACTGTTCCCAATGGCACCTGTTCCCCTGATTCTGGCCACCCCTCTTCCCAGAACTTCTCCATCACCTCGGGCTTCTCCGAGCGTAGCTTCAGCAACGAGGACAGTGCCCTGGAAACCAACAGATCCTCAGCCAGCTCTCAGGGAAAGGCTGGTGGGTCTGAGGTGCCAGGCTCACAGGACCTGGATGGTACCCAGCAGGAGGAGAAGCTGCAGGGCCAAGACAGCCTGGAAGGTGAATTTCCCAGCAGTGGAAGCGTGGACTTTGTTCCCGTGGGTGAGAGCTTGGCAGGGGCCCTGCCTGGTCAGGATGCTGTGGCCCTGACTGTGGTGGAGAGCTGGGCAGACAGTGAAGCTGAAAAGCAAAGCTTGGTGGAGAGTGAAGATAACCTCTCTGAGGAGCCAGAGATGGAGAGCTTGTACCCACAGCTGGAGACCTTGGCTGTAGCTGACCTGACCAACAGTGAGACATCTGCTGTCTCCTCCACGGGTGTCACCTACTCTGTAAGTACCAACCTGTTCCCTGCCTGGCCTCCTCCCCTCTGCTGATCCTGCAGCTGGCTGGACAGCGGCTCTCTACCTCCCACCCAGCCTCTGCCCTGGCCTCCTTCCCTCTGTGGATCTGCATTTACCCTCTGCTGATCCTGCAGCTGGCTGGACAGGGGCTCTCCCCCTTTCCACCAGACGCTGCCCTGTCCTTCCTTTGCCCTTGCAACTTTCTCTTTTTTGTTTCGTTGTTGGTTTTCATTTGGAAACAAACCCCCCTTTGCTTTTGCTGTGTGCAGCCAGAGCTGCTGGACATGTACACAGTGAACCTGCACCGCATCGAGAAGGACGTGCAGCGCTGCGACCGCAACTACTGGTACTTCACCCCGGCCAACCTGGAGAAGCTGCGCAACATCATGTGCAGGTGGGAGCTGGGGGAGGTGAGGCTGGGGGCTTCTGGGCCTCCCTGGGATGGGGGCAGGCTCCTGGCACTGGTGGCTGCTTGCCCTGAGTTCACCTTGAGGCTGGAGACTCAAACATCATCTGACTTCAGGTGGTTTCCCAGAGCACACAGGCTGCAAAACCAGAGAGTGTTTCCAGTTCCCAGCTCTCCCCAGCAGAGGCTCTAGAACCTGGTCACAAAGAAAGAACTTCTCCACAAGCAAAATGATTCCCCTGCACCTTGCTTCCATCTAGAGTTGTCTCCATAAAAATCAAGTTGATTAGCTGCCCTGGAAGATTGCAGTCAAGTTGTTGTTTATCACCATGGGGAAATGATGCAGCAAATGCAGAGTCATTGAAGTTGGTTTGTCACAGATCAAAGAATGCAGGAGAGTTCACTGCACTACTTGAGTTGTGAATGGGAGTGACAGTGAATCTTTTATTGTACAACAGCTGGAGAGCATTCAGCAGAGGCTAGGAAGATGCTGAGGGCACTGGAGCATCTCTGGCAGGAGGAAAGGCTGAGAGCCCTGGGGCTGCCGAGCCTGGAGAAGAGCAGCCCCACAGGGGAGCTGCTCAATGCTGAGCAAGAGCTCAAGGCTGGGGGCAAGAGGCTGGGGCCAGACTCTGCTCAGTGGTGCCCAGAGCCAGCCCAAGGGGCACTGGGCACAAACTGGAACCCAGGAGGAGAAACTGGTTTGTTGTGAGGGTGTTGGAGCCCTGGCCCAGGCTGCCCAGAGAGGTTGTGGAGTCTCCTTCTGTGAAGAGATTGCCAAGGCAGCTGGAGGTGACCCTGGGCAAGCTGCTGTGGGTGCCCCTGCTGGAGCAGGGGGGTTGGACTGGATGATCCTCAGAGGTCCCTTCCAGCCCTCACCCTGCTGGGATTTGGGGATTCTGTGACCTCACAGTTACCAGACCAATTTGTCCTGCCACCCTGACTGCTGCTTTGCCCCATGACTGCCATGTGTCAGGGTTGTTGGCCAAAGCAGAGAGAGCTCCCTGGGGCTGCCCAGGCAGGCTGCCTCCTGGTCTGAATCCAGCACATCCCTCCTGCTCTCTGGAAGACATCTGGAAAATGTTTTAATGAAGATCAGCCCTCATTAAGTGTGGCTCTAATGAGGGAGTGCCTGAAGCATGTGAGTGGTTGTGCTGTCTCCTGGGGAGGCACTTACCTGGGTGCTCTTTCTGAGTGGCTGGGCTTAGTCCTTGTGACTAAGAGGTTGCTGTGTGACCTTCACCAACTCAAACCAGCTCTAGCTCAGCAGCTCCAACTGCTTCAGGGGCAGTGAAGGCTTAAAATATTACTACTCCTCTTGCAAATATGAGGAGAAGCTGCTGTTTTGGGAGAGCTGTCCCTTCCTCTGACAGCTGCAGTTGATCTCTGCTGGGAGAAGACCTCCAGCTAGCAGGCAGGATGGCAAAGATTTGGTTCCCTTTGTGTCAGCAGTGGCTCCTGAGTCCTTTCTGAACACATTTGGACCTTGCTGCCAAATAGGGGAAGATATCCTCTGCAGGGCTGGTTGTTTCCTTTGGGACACTGGGTGCAGGAAGGCAAAGCAGAGGGTAGTGTGTGGAGAGGATGAACTGAGGAGGGAGAATCCATGGCACAGCCTTGGATCAACACCCTGCCATGGCCATGGCCATGGCCATGGCAGGGTGTTGATCCAAGGCTGTGCCATGCATGATATCCCTGAAAGTCATCACAATTTCATCATTTACAAGCAGAAGGGAGGTGAGGCATAGCAAAATTGTCCTCCCTGCCACCATGCTTTGGTAGAGAACACCAACATCTCAGGAACCTCCACTGCAGGCCATGGGCAAGGGAGGTGACAAGCTGGGTAGCATGGGAAGGTCTCCTGGGTCACCTTTCTTCCTCTCTCTCTCTCTCACACAGCTACATCTGGCAGCACATAGAGATTGGCTATGTGCAAGGGATGTGTGACCTGCTAGCCCCTCTCCTGGTCATCCTGGATGATGGTGAGTGGGTTGCTCTTGCTTTGCTGTCTCCAGACCTTGGTGGGGAGAGGATCTGCTGGCCTTTTACAGTGGGAGTGGCCCATGCTTGGAGGTGTGGAGCAGCTGGTGGCAGGATCCTGGATGTTCTTTGACTCCCAGGAGCCCAAGCTAGGGACAGCATGGACTTCTGTGCAGCAGGAGCTGTCTTTCCAGAGGGATATCCCTGCTGCAGGGGGATGGTTGGTTGCATGTGGTGATGCAGATGCAGCTGAGCAGTGACTCTCTCTCTTCCCTGAGCAGAAGCTCTGGCTTTCAGCTGTTTCACTGAGCTTATGAAGAGGATGAATCAGAACTTCCCCCATGGAGGAGCCATGGACACCCACTTTGCCAACATGAGGTCTCTGATCCAGGTAGGAGGGAGGGTGGGGGGTTCCTGGCAGCCTCTCAAAGCAGAGAGGGGAAAAGCTGTTCTTGGGATGAGGGTCTTGGAGGGGATGAGGGGAGTTTTCAGTGGTGGAGAGCAGGGAGCTGGAAAGAGCCTGGAGTAATTCCTGCCAGGATTGCAAAGGAGGGAGGAGCTGGGTGGAAGGTGGTGTGTGGTAGGAGAAGAGTGGGAATGAAGGGAGGCAGACAGAGGAGGGGCTGGTGCCTCTGCTGTGTCTTGCTCAGGTTCCTTTTGCTTTTCTTGGCAGATTCTGGACTCTGAGCTCTTTGAGCTGATGCACCAGAATGGTGACTACACTCATTTCTACTTCTGCTACCGCTGGTTCCTCCTGGACTTCAAGAGAGGTGTGTGCTGGGAGGGGGCAGCTGAGCCAGCAGGTGGGGAGGGAAGGCAAGGTCTGCCGTGCTTCCAGGCTCCTCACTACCCCCTGCAGCAGGGCCTGGTGTCTGAACTGAACTGTCTACCAAGTGTTCCTGTCCTGCCTTCCCCTGGTAGACCTGTGGCTGACTTTTCTCTCTAGATCCAGAACCTGTTATTCCAGAGCTGCTGGGAAGCCTGCACCAGGCTTGTGCCCTCCAGCCTGTTTGTCTCTACAGATGACTGACTTATTGCTTCCAACTGGAACAGGTTCTTGTGGGCAGGAAGCACCCAGGGTGTCTTCTCAGTGCTGCTGTGAGCTCTGGGAGTCAGGATGATGCCCACCCCCTGGCTGGAGCAGTCACTGCTGGGTCTCCCCTCTGTTGGCAGAGCTGGTGTACGATGACGTGTTCGCCGTCTGGGAGACCATCTGGGCAGCTGCCCACGTCTCCTCTGCACACTATGTGCTCTTCATAGCCCTGGCCTTGGTGGAGATGTACAGGGACATCATCTTGGAGAACAACATGGATTTTACAGACATCATCAAGTTTTTTAATGGTACAGCTTGTGTGCTGTGGCAGCTGCTCAGAGGAAGGCAGCACGTGTGTGTCTGGGCCATGTGGTGAATGTTCTGAGCAGGGCACTGCAGGGTTGTGTGGGGGTGATACTGGGAACTCCATGGTGAGGGGGCAGTCAGGCCCTGAGGGGGTCTGCTGGTGTCTGAGGAAGCCCACCCTGCCATCCCTGGCAGCAGCCCACCTTGCTGTGCTTGAAGGGACCTGGGAGTGTTGGTTGTGCATCCTGCTGGCTGTAATCACCCTGGGCTGGGGTGGGCGGTTGGGGGCTCCTCAGCCAGATCACCCTGGGCTGAGGTGGGCAGTGGGGGCTCCTTAGGCAGATCACCCTGGGCTGGGGTGGGCAGTGGAGGCTCCTCAGGCAGATCACCCTGGGCTGGGGTGGGCAGTGGGGGCTCCTCAGCCAGATCACCCTGGGCAGTGGGGGCTCCTCAGCCAGGTGTCTCTGAGGAACTTGGGCAGGGCTTCACAGCTTCAGCTCCCACCTGGAGCTCAGCTGCTAGGCAGAGGCTGGGGATGCTGGGGCCACTCTGGCTGCTTGGCTCTAGCCTGTCTGTGGGTTCCTCTTGTCTGTTCCAGAGATGGCTGAGCGCCACAACACCAAGCAGATCCTGAAGCTGGCTCGGGACCTTGTCTACAAAGTCCAGACTCTGATTGAGAACAAGTGAAGGCCATGGGGAAGATGAGGCATCCAGAGAGAGCCAGGACCTCCCTGCAATGCTTCCTCCCCTTCTCCTTTCTCTCCAAGTGCCACACCTGTGGAAATGAGGTAGTTGGACACATGCTGCTGTCTGGCTGGCAGTGCCCTTAGCTCCCCAAGTGCTGTGTTCAGTGTTAGCCCAGGGGCCCTGGCTCAGATCTTCACAGCCTTCACCAGTGACTTAACCAAAGATCTGCACAGTTGCATCTTATTCCTAAGGACTTGCTTTGGAAGCAGGACCTGGCTGGTCACTCCCTCACCTTGCTGCAGCAGAAGGGCAGTGAGTGTGGTTGCCACCACCACAGCTGCTGAAGCTGCTGGCAGCATCCCAGGGCAGAGCTGGGTGTCTGGGGGGGCAGAGCTGCCAGACCTCCTGGGAGCAGTGGGCACCACAGCCTCTGTGGCAAGGAAATAAAGCTGCTGCTGCAGAGAGCTCTTACCTGGTGGTTAGAGGGTTAGCCTGGGCAGTGAGGGATGCTGCCAGTACTCAGTACTGATGGTCCCAGGTCCTACCAGTAACAGAAGGACTTTGATCACAGGAATTCCTCTTCTTTTGGTCTTGTCCCTTGAAGCAGAGCAATCCCCTTTAGTGTTTCTACTTTAGGGCTCTGTTCTCTCCCTGGGGTTTTTATGTTGTTTGTCACTCCAGTACCTGAGCACACAAGAGTTTCTGCTCTGGGTGGATGTTCAGCAGAGCTCCAAATTCAGCACTGGCTTTTCCTTTCAAAAATCCAACCTCTGTGATGTTCTCTGAACAGTGGAAAATCTGATCCTAACCTCCTCTGGGAACTCTAGACTCGAGGTTTTCTTACCTGCCTTACTCTAGCTGCTCGTGGTAGGAGTCTGCTCTCCCTGGTGTTCCTCTAGAAGCCCTGTCAGGGGAGAGTTCCTCAGAAGGCAAGCCAGAGCTGCTGACTGCAGTGACTGTCCTGACTTCCCCTCTGAAGGTACCTATCCCATCCTCTGCTAGAGACCTGCTGCTCAAAGCTAGACAGTGCAAACAATCCCCTTGGTGCCTGCAGGTTTCTGTGTGCTTCTGGGGCTGCAGAGCCCCCCAGGTAGGCACTGAAAGTCTCCAGCCAGGCCTTGGTGGGCTTCCTTCACCTGCCCGTGGTAGCCCCAGGTCCCTGAGTGGTCTTTTGCTTTTGGAAGATGCACTTCTGTGGCCACTGCTCCTCCAGTGGCTCCTCCAGCCTGGCAGCCCCTGGAGCACACTGTGTGAAGTGCCTCTCCAGCACTACCCTGGGAGCTGAGCTGCTGAGGCTGAGCTGCAGAGGCTTTGGGATCATTTTTCAACTCAGGTAAAAACTCTAAAGGAGAAGGAGAGGTGTGGGTGCTTGGTAGGTGGAGTCCAGGCAGGGAGGGCTTTGGCAGAGCCCCAGGAGGCTGCCATGAGCCTGTGCTGTCAGCAGCAGGGAAGATGCTGGCTTGTAGCTCTCCAGAAGGGTCCTTTCTCTTGAGTTGTGCTGCAAAAATTCGTGTTCCCTCCTCCGTGCAGTGTGTGGTGGGTGTGTGTGTGGGTGTGCTCTCCTCCTCCTCCCCTCTGCAGGAGGAGGCCCTGCTCTTCTCTTGCTGCTGGAGTGCTGCTGACCCAAAGGGAGGAGAGGCCCTGCCCTTGCTGGGAACATCTCTCTGTGCTGGCTCTGCTCTCTGCTCCCTGGGGCATGTGTCAGATGCTGCTTGCAGAAAAGAGAGACGGAAAGCTGCTGCTTCAGAGAAGTTCTGCAGAGGGTGGTGAAGCAGCTTGCAGCTCCTGGGTGGATCAGCTGGTCCTTCTGCAGGCCTGGGGCTGCAGGTGGATGAAGCAGGGAACAGCAGTGCACGTGGAACCATCTGGGGAAGAGGAGTGAGAGTGGAGGGGGAGCAGTGGGAAGCCTTTGGCCACTCATAATCCCAACAGGCAGATGTGTCCCTTCAGTCTAGGAATTTCTCTGGAGCAGTTACCTGCACTGAATCTCCAGCAGTGCTTGCTCTGCAGTGGCACAGGACACAAAAGCACCAGGGCTTCAGACCTGCCTCTCCTCATGGGAATCTTTCCTTCCCACACAGCAGAGCCAAAAGCTCTGTGCCCTCCCCACCAGGCTGTTCCTCTGCCCTCTGGGTCCTGGGACAGGTAACAATCTACCTGCATCACCTTCTCCAGAGGGGAAGGGAACTGCTGAGGGACCAGAAGCAGCAGGTCAGCTGAAAGCCAATCTCAGCCAGCAGCCTCACTGGCCCTTTGATCTGCCAAGCTTCTGGGTGTCTTTCCTTGGCTTTTAAACAAAGCCAGCCAAGAAACTCTGCACAATATTTGCTGTCTGTGTTAAGTGAGAGTGTCTNGGGGGGGGGGGGGGAGAAAATGTATTTATTTCTTGATTGTACCTTGCTGTGTGTC
The DNA here is from genome assembly GCA_013399015.1 of Galbula dea. Taxonomy (NCBI): domain Eukaryota; kingdom Metazoa; phylum Chordata; class Aves; order Piciformes; family Galbulidae; genus Galbula; species Galbula dea. The sequence goes on along the minus strand of VWZX01005102.1, from coordinate 512,268 downwards.
CCTGTGTACTGGAGTATGTGAGTGTGTGTTGGTGTGCACATGGAGCTAGATCTCAGTGTTCCTCACACTATCTTCTAAGTGTTTACCAGAGAAATGTGTCTATATATTATATATATACAGTAGAGAGAGAAAATATGTGAATCAAGTGGGGCTTGGGTTTGTTTTGGGGGTGGGGGGAGAAGAACTCTTCTGCTTCTAAGGACTGTGTGGTTTCTCTAGCACCTATTCCATGATGTGCCAACGTCCCTGTCCCTCTGCTGGGAGACTTGCTCTGCTGTGGCAATGGGAGGCTCAGAGCACAGCCATCATTGTGACCTTGGCTTGCTTTTCATCCTGACTTGAAAACTGGAAAAGGAGGAGAAAACCAACCAGACAAACCCTTTGTTCCAGGCCTGGTGCTGAGTTGAGTCTGCAGGAGCTGAGCTCTGCAGGGTTTAGTGCCTGCCCTGGGGGAGAACAGTGGCAGAGCTGAGGCTTGGTGAGTGGCAAAGCAGGACAGGCAGTGTTGCAGAGATTGGGCAGCCCAAAGTCTGTGGTGTGTCCTTGAAACTGGGACTGGAGTCACTCTCTTTTGCAGCTGGTCATACCCTTTTGGTTAGGAAGGGAATGTGACCTCCAGAAGGTGTCTGTGGAGGTGCTCTGTCCCCATCCAGTTAGCTCTGCTGCAGGCAGTGCCCCCAGGTCCTGCTCTACTTGAGATCATACAAAAGTCACCAAAACCATCATCTCCCAAACACTCCCAAGCCTGAGCTTGCAGGCCCAGCTTTGCCTTCCCATGCAGCTGGGAGGCAGAAGATACCAAAGGTCTCCAGGCCCTGCACTGGTGGATGGTGCCATTGCAGACCCTCCCCGTGCTGCCAGCGTGGGAGCAGGCAGGACAGCAGCTCTGGGAGGGCAGAAGCAGGCTGTCTGTGGCAGTCTCTGTGCTCTGCCCTTCCCCAGCCCCTGCCCACAGGTGGTTCCAGCTGGGTGTGCAGCATCTTGTCAGCAGGTGCAGGGGGTAGCTCCTTGCTGTGCTCTCCACTGCCTGACCAGCAGGCTGATGTGCTCATGGAGAGCTGTGGTGAAGCAAGGCCAGGAGTCTGCCCCTTCCCTGGCTGCCTCTGCCCCTCTTCTTGATTGCCCCAAGGGAAAAGCATTGTTCTGGGTCTCCAGCAGCGTGAATCCCTGGGGCCCTGCACGACAGCACAGATCTCTGCTGGCTGGAGCCTGAGGTCTCCTCTTTGCCATGGAGAGAGAAGCCTGTGGCAGGGAAATGCTTGTCCATATACAGGAATCTTGCCTGACTCCTTGGAGGAGAGGAATGTCTCATCCCAGCAGCTTCATGCAGCTGGAATCCACCCCAGGTAACAGGCACTACACTCTGGGGACTCTCTTTATCCTGCTGGTTGCTCTGTAGGAGCAGGGGCTTGAGCTGCTGTGCCCTGAGACAGCTGCATCCTTCCCTTGGGTGCAGCCAGCTTTGCATCCCCCTTGCCCCCAGCCCATGTTCTCCATTCCGGGTCACTCCAGAGCTGAGCCTGAGGGAAGGATGAGCTCCTGAACGTCTGCAGAGGTGTGGGGAGTGCACTTAGCCTTTTGTTGGAGCCTCAGCTCACAGCTAATCTCAGTGTTTAGACACAGTCAATGGTTGTGTCCTGGCCCCAGCCTCTCCCCAGGGACTTGCTAATGGATTTGCTTCCTGCAGTGGAGCTTCCTGCTGCTGCCACTCACCCAGTGACTGCTGGTGCACATCTCCCTCAGGGTGGCTCCTGGGGGTTCTGTGGAAGTTGTCTTTGGTCCTAAAAGGGGAGGTTTCTGTAGGAGTTTCTCTTTCCCTGTGCTGAGTCTCTGAGTTGCTTTGCTGTTCACATCTCTTAGGAAGGCTGAGAGGCTTCTTCTGCATGGGGACTTCTTGCTGCCACCTCGTGCTGCTCTCATCCAGCCTCTTAGCTTTGGAACATCTCTTATTATTATCTCCCAGGTGCTTCTGGGCACAGTTACAGCATTTCAGTATCACATGAGCACAAAGGGAAAGTGGAAGAGCACAGCTCACAGTGACAGTTCCCTAGCAGTAGGGAAGGGTTGGAACTCACCTCAGAAACAGTTCTCAGATGAAGTGGATAAAATGCCCCTTCCTGCTGCCTGCTCCTTCAGACACTGCAGTGCTCCTCAGTCATCATCCCCCTGGCCTGCCCTGCAGAAACACCTCACCCATGAAGGCACCTGAAGCCTTTGTTGTGGTCCCCAGTCACACTTAACCCTGTTCTGTTTCATGGTGGCATCCTGGGCCAGAGCTGAGGTGGTTCTGGTGCCATAACCATGTGTTCCTACAGCTTAGGGTGTTTGGATTTCTTCTAAGCTTTGCCCCAGTCTGGACTCTCCTGGAGAGTCTCCCCTGCTGGAGTAGCCCCAGCAGGCTGTGGAGAGGGGTCTCAGATCAGTGGCAGCATATCCAACCCTAGCTTCCCCTTCAGCAGCTGAGTAACTCCCTTTTGGAAAGGGATTTTGCAGCTGGAGCCTGAGCAGGGTGCCCAAGGACAGAGCTGCAGGTGACAGCCTCTGCTCCATGCCTGGGCACCATGGCTCCTGAGCCCCTGGCACTGCAGGGCTCTGTGTCCCCAGCAGCTCTGGGGCCAGTCCTGCAGGCAGAGCCGTGGCTGGAGCAGGCAGGTTGTGTCCCACCAGCTCTCCTCTGCCCAGCAGGAGCAGGCATCACCCTGCCCTTGGAGGTGGAAGCCTCTGGGGAGCTTGGCATGCAGCTGGGGCTCAGCATTCTGTGCTGCTGTGGGAGAGGGCCAGGAGGGGAAGCTGCTGTTCATCAGCCCTTTTGGAAGGGGTTAAAAGCACCATTTATCCTTGGGGTTTGTGTTTGGGTTTGGCTTAGATGAATCAAAGCTAACATTGAAACTATGCACAGAGCCTCAGAAAGTCCCTGGAAGGTTTAAGACTTCCTGTGGCCTCGCTGCTGGGGAAGGGAAGGAGTGGAAAATCCTCACCCTGGGTGCTGAGATACTAAACATTTCATTCTCAAGACTACCTGAGATCTACTTAAACTCTCAGAAACTCAATCTCTTCTTGGAGAGTAGTTCCCAGGAGCCAGGGAGGGAGGAGAAAGCTGATTTCACAAGGAGAATTAACAGGAACCTTTGTTCAAAAGCCAGCTGAGATGTCACCTTAGACCCATGATTGTCACCTTCCTCCTGCCAAGGTGTGTTCTGAGAGCTTGGCAGGGTGAGGCTGGGCTGTCACCCTGCCCTGGAGCTGACAGGCCCAGTCCCAAGTGCTGAGGGACAGGGGACTACCCTCCCAGCAGGGTGATGAATGTATCTGATGTCCTGGCATTAGACTCTTATGTTGCCCTACACTCAATTGCTGCTTTTCTATGTTGGATGCCATTTTGGTCTCTGGGAGCTGCTCTACCTGAGCTTAACAAGCACTATGAGCTTTTCCTATCTTTGTAGAAGTGCTGCTGATGTTCTTAGATGATTTAAATTCCACACCCTGGTACAGTAGCTGTTTTCTATTATTTTGTCCCTGCTCTGGGGGTTTTATGTAAACTGTTCCCTCTTGATGTTCAGAAAGAATTAAAGCTCTATTCTCTATGCTTAATGTATTTTCAAATCAATAAAATCCTGGTTGTTCTTTCTGGCTGTGCAGTCCCTGGGGAGGTGATGGCAGATGGGGAGTCCCCCAGGAAGGCCCTCAGAGGTGTGCTGCTTCTAAGAGCTTTAGGAGGTTGCTGCTGCACCCTAAAACTCCTCTGTCTCTGGGGGAGCAGTGGGATGCTTTTACCCTTGCTTTGAGGACAGACTTCTTCCATTCTCACAACACCTGCTCCTTGTGGCTAGAAGAACTGCTACTCATTTTTCATGAGCACTCAAAGCTGCAGCAAAAAAAAGCCCTGGACCTGCATCAGCTGTGGTGTGGGAAAAGCTGAGTGCATTCAGTGCTGGAAGTGCTCAGCAGTGCCATTAAGGAAACTCTAACTCCAGTGAAGTTAATCTGCACTGAGCTATTTCTGTGCTCTCTAAGCTGCTGACAAGGAATTTTTCAAAGGAGGAAGCAGTGAGTGGCCTGAGATCTCCTACAGCAGACTCCTTTGCTTGCTCTCCTCCCCCTGCCAGCACTCCTGGAAGCGTGGGTGACTCCCAGCTCCAGCATCCTGCAGTGGGCAGCTACAGAACACTTCCATGTTCACACAGTCACAGGCAGCTCTGGGCACCTCTGGGGCTGCCATTCTGTTTGCCCTGTGCTGTAGCAGCTTCCTTTCTTTGCTGTGAGGGTGTTGGAGCCCTGGCCCAGGCTTTGCAGAGAGGCTGTGGAGTCTCCTTGTGTGGAGAGATTGCCAAGGCAGCTGGAGGTGGTCCTGGGCAAGCTGCTGTGGGTGACCCTGCTGGAGCAGTGATGTGCTTGTTGGTTCCTGTGCTCACAGAGGGAAGGAGAACAGATTTGCCTCAGCCTGGAAGCCCTGTTTGAAACAGCACTGACCAACCTTAAATGGACCTCTAAAAATGGGAGGGGAGTGGAAGCAAGTTTGGATGCTGGCTCCAGACTCCTGCCTCTACATACTTATGAGAAGAGGCTTAATTAAATAAAACCTGGTATTTAATTAATCCTTAATATGTTTGCTTCTTGGGGCATGTTTGCTCTAATGGCACAGCCCCAGTTTTCAGCGCAGGGTAATGGGCTGCCAGGGAGCTCCCTGGTAAGGACTTCCAAATGCTGCTGAAGACACTCCTCAAAGCCCCAGAGTTTGCAAAACGTCTGCTTGGGATTCAACCAGCACTTGCAAACGTGTTAATTACCTGCTATTAATTGGCAATCCAACCCTTCGAGGCCAGGTCCCTGCCGTGCAGAAGCAGAAATGCTCTGTGCAGAGACTGGCAAAACTCCTGCTGGTTCCGATGGAGGAAAGGAAACGATCTTAAAAGTGAATTCCATTAGATTTTAACTGGGGCTGCTCTCTCACAGAAGCAGATCCCCTGAGGGGATGCTTTGAAGTGCACTGACCCGGCTACAGCCCCGGGAATTGCCACCTGAGTTGCCAACTCGGTGCAGCAGAGGAGACCAGAGCTGGCAGAGCAGCTCCTGGGCAGAGGGGGAAGAAGAACTGCTCCTGATGTTGTGCACTGGGCTGCAATCACAGGCACTTCGGGAGATCCTGAATCCCAGCATGAGGAGAGCTGGAAGGGACCTCTGGGGATCATCCAGGCCAACCCCCCCTGCTCCAGCAGGGCACTCACAGCAGCTTGCCCAGGATCACCTCCAGCTGCCTTGGGAATCTCTCCACACAAGGAGCCTCCACAGCCTCTCTGGGCAGCCTGGGCCAGGGCTCCAACACCCTCACACCAAACAAGCTTCTCCTCCTGTTCAGCTGGAACCTCCTGGCTTCCAGTTTGTGCCCAGTGCCCCTTGGGCTGTCCCTGGGCACCACTGAGCAGAGTCTGGCCCCAGCCTCTTGCCCCCAGCCTTGAGCTCTTGCTCAGCATTGAGGCTTCACCATCAACACTGTAAGAGGGCAACAGCTCCTCCGAGGGCTGGTGGCAGCCCAAGTGTTTTCCATGGCCTTGATCCTGTGCTGGCTGAGTTGGAGCCCTTGGGCTGCTGGTGGGAATGCAGCAACTGTGTGGCTGACAAACCAGTTTGTCGTGGCACATGCCCAGGGCAGCCCAAGGCAGTGGCTGTGCCTTGGCAGGGTGAGGTGAGGAGACAGCCTGGGGACATGGCACCGGTGCAGCACCGAGGCCAAGGAAGGACCAGGCATATTTATAGCACAGTTGTTAACATGCATGAATGAACATGTTGAACCTCAGCACAAACAAAACACTTCTAGTGTAAACATCTGCTTCTGCTGAGGTCAGCTCTGCCCTGCTAACACCTCTGGCTCCACCTGACCTCTTCAGGTGTTCCAACAGGTATTTTAGATGCAGGAAAATAAAACCAGCCCACAAAGGCTGAGCTACAGCTGAGTGTAAATCCTTGGAGGGCTCCATTTTGCACCACTACAGCACAGTTTGCACAAGCAACACTAACTTACCTCCATGCCAGGCTAAGGTGCACCAGCACAAACCCTGCTGACAGCCTTGGGTCCTCACTCTGCCCAGCAGTGCTGGGAGCTAGAGAGCTGTGTCATGGGAACCATGGAATCAAGGAACTGTTTTGGTTGGAAGAGACCTTTAAGATCATCAGGTCCAACTGTTACCCAGCACTGCCAGGTCACCACTAAACCATGTCCCCCTCAGCACCACATCTACAGGAGGAAGGGTCTAGAGCACAAGGGTTGTGAGGAGCAGCTGAGGGAACTGGGCTTGGTTAGCCTGGAGAAGAGGAAGCTCAGGGGAGACCTTCTCACTCTCTGCAGCTCCCTGAGAGGAGGCTAGAGCCAGCTGGGGCTTGGGCTCTTCTCCCAAGGAACAAGTGACAGGACAAGAGGAAACAGCCTCAAGTTGTGCCAGGGGAGGTTCAGGTTGGACATGAGGAACAGTTTCTTCCCCAGAAGGGTTGTCAAACCCAGGCCCAGGCTGCCCAGGGCAGGGATGGAGTCCATGACCCCTGGAGAGGTTGAAAAGCCCTGGAGATGTGGTGCTGAGGGCCATGGTGAGCTGGCAGTGCTGTGTGAACAGCTGGAGCTGATGATCTTAAAGGTCTTCTCCAGCCTTAATGATTCTCTCATTCTCTGACTTGTGTGTGGTGGCTGGGGTGGAGCAGCTCATGCTCTGCTGTTTCCCATCAGCTGTGGCTGTACCTCCCAGCCACCAGACAGAAGAGCAGGAGTGTGTTAAGCTGATTCTTAAGCAGGAGGAAGCTGAGTGCTTTTGCTGGAGCATTGCTCAGAAAGGGAAAGCATTTCTGCAGCCCCTCTTGCAGCTGCCTTAGAGTGACATCTTTAGTGGTCACCATATCCATCAGCAAGCTCCCAGCTAGGGCAATGCACAAACCCAAAGGGTCAGAGGTGCCTTAGACCCAAGTGTGTTTTCTGAGCAGCTTCCCCCAGGAGAGCAGTGAGGCCACTGGGGAGAGGGGTGCTGTCAGCACTGGGAGGGGGCTGAGGGTTCCAGCCTGGGGTCTGTGGTGTAGGGGCTGAGCTTGGCCTTGGGTGGACAAAGATTCTTGGAGCTTTGGTTAGCTGAACACATGGAGCCCAGACCCTCACCCCTATGGCTGGGGCTAACTGCCCTGTTGTTGTTGTTGGCTGAGTTACAGGAGCTGGAGCTGAAATCTGAGTCACTCTTCTGCTTGGGAAAACAAACAGAGACTCCCAGGAAATCTGGTGTCCTTTGTTCTCCTCCAGCTCCCTCCAGGTCTGGCAGTGTGCTGCTGGCTGATAGCACAGGGTGGGCTCCTGGCCCGGATGGGTGCTGAGTCCTCGCCCAAAGCAGGGGAGGAAGAACCCCAGAGAGGATAAAATTGGCCCAGACTCCGCCCCCACTGACTGTTCCCCTCTGATGCAAGCAAGCCTCCACTCCAGTGCAATCTAGCAACTCCTTCCTGCTAAAAGGCATTGGGCACACAAATTTGATGCTCAGTTATCCTTGTTTTTTTGTCCAGGATTTCTGGCTGTAGCTGCTTTCAGCAGCAGAGGTCTGATGACCTCTGCCTCCATGGATTTCTCCTCTCTGGAGGAAGCAGTGTCCTCTGGATGCTGAAGGTTTAGTCCTGCAGGCACCATGCACCTGCTGGAGGGACAAATGCCCTTTCCAGGCCTGCAGCCAGGGCTGCTCAGCACCCTGGCAGAGCTCAACCTTCACCAGGCTACGGATGAAGGTCACAGTGAGATGTCCCTCACAGGACTGTGTGTTCCACAGACTCTTCCCTTTAAACCAAGACCCTCTCTCCTGCAATCCTCCCCCACCCCTGCTCCCATTTGAATCAGGAGTCAATCCTGGGGGTGGGAGAGGAAGCAATGGGGGTCCCATGGCCAGTGGGGCTGTTCTCAGGAAGGCTGTGCCAGGGCTGTGTTCTCTGCTGTGCCCTGAGCTGGGCACTTTGTGCTCTCTCTGTAGCTCTGCACTGATTTTCATGGTGGATGAACACGGAGAGGTGGGAAAGGAGCATTTAAGGAGCCCTGTCGTGGTGGTGATGGGGGCAGGAGAGTTTCCTGCTTTCCTTTTTGCAGATGGTCTGTAGCTGGCAGGGGAAAACTTTCCTGCAGTACTTAATGCCTGAGGAGTGCAGCAAGCTCCCAGCCAGTTCCTCATGGGACCTCACCCTGGACCTTCACCAATGGGCTTGGCTTTTGTGGGAGTGCTTGCTTGGGGGAAGGCTGCCAAGGCAGGACACTGAAGTGCTTCACTGCTTCAGGCCAGAGCACTTCAAACCCACATGGGGCTGAGAAAAGCAGATGCTTGTTCCCCAGCCCCAGATGAAATGTTTTTTTCATGCATCACCTCTTCCTAACAGGAGCAACTTGCTCAGCAGGAAGAGGTGGAGGTTGTTAGTGGTTGGAACAAAGGAGAGAGTCTTGCCCTTGCACCTGGTGGAGTCAGGCAGAGTCTGACTGCTCTTACAGAATCCCCAGGCCCCAGCATGGGCAGGGTTGGAAGAGATCTCTGGGGATCATCTAGTGCAGCACCCACAGCAGCTTGGCCAGGGTCACCTCCAGCTGCCTTGGGAGTCTCTCCACACAAGGAGACTCCACAGCCTCTCTGCAAAGCCTGGGCCAGGGCTCCAACACCCTCACACCAAACAAGCTTCTCATCCTGTTACAGCAGAGGTGACACAGGAGTGGACTTCTGTCCCTGCTTGTTGGGGTGCTGTGTTCCTGGGATCTCCCCACCAGCTCCCCTGGCCTGGCCTCAGCTCTGCAGGGCTGTGACCCCTGCTTTAGCACTCCCTCACTCCATGTGGATATGCAGTGGAGCCAGTTCTCCACTACAGGGCACTGAGGCTACACCAGAGGAACCAGGTCACCTGAGCAGCCTCTGGTGCAGCAGCACTCGCCCTTAGTCACTGCCCTGAGCAATTCTTAGCTGCATTCTGGAAAGGCCTCACCTTGGAAGTTAGTTGTGTGGGAGAGAAACAGCAGCATCACCCGGCTGGGAAGCAGAGCTGCTGGCCAACTGCTGCATCAGCCTGGCAGAGGCTTTTGGTGCTTTGAAGGCAAAGAATGTGCTTAAAAATTGGGAACTTCTTGTAGGTAAGAGACCTGTCATGTCCCCCCACCCCTCCCCAAGCACAAGCACTGCTCCACTGCACGCTGCCTGCCTGTCATTGCTCTGGCAGTGCTGGTGAAATCATCAACCAAGGGTTCAAAGCTCACATGTCTGTGTGAGAGGGGCCTGGCAGTGTCTGTTTGCTATTGCCATCCACACCACAGGGTGGAATTACAGCTCAAATTTATATACATGTGCTGAGGGAGCAGGACTCTGCAGCTCACTCTGCCCCTAGACTGCACCTAGCTCCAGCCCAGAACTCCTTGAGAAGGGTGGTGGGAGAAAGGTTCGTGCAGGGGCTTGGTGGGGAGAGAGCACAGGGGAAGGAACCCTCCCTGGAGCCAGGCTGCACATGGAGTGTTAGGTGCTGCTTGCCCAAGCAAGCTGCAGCAGTGGGAGGGTGGTGGGTGGTGATTGGTGATGTTGGGTGGTGATTGGGTGGTGATTGGGTGGTGGTGGGTGATGGTGGGTGATGGTGGGTGGTGGTGGGTGGTGGTGGGTGATGGTGGATGGTCATGGGGTTCTCCTGACTGGTGCTGGAGCTGGGGTGTGAGGGCTGAGCATGATGTCAAGGGAGGTACCCAGTTGACCTAACATGATGGGGTACCTGGATGACCCAGTGGGGGGGCCAGGGGTTCCCAGCTCCCTGCAGCAGGTCCCACAGTTGCCTGCTCTGTTCTGGCCCCACACTACAACTGTTCCCTTTCTCAGAAGGCTGGGATGTCCCCAGGGCAACAGTGGCTGAGTGAGGGTGAGGACATGGTCCCTCCAGCTTTGCACCAGAGGCTGGTCGAGACCAGGCCTGCTCCATGCCACTGCATCTACCCCACAGCTCTGCAATCCTGCAGGTGCAGCTGCTGCCTCTTGGCCTGCCAAGGCTTGAAGCACCAGGAGTTTTTGTGGCTGCTTTGAAGCTGCCAGGTCTCATCTCCCCAGCCATTTGCAAAGGCATATGCTGTTCTTCCTCAGACAGTGGGAAATGAAGGAGCAGCTTCTTGGGAACTTGTCTGCTCCTCTTGAAGTCATCCATTTGAATGCATCCTCCCAGGGGCTATGTAGCCTCCAGAGCCTGGCTTGCTCTCTGGTCTCTGCCTGAGATGTTATATCTGTAGGTGTTCTTGTGGTGGCTGCTGCCATTAGAGTGGCTCCTGAATAACTGAGCAGATGGTTTTATGGCTGAAAGCCCCATGTGCTAGAGCAGGGGTTCCCAAGCCATGGATGGAACAAGAACCACTTCAAAGAGGTGTAAGAAGCACAAAGAGCCTCTTTGCAGAGGCACTGGTCAAAGCCATGGATCATCCTCTCCCATACAGGCACCAGCCCCAGCCTGAGCAGCAGGGTGGGTTCTGGCATGGAGGTGAGTGCTGTTGGGGTGGGGGCTGGTGGGAGAGGGAATGGTTTATGTCTTGGTTTCTGGAAAAGACAAAGGCATAGATGAGTCATGGAGTTGGGATGCCTTTGTGTTTGTGTGTGTGGTGAAGATAAAAGGATTTCTAAGGTGGGGAACACATATATTATCCTGATTTGGGAGCGAGAGGGGGGTTGTCTATGGGAAAGGGATCCTGATGTAAATGGGATGTGGGTGTCTGGAGTAAAGGTGGGGAGCGAGGAGGTGAGACATGCTCCTCTTCTCCTGCAGCTGTTGCAGAGCTGGATGCTATTGCTGCTGAAACCTTTCCACTGGCCTCCATCCATGCACCTGCTCAGAGGCAGGCACTGTGCACCCCCAGAGCTAAGGCATGCCAAGAAGTGTCACCTCCCTCCTGCAGTTCGGGGTGGGGTCATGGAGAGCTCAATCATCTCCATTTGCTCAGGACCCTCGACCTCTGCCAAAGGGGAGAGATTTGAATGGGCTCCCTCGAGCTTTGGTTGATGGCAGGTTAGTGAGCTCCCCACTGATGGCAGGGATGTGGCATCTCCTGGCTGAGCTCTTGAGGTCCTGCTCATGATGATGATGATGATCTATGATGACATGGAGCTGCCTTCTCCTGCCTGCCACAGCATGAGCCCTCCCAGCCCACCGCTGCCATGCCCACTGCCAGCCAGACCTTGTCTCCAGGCACTGCCTGCCTGCCATGAGTCACCAGCCTCCTCAGGAGACGACTTTGGACTCATCACATGGAACCACACCTTTAGTAATGACAAAAAGCAGCATCTGGAGCAGCTGAGTTATTGCAGCCGTGGCAGGGCTTTGGCCAGGGCAGAGAGGCCAGCAAGGTGCCTGTGGGCACATTCAGTGGCTTGGGTGCCATTCCTTGGGGGGGTATGTCCACAGCCTGAGGACAAATGTCCCCACATGAGCAGATATGTCTCCATCTGAGAAGAAATGGCCCTGCCCGAGGAAAACTGCTTCAAAGTCTGAGAAGCAAGGTCCCTACTTAAGGAGAAACGCTCCCCACGTGAGGAGAAATGCCCCCACATGAGATGTGCTCCCTGGGCTGGACCGCTCTACCCTCCAGGCCACCACCTGAGCGCCCTCGAAAGGCTGTGGCTCTGGCAGGGGTGCTGAGGATGCTCTCGTAGGTTTCCTCTCTCCAGCCCAAAGCCGAGACCCGAGCCATGACTGCTCACCAGGGGAAGTGTGAGAGGCCCCTGGGGGATAACTGCTGGAGGTGGTGCCAAGTGGCCTGGTTGCTGTGCTGTCCTTAGGGGAGGAGGAAGAACAGCAGCAAGGGCTATGGGTGGCTCCTATCCCCCACGCCCAGTCCCCCAGGATAGGCTCCTTGGCACATCAGCTCCGTGCATGGGCTCATGGCTTTACTTTAGAAGCACGTCTGATACCCGGGAGGCAAATTTTGTCACTCCCCTCTGGATTCTGTGAGCACCACAGTGTTGTCGGCGCCGGGATTCGAACCCGCGCTCTTCAGACTCGGAGGAAGCAGGTGGAACGAGAAGGGGGTGGAGCCAATGCGTGCAACGGAGCCGCCGTGCGCGGCCCCGCCTACTCCCCCCGGCCCCGCGCGGCTCCGCGCCGTCTCCACGGTAACAGAGGCGCTTCCCGCGTGGGGCGCGGGCCCGAGGCGCGGGCCCGGGCCGCGCTCGTGCGCGTGCGCGCGCGCCGCCGCCACCACTGCCACTACCACCACCACCACTACCACTAGCAGCTCTGAGCGCCGGGACTAACTAAAGAGGGTTTGGGTCCCCACCCTACGGCACCGGCACTGGGACCGCGACCGGGATTGGGATACACCTCCCGGTGTGTGTGCTTCATTAACCCTCCCCCAGGCCTACCCTCTCCGGTCCCGCCCTCGCTCCGCCTCCACCCTCAGGGTGGAGGGTGTCCGGTCCGTGCCAGGTTGCCGTTCCAACTGCTTCAGCTTAAGGGAGGCCTTTGGGTTCCGTCGTGGTTTTGGGTTTTTCTTATTTTTATTCTTTTTTTTTGAGTTTTCCGTAGAAACTTGCTCGTTTAGCGCCGTCCCGGCTCGGTTTCTCCTCCGAGGGATGAAGCAGTGACCGACTACCCCTTCACACCCCCCCACACACCATCACGGTAAGTACCGGCGGTGCTGGGACAAAGGCGTCCGGTGAGGCTTTGGGTGGCTCCGGTTCGCCCTCACTTCGGGCTCCGGGACCTCCTCCCCACACCTTTCCCCGGGACCACCTCCTCCCCACCTACTTCGGGGGTGGCCGGGGGTAGGTGAGGAGGAGGTGGTCCTGGGGCAGCTCTCCCGGTTCCTTAGCCCACGGTGATCCTGGTGGCACACTCGCCCCCGGGGATCGTGGTTTATCCCGGTGGTGTTGAGGTGGCCTCGCTGCTTTGTTTTTCACTGCGTCAGAGCCAAGGGCGAGGGGAGAAGACTTAAACAAGAGTGAAAAAAGGAGAAAAAAGCCCCAAACCCAAACGCCACTCTTGCTTTAATTCAGTGCCTGTGTGCGGTTCGCGGTGGTTTTGGTGGCTGCCGGCTATGCTGTTGTGGTGAGCGGATGAGAGCCTGATTTGTTAAGCCGAGGATGACTTTGGTGATAAGAGCTGCAATTATCTGTTCCCTTCTGGATTAGTGATGATAATGTGCTTAAATGTCCAAAGAAAGATGCACCACCACCACCTCCCCGAGGAATTCACAGCCATGCGGGCTGCTGCTGGGGCTGCTTGGGCTAACAGGAGGGGATGTGGCTCTCAGAAGTGCAGTATGAGCCTTGGGACTTCAGGAAATGTCTTTCGAGTTAGTTGTAGGTGCAGGTTTGAGGTCATCTGGGTGGTTCTTTTGAGCTGGGGGTGCACATGTCTCTTCTTGGCACGTCAGCCCCGTGCACGGGTTTGTGGGTTTATTTTGGAAGCTCGTCTGATATCTGGGAGGTAAATTTTGTCACTCTCCTGTATTATGCAACTCATTGTCCGTTTGTCCTTCTAACTCCAAGTGGGAGAGATTTAGATGTGGATGGAGGGATGTGGAGTTCTGCTTCTGAGTGGAAATAGCCGATCCTAGAGATCACACAGAGGTCAGTTTCCATTTCCCTGAGTTTGCATGGAGTTCTTGCCTGCATTTGGGAGGAAGCAAAATCAGGATTCAGAAAGGGTGAAGCAAACTGGAAGCCAGGAGGTTCCAGCTGAGCAGGAGGAGAAACTTGTTTGGTGTGAGGGTGCAGAGCCCTGGCCCAGGCTGCCCAGAGAGGCTGCGGAGTCTCCTTGTGTGGAGAGATTCCCAAGGCAGCTGGAGGTGATCCTGGGCAAGCTGCTGTGGGTGCCTCTGCTGGAGCAGAGCGGTTGGACTGGATGATCCCCAGAGGTCTCTTCCAGCTCCCCCCATGCTGGGATAGTGGGATCTGTGCAATCACTTTATTTCCTGTGTTGTGTTGTGCAGAAAGCTTTGCCCTCCTGAGCCTGCAGCGGTGGTGCCGTTGCTGCAGGCTCCTGTCTGGAGGTGGGAGGTTAATCCTGTGCACTCAGGTGTTGGCTTGACTCTATTTCTGTGGCGTAAGCCGGGGATTCTGGTTCGTGTGTGGGGAATGGGCTCAGGGGAAATCACGCTCGGCAGATGGCAGAGCTCTTCTATAGCATTAGGAGATAGCCTGACCTTTCAGTGTACCTACAAATGCTGTTCTTCAGAGTTGAGGAATACATTTCTGCTCAAGTATTGCTCCTGATGAAATGCTGCCAGTGCCTTGAGGAGCTGCAGCACGCAGCAGTGGATGTGTTCTCTCAGCTGATGCTCTGCTCTGCTGGGGTAATGTCAGGCAGTTTGCCTGGTGGGCTGAAGAGGTGAACTATGTTTCCAGGGTAACTGGGAAGTTGTTTGGCTTCTTCAGAGGTACTTTTTGGCCCGCAGTGATGGCTGTTGGTGTTTTCCTTCTCCTTGTCTCCCTTCCAAAGATGAGAGGCTTGGCTTTTTTTATGACTGCATGAAAATATTCTTTTTCTTTGTTTTCCTGTGACGCTTTTAGGGTGTGGTAGGGAAGCAGACACTGTGTGGCAGAAATGCTAATAAAGTTGTCTAGCAGCTTAAGCTGGGTCTGGATTTCTCTCCCAAAAACATCTTTCAAGAATTTATTTATTTATTTATTTATTATTTTTAGGATTTTCTTCCCTGTGTGCTGAGCCTTTTTGCTGTCAGAAGTGTCAAGGACATTTACTAGCAAGTAAATCTATGAAGCCTTTCTACCCAAGAGCAATTGAAGAGGTAGAAATCCTCTTTAGCCAGAAGATGTAGCCTGTAATTCACTTTTGATAGGTGTGTAGTCTGTTGAAAGTACACTTGTAAACTTTAGTCTCTTCTCCTTCAGACAGTGCACTGAACTCATTCTAAGCTGAATTTTTCTTATCCAGTATATGTAGGACAGAACAGAGTGGCTCTGGAGTGTCATAGTGCAGAAGGTGCCTAGAAGAAGTCACAGTGTAGGGCTGTTTTCTAATCCCAGCACTCCTGTTTGTTCCTTGTGACTGTCTCATTTGCTATAGGGCAGTAAATGATGTGGACATCCCCAAGCCAGGGTTTGTGCTCACACTGCAGTTCCAGAGGCTGAGAGGGCAGAGTACCCATCTGTGCTCTCCTGACCTGAGCTCTGAGCTGACTGGGTACCCATGCATTAGGGGAAAGAAGAATTTCTGGTGATTAAACCATTTATTACCTCTGGTCCTTGCCGTACTGAGAGCTGTGTGTGGGGATGGCTGTGTTTGGTGGTGGTTTTGTTGTCTTTTGAATACCTTTTCCAACCATGTGTAATCCCTTGTGTGGCCTCAGACTCCTCTGGCAGCAGTAATGTGCTTCCTGGGTGCCTGGTTTCTCCCAAAGGAACAAAATAAAAGCGGTTAGGACTTGGAAATAGGTTTTATTGAAAGGATTTCAGACTATTTAAGACCTGAGAAGGGAAGGATTTTGGACTCTCATGGGCTAAAGGTAAAATGCAGACCACATGTGGAAGAAGCAAGCCCTGACCAGCAGGTCCCTGGTGACAGGTAGATGAAGAACCTGAGTGTTCCACCTCCCGGGATCCTTTGCATGGCTCTGTGATTGTGCTTGGGTGTTGTCCTGGACTCTGCTCCATTCAGTGCTTCTGTTTCTCTGGCTACTAGATAATTTTGAAACCAGTCCTGTCACCTCCCCCCTCTTTTCCCAAGTGCTTGGTTACTGAGCTGGGTCTCGGTGAAGATCATGATGTGTTCTCTGCCTAGTCCTTCCCTCGGGGTTGGTCTCTGTTGGATCTGTGGTCATGGAGTGGTAGCTTTTCCAGGTATCCTCAGAATCCAGTTGATAGAACTCCTGGTGATTTTTCTTCTGTCTGTGAGTTTATAAATGGTGGTAAGTGAACTTCCTATAGTCCTGGCAGTGTCACTGTGGGAATGCTCTGCAGGTCAGGGACACAGGGCTCGGGGTCGTTTGGGAGTGGATTGCTTGGAGCATGTCAGTCAGGGACACTGTGGCTACAGAAATGTACCTTGCTCATACCTTTGGCTGCTCATGGGTTTAAAACTTGTCCTGGTTTCATCCTGAGGAGTTTGGTAAGTCAGGATATTTCTCTTAAGACTTGGGATGGTTTCTCCCATGGATACTCCACAGAAGTTGCTAACTTGGCTCTGCTCATGACTGGAGCAGTTCCCTTTGGTGAAGGGTGTTTGTCCTGCTGAGCTGTGTGCTGGTTAGTTACGGTCCAAGGGGGTTGGTGTCTGCATGTGCAAGGTTTGAAGGATCTGCATCCAGTCCTATGTCATCTCACTGTCCCTTCCTTCTTCTCAAGCTGTTTGTTTTCCAAGGATGTTTTCCTGCATAAGGATATAGATAATGCTAGGGGAAAGCCTTTCTTTTGTAACTTGGTAAATGTTGGTTGTAGGGAGGTATTAGCTTCTCTGCTACTTTATGTTATTAATTTCATTTCTTGATTCTGATGCAGCCTTTTGGGGCTCCTAGTTCAATTCTTAAGCAGCAAGCAGCTTTGGGGAGGGAAGTACTGTGCTTATTCAGTACTTTAAAGAGATGTTCACAGAGTAGGAGCTCATTCAGTGGGCTCTTTGTAAGACTGGAGTAAACCACTGACTCCTGCAAGCCCAGGCATGATGCTTACAGTGATACTGTGAGCACAATCTGTATCACTGCTGCATGTCTGATGCACGAGGGTGAGTAGAACCCGAGAGTGTTGCAATGTTTTAGGTGTGTTTTTTGTTTTGCATGTAGGAATCATCCGAAGACTTAACACAAAAAAGCCACAACCTTTTTGCTTTTGCCTCAGAACTCTCTTTAAATGAAGGCTCCCTGGTTGCAGTAGTAGCCTTTGTGGTGCCAACCACCACGTGGTTGTCTTGAGTTTGCAGCCAAAGAGGCTGGAACAATAGCGTCAGGTCTGCTTTGAAATTCCCTCTGCAGCTAACTAGTCTTGAATCCTAATGACAACCTTCTGAGTGACCATGGATCTGGTAGATCTAGCAGTTTGACTGGAAGACATCATGCTTGATAAACTCTGGGTGCACCTGCTCTGTGCAGTTGAACATAGTCTTCTAGAAATGGGCAGGAGTTTGCTGTTGGGTTGCCCGTGGACACGCTGCCAGTGAGACGTGACCGTAAGGAGCCGACTGTGTGGAGGTGCTGGCTGGGTTGACAGAGGTGAAGGAAGTTGTCTGCTTTCCTTTCCTTGACTGACTGTCAGGAGGTTTGAAGGGCATACATGAAGTTCTGCCTGGACTCTCAGGCCTTTCTTTTGAAGCTGTATTCTAGTAGTGCTTAAATCAATGAATTAACAGCTCAAACCTGTAGCAAGTCAGTTAGTGTTTGCCTGGATTGGGCTTTGGTGGTTGAAGTGGTTTCATGCACTGTAGACTTCCCAAACCTTGGTTTCTGTTAAGTGCCAGGAAAACCAAATTCTTAAGAAAACCTGGAGGTTGAGTTTGGGAACAAGACACTAACTACATTTAGTGTCATGACTCTTCCTTTTTCTTTTCCTATCTTTTCGCAGCTACAGGCTAAAATAAATGAGCTATGTTTCCCTTTTCTTCTCATGACCAGTTGTCAGTTTGTGCTGGTATGACCTGAGCATCTGATCAGAAAGGGATATGTAGGTTTTCTGGATGAGGATTTACCTCAGGGCTGGGCTTGATTAACCTAAAAGAGGTATACTTCTGTTAACAGCTTGATCTTTAGATTCTTAAATCAAGGTGGCTTATTTTCTTGTTTTCCCCTGTCTTTGGTTTGCTGTGGAGTATGTAATGCTGGAACCTCTGCAGCCAAGAAACCCTTCAAACAGCTTCCAAACTGTCTAGGGTAGTTCTTCAGTGCATGTCTACAAATGGGAGGTTATTAACACATCTTTTCCCACATTGAAGCAATGGGAGTTGAAGATTCTTTTTACTCTCTTCATCTCCACAGAACATGCTTGGGGAGAAGAAATGTTGTTGTTTTCTGAGGCTTGTGTGATTGGGGTGATGCAATTTGAGCAGTCTGAGACTACAGAGGATTATTATCCAAAACATTGCTTGTTTTTGTTTTGAGTCATGTCCCCTGAACGTGCACTTAACCCCTGGAGGGGGAGGAGATCTGGGCTCCTTTAAACCCCTTACAGAGCCCTTCATTAAAAGTTCTTATCACAATTAAGGGCCAAAACTTTCCACTTTGGGCTATAATGCAGCTGTGGCATGCCTGCAGGAAGGATAAGTGTTGTTCTCAAACAGTGTGAGAGCTGAAAGCTTCTTACTCTGTAGTAATGATGAGTCAGGATGGTCATTAGCCTGCTGTAACAAGCAGAAGATAACCAAACCTTCAGCAACTCGATTATCTGCAGTGGTCACTCCGAGGGGAGAACTGCAGCAGATTCTGCACAGAGAGTATGGTGAATGGCTCAAACTTTGTCATTTGTACTTCTCTTCTTTTATAGAATTAGTGTAAGCTCTGCTGTGGGTGGTAGGGGATCATCTGAGTCAGGTTTTTTCCCAGCTCAGAATACCCCTTTGATTTGGCTGGGGGCTGGGGAAGGCATTGCCCTGTGCCGAGTGACCCGTTAGCTCCAGCGCCAGGCGTGACCCACTTACAGTCAGGCAGTGGAGCCTCAGAGCTCTGGCATCTCCTGGATCTGTGTGTGTGTGTCTGTGAGCATGGCCAGCCCCACAGCAGGAGCAGAGCTCACAGGCAGAGATGATGGCTGGCAAAAAAGGGAAGAAAAAGAAACGGGCTGTGTGTGTTCTGTCGTTTAAATCTACAGCTGGTCCATCTGGCAGGTTGGGGAAGAGGTGAAGAAGATGCTAATGGTTTATTGTGTTAGTTTTGCTTTAGTTCTAGTAGTTAAAAACAAGTTCAGCCTTCCTAGTTTCTAAGGGTAAAAGGCTGCCAGTGTGTTAGGGAAATGCATGAAAATAGGAGTATTTGTGTGTGCTTTTGCTGATGCAAACAACGTTGTTGCCACACACGTGGGCTCCCTCTGTTGATATTTTCACAGTGACTGTTTATTCTGCTCTTAATATTAGTTAAATACATACTTTCTGTGCCTTTCACCAAGTGCTATTAATACGTGGGCAGTTCTAAACCTCACTGTTAATACTACTGTAAACTTGATTTTACTGCACTGATGGAAATTTGAAAGACATAAACAGGAGTGGAATGAAAACTTGTGTTGATCCCATTCTTTTAATGAGCTCAGAGTTCAGCTTGCATGAAGCCTGCCTGCTCTTTCAATTCACACTATCAGTGACTCTTGGTAGGGAGAGAGTTGTGCCAGAACTTAGGAGGGATGTTTATCCGCTGCGAGTACATTCACCATACAAGGCTGTTGATGGACAAAGCTGTCTCATCCCAAGCGAAAGCATTCAGCCCAGCAAAGCCATCATCCATTTTAAACAGGGGTGGAATTTTTGGCCCCTGGAGTTGTTTGATATTTCATGAGAACACTTAGAATTCTTCCTTGAACAAAATGAGCACAAAAGCCTTTCTAAACTGAGCGTTAATGCTGAAGCCGTGCAGCTCAGCTGGCTCCTGCCTTTATTTGGAGCCCTTCAAGAAATGTTGTCAAACAGTTCTCTTACTGGATTGGCACTGGTAAATGTTGGGTACGGCTATAATCTGCCCTCAGAGGCTTTTAAGCAGCATGGTGGTGGCAGAGTTACCCAAGTATCACCCTGTTCTTGCATGCAGTTCACATGTACAAGTGATACAGGGCTTTTCTTTTGCATGCCTGAGCCCACAGTAACAGTTGTGGCCAAGAAAATAAGATAAAGTGATTTAAAAGTTTGGATTTCTGTAATTCTTACAAGTCCTCATGATGTTCAGTTTGCATTTCTCCACAAAATGAGTGTTTAAGAAAAAAGCAAATCACTGCAGCTCCCTGTGGTGGCTGCTGCTTGTGGAGGAGAGATTAAATGGTTTTTGATTCCAGTGGAGTCTCTAGTACGACTTCAGACCTTTTCTTACTCTCTCCTAGTTTCTCCTCCTAGGGAAGAGATGCTCACAGGTTTCCCAGGGCTGTGTGAGGCTGCAGGAGAGGTTTCTGCCTCCCTGACCTGTTCTCACCAAACTCATCAGGGCGGGGGAAGTTTTCTTGACGACTTCCTTCACCTGGTTGAATTGCAGCAGGCACAGGAAGGACTCATCAATAGTTAGAGATCAGCATTTCAAGAAGGTCAGGGAGGCAAGTTTCTGCCTGGTGAGCATTATGCTAATTCAGTTGTTAAACATATTGGAATTGTGCTTCCTTTTGCTTCTGCAGTGCTTGCAGATTCCAGCGGAGCCTTTGCTCTGCGCTTGGGGGGCAGAGGCTTCGCTGGGCAGGGAGAGGCTTCCTTCTAAACTGTAGTGTGATCCTCTGGAAGACCTGGGTCTGCAGAGCTTGGCTTGAACTGAGCTCTTTGCACGAAGCATTTGCTTAAATAGTGGCACTGTCATGTTGGTGCTTATGCCTGGGAATGAAAACTAAGGTGGTGGTGGTGGCACGCTGGGGAGGTGGTGGTGCCACGCTGGAGAGTTTGGAACCTTGTTTAAGGTGCAAGATGTCTTTTCCTCTCCCAACAGCAGTTGATGTTGGGGTGGAAGGCTGGGGTAGCCTGGCAGCTGTAATGACTGAGTTCATTGTCTGTGTGCATGCAGAAATGCAATGAGATTGTGTATTGAAGCAGATGTGTACCTCGGGCCCCGCTCCTGACCCCTCTAACAAACATCCTAAGCCTTTTCCCACACCTGTGGGCTTGAGTACTAGGAGTGTGTATTAGTATTGTTTCCTAGCCAGCATGTGTAGTGTCTGTAGAGGTTATTTGTGATGTGATCAAGCATATGTGACACCCATGTAGAGTGGTAATCACGCAGTGGCATGTTTGTAGCTGTTGGACTGTTGCACGGGAGGTAAAAAGTAGTTCATTTTGAGGCCATTTTTTTGTCCTAAAATAGTTATGGCAGAAGCTTGGCTCTGTGAGGAGCAGGCTAGGAATATTGTTTTTCAAGTTGTCTCCAAAAGTCTCATCCCAGCTCCTTTCAGTTTCTTTTCTTTTTGCTTGTTTTCAGTGCAACTGCTTTAGTTCCAGGTTGGTGCACTTCCAGAGTACTGCCTTCAGAGATCCTGAAAATTAGTACTTTGAGGTTTAAGACCTTACCACCTTCTCTCTTCAGCTTGGCTCTAGAAATGGTTGTGCTCTTAGGGCTGCTGTGTGACACTGGAAGGAGTAACACTGGAAAGTTGAATGTGGTGGTATTTTTCCCTGATGGATTAGAAGCATCCTTATACCTTGGGATGCTTTGAGCCTTCCCACAAGTTCTCAAAGCAGGATAACTTCTGCCTCCCTGCCTGCCTCCAGCCCAGGGCTGCTGGAGTCTGGGGAGTTCTTGCTGCTTTCAAACCTTTATTACCTGGGACTGCTCCATTTTCTGCTTGGGTTGGCTCCTTCAGATGCTGTGAGGCAGCTCTCTTCTGAGATCTGCATCTCAGCATCCTGATAACTGCACTGGTTCCAGCAGGACCCAGTTGCTGGTGGAGTGTGGAAGGAACCTGTGACTGTGGAAGGGGCATCTAAACCCAGCATGAAAACATCTTCAGGAGTGTGGAGAAGGAGGTCATGGAGCAGATGGCAGGGTAGCATCTGGACAGCTTTATCACTGGTAACAGCATGTGTTGGAGGACAAAGGGTGCATTTGGACACTTGGCTGTGTGGAAGCCTCCTGCCTGGGGAGGTCAATGTGAGGCCCTGGCATCACTCTGTGTGGGGTGGCCACTGTCAGGGCTTGGTGGGCTCTGGTTGTGGAGCTCCCTGACGTGCTGGAGACCAAGGGTAGGAACTCCTAACGAATCAGAGAGAGTCAGTACCTGAACTTGGCTCCAAAGAATGACTAGAGAAGGTAACTGTTGGCCAGGTTTGATGGCTCTGCTCTCAGTCACATCTGGAGAGGAGGCTGGTGTGAGAAACTTGAGGCATGAGTGTATGTTTTAAACTCCATAATTAACAGAAGGTTGTTTATAACTGTTTAACCAATATTGGCTTTAAACCAATGTGCAAGACAGTGTTTGTAATGAATTGGGCTAGCTTTCATTAGGCATCAAAATCTGCAGGTTTATCACTCTGCTGCAAAGCAAACAGACCATGCAGTGCCTGACATGGGGCAGTTTTGGTTGGGTGTCTCTCTTCTTCCATCCTCTGTATCTCTTTTCCATTCACTCTTAATTTTTATCATTTTGGCTCTTGAACCTGAAGACTTCTGAGGAGGGGAGTTCAGGTTGATCAGCAGTTCCTGGCAGAGTTTGTGTGCAGTAATTTAGATGTATCTTTTGTCTGTGGTATGCTGGTTGGCTTGTATGTGATGAAATGAGGGGGAAAAAACCCAACCCACTCAGTGTTCTTGGCAGTGCTGGTTAATGGTTGGACTTGATGATTTTAAAGGTCTCTTCCAAACAAAATGATTCTGTGGTTCTTGTCTTCACTGAGCAGGCACCTGGTCTGCTGCTGGTTCATCAAGTCTCTAAGCTGTAGGTTACTGGAAAGAATTGGTATTTTGGGCCTGTGTTGCTTCTGAAGCATCCTCTGCTGGCTGCTGTCCCGTGGAAGATGCTGAGGTGTGTGGGTCTCTGATTTCACTTGCCAAGTTTGCCACTGACTTGAGGAAGCCAAAGATACATTTGGCATAACCATTCAGTTCCTTGGATTGGCACAGCTCCTGCTTTGTGAATGGTCTGATGCAGATGGGATTCCTCCTCAGCCTTGTGCTTAGAAACACACTTCTGTGCTAAGGCTTCTGGATGTCATACATGCAGCAGCTTAAAGAAGTCCATTATCCCAGCAGGGTGAGGGCTGGAAGGGACCTCTGAGGATCATCCAGTCCAACCCCCCTGCTCCAGCAGGGGCACCCACAGCAGCTTGGCCAGGGTCACCTCCAGCTGCCTTGGGAATCTTTCCACACAAGGAGACTCCACAGCCTCTCTGGGCAGCCTGGGCCAGGGCTCCAACACCCTCACACCAAACAAGCTTCTCCTCCTGCTCAGCTGGAACCTCCTGGCTTCCAGTTTGTGCCCAGTGCCCCTTGGGCTGTCCCTGGGCACCACTGAGCAGAGTCTGGCTCCAGCCTCTTGCCCCCAGCCTTCAGCTCTTGCTGGGCATTGAGCAGCTCCCCTGTGGGGCTGCTCTTCTCCAGGCTCAGCAGCCCCAGGGCTCTCAGCCTTTCCTCCTGCCAGAGATACTCCAGTGCCCTCAGCATCTTCCTAGCCTCTGCTGGACTCTCTCCAGCAGTTCCATCATCTTCTGCTTTCCCTCTCCTCTGTTCCATGCCTTCACTCATGTTTGCTCACAGCCAGGCACTTGGGGTTCTCAGTGTCTCCACCCATGCTTTGGATTTCAGTGCTGTATTTTTTCACCGTTCTGCTATTTATTTTTTCCCTTCCACCCCCTCAATGAAAATGTTAACTTTGCAAGTGTCTAAACTGTTGCCTTTTAATTAATAGGCAATGTTTCCCTTTCTGTGCTTTCTGAAGCATGCCAGGGAGATGAAGGGGATTGTCTTGTGGTCACAAAGCTCCTGGACAGCGTGACTAATCATTCATTGATTTCACTGAAGAACATGGTGCTGCTGGAGAAGGCAGTCAGTGATGGCTGCAGCCTTTGTGCTGGTGGAGTTCTTGGCTTCAACACCCTTTTGTTGAGGAATGGGAAGAAATGCAGTGTCACTGCTTTGATTCCTCCTAGTCCTAGAGAACCCTCTGATGCTCTCTTCAATTCAGATCCTTTCTGGAGGAGGAGGGAACTCTTTTGTGCCTTGCTGCTAACAACAACCTGCTAGAAGCTAGCAAAGGAAAGGGGACACAGAGCAGCAAAGGCAGGCTGTTTCTGAGATGGGGAATGGCAAAAAACAGTTGGAAAAGAACTGTTCCTGCATATGTGACAAGCTGGATGTGAGCACTGAAGGGAAAAGAGGAGCCTTATCATCAAGGTAGCAGCAGGAGCTCCTCTGGCACATGAAACATTCTTGACATAGCAGCTTGGGGCAGATTATTGATGCCTGACAGGAGGCAGCACCCTGCTGCAGTCACATACCTCCCCACACGAATGCTGTGTTATGCAGTATACAAGGAAGAGATCAGAGAGCTGTCTGAAAATTGTCCACAACCTGAGAGGAAAAAAAAAAATACTAATTTTGAAGTCTGTGATTGTTTTGAAGAGCAGAGGATGACATAAGGGGGTTTGGCTCAGAGAATGGTAAATACCAGCAGGTATTTTGCTTTTCTAACAGTGTTTTATTGGACTGGAAGCAGATCCACTCCTGTCCCATAAATACTGGAGGAATCACTAGACTAGCAAGTGATGGGTGGATAAATCTGATGGTCATGGCCATTTGGATTTCAATGGGTTTTAATGGCTCCATCTCTACACCAAAAGGCATCACTAGGGTCAAATTAATCCCATTTAAGATTGTTAATAATTGACTTGTTCAAAATTGGGTCATCTTTTATGTAAAGCATTTGAATTGCTGCTAGAGGAGGAAGAGCTGGGGCAAAGGAGGATTTTTGTCAGATAACCTTCCCTGCATCATACAGAGTGCTGGGCAGAACAGCTGTGGCTGTTCTTTTCCATGTGGTGACCTACCTGGACTGGTGCTGAAGGTTCATTTGGTCAGGCCATTGCTGAATGCACTGGAAAATTTCCTCCAGAGCTGATGCCAATGAAATATAAACCCACATCCAAGTTCAGTTCTATTCTACCCTCCATTTTTACCTTCAGTATTGTTGGGTTCTGGAGACTAGACATCAAAAAGGCTCAGGCCTGGAAACTCCTCTCTGTTCATACATCTGGGAGAGATGTGTTGGGATCTGCTTCTGCTGCCACACAAAAGGAAGCCTGTCCATGGCACTGGTGTTTGTCCTGGCAGTGCCAGTCAGCCCTGTGCCTGCAGGTCCTGGGGCTTGGGATGGAGGCTGGAATCATAGTGGGTTGGGTTGGAAGGGACTTTTAAAGTCATCTAGTCTGAAAGTCATCTAGTCCAACCCCACCTGCAGTGAGGACTCTAGAGTCCTCAAAAGACATGGACCTGTTGGAGCAGATCCAGAGAAGGCCACAGAAATGATCAGAACACCTGTGAGATGAGGCCAGGCTGAGAGAGCTGGGGCTGTGCAGCCTGGAGAAGAGAAGGCTGCAGGGAGACCTTGCAGGTAGAATGGTGAACTGAATGGAGGAGTTGCTGCTAGACAGTATTGTCTGTGTTGAAAGAAAAGGTGTCAGCAGCAAAATCCAGAGCTGTTGAACACAGGGTATGAGGGGTTTTTTTTAAGCAAGCAAGTGGAAAATCAGCCAGTGAAGACATCAGTGGTAGAGCTCTTGAGAGCTGAAGCAGAACAGAAACATTTGCAAGAAGAGTATGCAAGGAGAAATTTCATTTTAGTTGGGGGAAAGCACAGAAGCAGCAAAATGAATCAGAGCAGGTTTTCTCAAAGTCTTGGTGAAACCACTTTATTCTTTTCTCCATATGCAATACCTTGCATACCTTTTGCAGCAGTCAGGTCAAGCAGGAGATCTTACCAATATCTAAAGGATAGTCAAGAGGCTGGGGCCAGAGTCTGCTCAGTGGTGCCCAGGGCCAGCCCAAGGGCCATTGGGCACTAACTGGAAGCCAGGAGGTTCCAGCTGAGCAGGAGGAGAAGCTTGTTTGGTGTGAGGGTGTTGGAGCCCTGGCCCAGGCTGCCCAGAGAGGCTGTGGAGTCTCCTTGTGTGGAGAGATTCCCAAGGCAGCTGGAGGTGACCCTGGGCAAGCTGCTGTGGGTGCCCCTGCTGGAGCAGGGGGGTTGGACTGGATGATCCCCAGAGGTCCCTTCCCACCCCAACCATGCTGAGATTTGGTGAATGTATAAAAACCATGGCCTTTGTAAATGAGTCCTGGTGATTGCAGGTCAGTCACAGAACAATGTGAGCTGGTTCTACTTTCTGAAGGTGGTTTAGTGTGCCAGGCCACAAATGCATTTTCCAGTGCTGGAAATCCTGTTAGAATGTGCAGAGGAAGATCAGAGGATTATGGGCTTTGTCCTTTCTTACAGTCCCTTCTGACACAAAAGCACCTGCCATGTGTAAAGGCAAGCAGGAAATGTCTTCTCACATTGTGCTATTTCTGTGGTACAGTGACCTTCAGAAGCTCTCCTTGAATGGAGTGAGCCATTCCCCTGGTTCCTTCCTGGGTGCAGAGGGTGATGGCTCAGGGTTATTTCTGAAGCCTTCCTGGCCTCTGCTTGCAGGCAGCAGCTCTGGGAAGGCACTTGCCTATTTTTGTAACAAGTAGGTGGATTTTTTTCCTGTTAATAAAGCAAAGCCCAGAGATCTGTTTCACTTGGTACTTTGACTTGCATGTCATTTTGGGTCAGCAGCAGCCTCATCTCCCTTGAGTGATGGGAGTGTTGGACCTTTCACAGCTCCATTAGCTGTGCTTGGCTCCTTCCTGGAAAGCTTAGGGGAGTGTTCCACTGTGAGATCTTCTGAGGGGGATTTTCACTTGGCATTTACTCCATGAAGTAAAAGTCAGTGTCCATCTGGGTTTCACCAGTCTTATGGGAGGAAACTGTCCCATTAATATCATTGCTGCTTATAAAGCATTTGCAGGAGCTGGTGGCTCTGAAGGCAGAGTGTGGTGAGCAGAAGAGAAGATCCTGAGGTGGCATCTGTGTCCTGTCAGCTCTGAGGTCAGAGACAGTTGTCCTTTGCCTTCCCTTACTGCCAGGAGGATGAGAAGTGCACACAGCTGCAGTATGTATTTCCAGGTGTGGGTGGTCTCTGAGCTCCTTTTGCTCTTGAAGCATGGTCTGAAGAGGGTGTTGTGTAGGGGAGTATCAAGTGGAAGAATGCCAAAGGTTGTTTTCAGGCCTGTGTTTCTGTGCTGCAGGCAGCTGGCTCCTCCATCTCCTCTCCTTCAGCCACGTCCATGGTGTGCCTGCCAAGTGAGAGCATTCCCACCCCAAAACTGGAGCCTCCAGAGGAGATGCAGCCCTGCCTTGCTTCAGCTGGGAAGGAGTGGGCCAAGTGCTGACTGTGGGGTCAGAGGGATCAGGAGCTACTTCATGTATTTCTGAATAATAATGAACCGTATTTCACCTCTTCTAAAGCAAGGTCCTGGAGACTCTGCACTCAGAGGAGGCTTAAATAATTGAGTATGTGACTAATTTGGGAGGTACAGCAGAAGAGGATGAAAAAGAGCCAGGGGTTTCACCCTGTTCCTTTAGAATCTGTGCAGAAAAACTTCCCTAATCAAAGCTTAATTCTACTTGAGTGAAGCTAAGCTTCCTGCAATGAGACCACGTTGTTCCTGCAGATGAAACAGAGGTTTCATAATGATTCTGAAATGATCTGAGGAGGAATCTGCCAGGTTGCAAGCTGAAGCATCCACCCTGTGTTGTGTCAGGGCTGGAGCTCTTGCTGACCTTTGGGAGCTGCAGACAGAGGAGAGCTCTGCCTGAAACAGCTGCATATCTTGCTGTGAGAGCTGTGTTTTCACTGCATTTCCTTTTTCCTTGCTTGCATCCAAACCTGAGCATTAATATTTCATCTGGCATGTAATGCAGTCATTTCTGGAATGTCCTTTGTTTTTCATGCTAAACTGCCTCTAATGGGGGTGAAGTTATTTGCAGGTCTTGTTTGTGGGTGAATATTAGCAGGAGCTGATGCTGACCACAAAAGCAAGTGGTTGATGACACAAGCAAACAAACAGTGCTTTCAGAGGCCTCCTGGGAAGGGCAGCCTTCTGCACAAGCAGGCTTTTAGCCTGACTTCAGCCTTACCCAGTAATTCATGTTGCTCCTGCTGAATGTCATCCTCCCTTGGCAGAAATCAAGAGGGTTTTTTTTTCTGTTGTTGTTCCCTATTTCAGCTGCCAAAAACATTGGCCTTTCTGCATACACCCACTGATGAGCCTGGTGGAATCCCTCCTGTGGGATGCTCCTTGGAAAGAAAAGGTGACTGAGTCAGGAGGGTGAGGATGCACAGCATCTGGTACCCAGAGTGGTGATTCACCAGCATTTCAGAGCATTTTCCCTTTGTTTAGGGTTTGTTCTAGTTCAGTCTCATGAGACTTTCAGAACAAGTTAGCCCCTCTGTGAAACTTGAGAGGGGGGGAAAAAAGAGTTTACTCCAAAGCTGTCAGGGAGAGGATTGTGGAGAGGGGGATTATGGAAGAATGAGAAGTGGAGAGGTCATTGCACAGGTCAGAGGAAATGCCTAATGTGCCCCTGCTGGATCCCTCCCTTGAGGAGAGCACACAGGCAGTGTTGTGCCAGGGGGAAAAAACCTTCCCCAAGAGCCTGGTTGTGACCAGGTTTATCCTGACAGAGAAGTAGCTGCATCATTGGCTGTGGAAGGGTGGTAATTGCCCCAAAGCTGAGTGCAGAACATTTTGGAGGTCTTTTCAGAGCCCAAATCCCTGCAAATGGCTAATTGATAATGAACATGGTGGCCCTGCAGGGGAGGGCATGGTCACAGGTGGTGTTGGAGGGATCTCTCTTTGCTGGGCAGAATCACAGGTGCGGCACAGGAGGGAAGGGGTTGGAGATCTTGCTGTTCTTCAGTGCCTGTCTAGAGCTCAGGGAGGCTCTAACCAGTGGTGGTAGTTATGCAATTGTGCTGGCAATAGCAATTAGAGACTTACAAATGCTTGTAAAAGCTGCTATTTATAGGATGGGCACTTGAACAGAACACTAATCTTTCTCTGCAGTGGGAGAAGATGTCAGGAATGGAGTGTTTCATCCTTGTGATGGGGCTGGGGGATAATGTCCAGAATACTTTGTCCTTTTCCCTTACAACCCAGCTAGAGGCTTCACATAGGCTTGTGCTTGGGGAGTGGAGAGAGAATATTGTGAGTTACTTAGTGCTTTGAATACTGTAATGAAAGATCTGTGGGGCTCTGCAGGTCAGAAGAGCTCAGTCTTTGGCTTGTGCAGTGTTCATTCTCAACCTCTTCATGTTGATCTTGAGAAGCAGAACCAGCACCTGGTTCTGCAGAGCTTCTCACTGTCACTTTGGGAAGAGATAGAATTTAAATGCATTGTTTTATTTCCTGTTCTCACTTGATGAATGAATTGACCCAGGGATGTTTTGAACAAAACCAGAGGCACACTGGCTCTGGTTGGTAATCCTTCTCTTGACAAGCCCCTGTGTGTCCTCTGTGATACAGCTGGTGGAGCTCATGTCAGTGGGTGACAGAACCAAGAATGTGAATCAGGCTTCAATCCCAGACTGGAAAAAGCCTTTTTTTTTAACTGAATTAGTTGCATCATCTCCTTAGTTCTAAAAGCTTCAGAAAAGGGATCCTCTTTCCCCTCTCTCTTAGTTTGGCTGTGCTGTAGTAGCTTGTGTTTGTGGCAGTGTTGGCACACACGGTTAGGTTACTCTGCTCTTCATACCTGCAGTGGCTGAGGGCATTAAATCCAATTACCAGAGCAGATCTCATCAGGAGCTCTTCAAGTGTCTTAGGGAGCAGCAGGGGATGATTGACTGATGTCACTCAGTGAGGTCAGAGTGAGGAGAGGAAGGACAAAAGTGAAAAGACTAAGGAAAAAAAAAACCCTCTTTGTGTTTTTAAAGGCTGAAACATTTCAGGTGATGGAGAAACCTTTTGTAGAAGGAAGGAATTAACTCTTGGCTTGGTTTGTGGCTGTGCAGGGTGGAATGGTCACTGTTTGTGGCTCCTGTATTTGCACACTCAGAGAGTGATTCTGCTTTTAATACCAGTAGCAGATTTTGCTGGTCAAGTTGTGTCTAAGGAAGGAAAACCTTGTGTTTGCTTGGTAGTTTTCTACTGAGATACTCCCAGTGTAACCAGACAGGGATGTTTCCTGTTGGAGCCATGCTTTTGGCTTGCTTTCAGTTCTATAAACTGATTTTTTTTTTTCCCTTGTTTAGGTGTTGTTTTTATAGCAGAGATATAATTTTTTTCCCTGCAGAATTCTGATGCTCTCCATCCCTACCAAAGGCAGATGGATTTGTTTATCTGCTGTGAGCTTCAGGGACAGAGTCTAGATGATTTTTGCTCTGTGTCATTGGAAAGATTCTTCTATATGAGCAAGGAAGTTGGTGATAACCACGTGATTCATGGTGCAAAAATTATCTGCAGGCTGCTGCTCCTCTTATCCTAATAGGCTTAGAGGAATTAGCAGTGATGTAAATAATGGTTCTGTGTGTCACTGGTGGGAGAGCCTGGGCAGGCACTGCCTCTGAAGGGTGTGTTTGGGGTGAAGCCCTTCCCCTGTCATTACTGCAAAGAGGACACTGTGCAGGGAATAATCTGTTTTGATTTCTACTGAGCAATGTTAATAATGTGTGTAAAGATGGATTGTTTCATTAAAAACCCAATCAGCATCTCCAGACGTTAAGGTTTTAAGGCTGGGTTGGAGCCTGCAGGGGTTTTTGCATGTGTGTGTCTGTCAGAGCCTGCAGTGGCTCAGCTTGGCCCAGAAAGAGTCACACTGCAGTTGTTCTGAAGCTGAGGAAGAAAGGAATCTACAAGCCAGATCCTGGCTTTACAGCTGAATTGTTTTGCTTTGAGGTGTTCCCTGTTAGCATCACCCTAATGTGGGTCAGTGTCACTATTCCAGACCATGATTGCTCTTCACCAAACCTTTGGATCCTTGGAATGTGAGAGTGTTTGAGCTGGAATTGAGTGGTGTTTCTTAGAATGAGGAGTGGGAGAAGGAGGAAGAGGGCCTTATGGTTTGTGGGCTTGTGGAAGGGACAGCTTGATTCTGATAAGCTGCTTGGGTTAGTGCCTATTCTGGAAAGGAGAGGTCATGGAGCTGGAGGGGACTAATGCAGTGGGTAAGTAGTTGAGACAGAATTTCAAGTGGATTGAGAGCTGAAGGGGAAGGGACAAGGTGAAGAGAGTTCATTAGTCTGCCTGGGAGAGGAGGCACAGAAATAAATCTCTGCAGTTCAGGGTGCCAGTGTGCTGTTAGCCTGGGGAGGAGAAGCTGAAGGTGAAACATCCATCTCTTCAGACTGCAGACTGGGAAGGCAATGTCCTGGCTTTGCTCTGAGCTGTTTACACCTCTGTGTTTGAGAGGATCTACAGATGGGCTCACTTGTGGGGTAAATAGGCACCAGAGCAGATCAGGGAGAGGAACCCAGAGACTTAACCCTTCCAAGGCTGCCCACCAGTAGCCAAGGAGATGGCAGCACAAAATGGAGCCTCTGAGTGGAAGACCATGGCATAGGATGGGTTTCCTAAAAATGGAGAGTATGGCAGCTTTCAAAGGAGAGAAAAAACCACCTAACCTCACATAGCCACCTGCATCTCTACAGAGCTTAAATGTGCTTTTGATTAGGAGAAATTCAGGTTACTTCTTGCTGCTGAATTTGTAATTACTGCTGGTTGTCAGTTGTCCCTGCAGGAAGAATATAATTAAAGCCAGAGCTAATCTCCTGCCTTTGTGGGTGAGATAGGGGAAAAAAACTGCTTTGTCATGGTAAAAAGTCATATTCTGATGGAAAATGAACCGTTTGAAGGTCAGCTTCTCAGGTGGCACTTCACATCCTGCTGTCACAGAAAGGAGATTTACAATGGAAAGTAAATTACAGTAATTGAGATTACACTAATACCCAGCTCTGTGTTTAACCAGTGACTGGCAGCACTTGGATTTGCAGAGAGGGCTCACTGAAATGTGGGTTTGACTTTGTTCAAATTTGGACTGCCTGTTGTGGAGGCCAAGTTATTTACCCTTCTCCCTTCAGTTACCCCTCTTCAGGCTTTAGGTGATCATTTCTTGTTGATTCTTTAATAACTGCCTGAAAAAATAAACATTCTTGTGCTTTACAGAGTGAAATCAGGGGGATTTAGGCTTCCAAATGGGAGCCAGCTTTTCTTCCTTCAGACCCTCAGGATTGTTGCCTGATGTGGTGTTACCTGTGTGGATCTGAACACTCTTTGTCTGTTTGCAGGAGAGCTCTGAGCAGTGTTGCTGAAGCCATTGCTTTCCCCTGACCTTCATGTCCTCTGGGTGCCCAGGATCCCGCTGTCACTATGAGAGGTGAATCAGGCTGTAGGGGTTGGTTGCAGCCAAAAATGGCAGTGCTGGTAAGTGGTAGCAAAGCTGTTGGAAGGTTATGGAATATACATTTATTTCCCTTGTTTTATTGCAGGCCTTAGCCTAATAGGTCACAAAGAACACTTTCAGTCCTGCCAGTCTGGGTGTTTTTGTTAGTTAGCATACTCAGTGCATGCTTGGAGAAGCCCAGGATTGTTGAGGTTGGAAGAGACCTCCAAGATCACCAAGTCCTGGCACCAACCCAACACCCCTGTGCCACTGGCACAACTTGAGCCCATTTCCTCATGTCCTATCACTTCTTCCTTGGGAGAGGAGACCAACCTCCTTCTTTCAAGGAGCTGGAGAGAATGAGGTGGTCTCCCCTCTCCAGATTAAAGAACCCTCAGCTGCTCCTCACAACACTTGTGCTCTAGACCCTTCCCCACCTTCCTTGCCCTTCTCTGGCCACACTCCAGCACCTTAATGTCCTCTTTGGAGTGAGGAGCCCAAAGCTGAGCCCAGGATTTGAGCTGTGGCCTCCCCAGTGCCCAGCCCAGGAGGACAATCCCTGCCCTAGCCCTGCTGCCACACCAGTGCTGATCCAAGGCAGGATGCTCTTGGGCACCTGGGCACTCTGCTGCCTCATCTTCAGCTGCTGTGATCCAGCACCCCCGGGCCCTTTTCTGCCTGGCAGTTTTCCAGCCACTCTGCCCCAAGCCTCCATCCATACTCACTGCAACTGGTCAGCTATTTATGTTGTAGGAAGGAGTTTCTGTCTTTATGTCAGCATTGAGATTTATGCTTCAGAACAGAATCAGATTTCTTTGTTTTTAAGCCTTGATACTTACTCAAGTAACAGGAGCTCAGTGCTGCAGAGAT
Source organism: Galbula dea (assembly GCA_013399015.1). Taxonomy (NCBI): domain Eukaryota; kingdom Metazoa; phylum Chordata; class Aves; order Piciformes; family Galbulidae; genus Galbula; species Galbula dea. Next base: position 479,386 of record VWZX01005102.1, on the reverse strand, counting down.
GCTCTTGCAGGGTTTGTGGTGTGTTCTTTGGTTGTTAGGTCTAATCAGTGAATAATGGTGTTTCTTGCTGGATTTTTGGAGGAGGAGCAGTGTGTCTTTATTCATACTCTTTGTAAACAGCATATCTTGAAAGGCACCTTCATCTGGCTTTAGCTACCTTATGCATGTCAATGAGTGATGTTACTTGATGCTCATGCTGACTCTACATCAATATTTGCATTTTCTTTCTTTTTTCCCCTGCAGGTTCTTCCTCCATGTTGGATTTCTTCAGCTCTGTTGAATGTGTAATCACAGCTATGGCAACAAGAGTGGAAATAAATTCCACTTTGGCGTCTCTGACGACAGTACCTGACCTAAATGACATCAGAAGTGAGGACAAACCACAGAGGCTGTATGTGAGTGTGCTTTCAGATGCAAGTAACAAGAGCAAGGAGCCTCCAGCATCCCTAACTCTTGAGGAGAACAAGAAGTTTGGGAACCCTTTGAGATCAGCAACGATGCCATCGCTAGGATCCAGGCCAAGGCTTTTCCCAAAGCCCTTTTCTAAAGAGAAATCCTCAGATACCTTTGCAAATGTGAAGCCTCCTGTTCCAGCTCTCAGATCAAGCAGCCTTGTTAGAAGGGCCACTGAAGAGACAGGATCTGTGAAGGTGTTGGGCGGAAACGTTCCTCCCTTGGTAGACCAGAAGGTGATTGAGAATGAAAGCAAGGCAGGCGGCGAAGTGGTCACCAACATGACTTTCTACACTGGCCCCAGTGCCAATACTGTCATTCTTTTTGAGGCAGCAGGCAGAGAACAGTCGAAGGTGAGCCTGGCCCAAGAGAAAAGGGCTGCTGAGGACCACCAGGTACTTAGTGCTATGCAAACAAAAGAGCTTCCCTGCAGCAGGAGGCTGGAGAAGCCATCGGAGACGGCCAGGAGTCCCGAGGGGTCTCTCCACAGGCAGACGTCCTTTTCCTCCAGCCTTAGACCAGTCTCTTGGAACTCCCTCAAAACTGGTGAAAAAAAAGATGCTTATGAAGCTGATCCAGGGGAGAAAACCAATGATGATGCAAATCATCCCAGCAGCAAAGCTGATTTCTCTAGTGACGTGCAGCAAAGGCCAAAACATAGACCAGTGTCTGCTGTGTTTCTGGAGTCCTTGCGAGATCAAAAGCATCGTGCTGTGGAACCCCCTGGGGAGACTTCTCCTGCAGAGAAATCCTGGGCTAGAAAACCAAGGCCTCTGTCCATGGACCTGACTGCTAAGTTTGAACATAAAGATCCTTCTTCTTGCAGGAAGGCTTGCTCACCTCACGAATGCAAGGAGAACGTGTCCATCCTTTCTGTCACTGACGTGGGCTGTTGCCAGCGGTCTGAAACGGGGCCAAAACCTGAGGAAGCTGAGCTGGAGAAGTGCAGTTCTTCCAAAACAAGTGTCAAGTGCAGTGGTCAGGATATTGGCATCCTAAATAATGGAAAATACCTATGGGAAACAAAGCTGAAATCTAGAAGTGAACCCACTGAGACAAAGCCAGAACTAAGGACTGGCTTGCAGAGTTCTGACAGAAGCCATGAAGCCACTAGCGAGAGCAGAACTAATAAAGGGGGGAAGAGAGTGGATCCCAAGGAGACATCTGTGTTGCTAGGCTGTGAAAGCCTTGCAGCTTCCTCAGACAAGGAGAGTAACATTGTCAGAGGCAGTGTTAAAAAACACATCAGTTTGTTTACTTCTGAAAATCCCAGTAGCTCCCTGGACACAGAGCTTCTCCCAGCTGCAGAGAAGGAGAACAGATGTGTGACCATTCAGCAGAGGATCAGGGAGCTGACAGCAGAGAGCCCTGAGGCTAAGGCAGGGGTGCGCAGGTCGCTCCAGGCTCGGCCTCTGTCTGCAGACCTAACCAAAATGTAGGTGGCTGAGAAATTCACTTTAATCCTCTGAAGTTTCTCTCATTCAGTAAAGCTTGCTCTCTCAGTACAGTCAAAACTGATCATTTTGGTTCCACTAAACCTAATTATTCCTTTCACTCTTACTCTTGAGCCCCTTTCCCCACTTGTTCCTACCCAAAACCCCAGAGAAGTTAATGAGCTATAAACCTCCCAGCAGCTGCAAAACAAACCAGCAAATGCTGTTGGTGTTGTGGCCTTTGTGTGTTGCTGTAACTCTATAGCTAGGATTAAAATTGCATGCATTTTGCAATCTGGAGGTGAGCACTCCAGACTGCATGCTGATATTTGTGAGAAAGCCAGAGAAAGGTTCCCACCTCTTTGAGAGGGGTGTAGAGTGTCAGGTTTTCAGCCAGGCAGGAGTCTTGTTTTTGCTGTCATATTAAAGCCTAAGGATCTGTGATGTCTGCTCTGCCTAAGCTGTGGCCATGAGCAGTGGTGGCAGAGTAACATGAGATCTGCCAGCTTTTATGTATCAAAACACAAAAACCCCAATCCTTGTCCAGTAAAAAGAGATTTAGTCCAAGATGAGATGTATTCTCTCAGTGCAAAGGTGGGGAACTGGTCATTCAAAATAGGGCTGGAAGCTCTCTGCTGTGAGGCCAGGCTGAGAGAGTTGGGGTTGTTCAGCCTGGAGAAGAGAAGGCTCCAGGGAGACCTTGCTGCAGCCTTGCAGGACTCAAAGGGGATGAGAAGAAAGATGGGGAGAGACTTTGTAGCAGGAGCTGTTGGGACAAGGGCTGATGGTTTAAAACTGAGATTTAGACTGGATAGGAGGAGAAAAATTGTTATGCTGAGGGTGGTGATTCTAGATACAATTAAATCACCAAATGCAGCCAGTTACTGTGAATAATGATGTTTCTCCTTTAAATACCACTTACTGGATAACTTTAACCAGTCTGCTTTGGTAGGAAGCTCTGTCCCTGCTAACTAACTGCTCCAAAGGAATTAACAGAAATCTCTTGTCTTAGGTTTTCAAGTCCAAAGTCAAGTGGTGAAGCCAAGCCTGAGAAACCTCCTGAGGCCAGGAACGACGCTGCCAGCGAAGGGCAGGAACAGCCAAAAGTAAGAAGATGGCATTAGCTGAGGTGGTCTCCAGCAAGGTTTGCATTTAGAGGGCAGAGAGCACTGTCCTGTGCTCTGGGTCTCATTATCAGTCAGTGACTTCCAAAGGAGTCTTGAGAGTATTAAGAATTGCATAATGCTAATAGGTTTACTGCTGTAAGTCCATCTCTAGGACATGCTAATAAAGGGTGGGAGTGTCTTGGCTGGCAGGTTCAGGATGCATGTGGTTAAATGCATGCAGTGCTACAGAGTGAAAAGTATTTTACCTGCTATTTTAAAGGGACTTCTGATGCCTGAAACCCCAGAGGGACTCAACCCTGCTGTGGTTTGGTGCAGTGATTGTCCTTTGTTCTCTCTTCAGTCAGTGCCTGTCTCCAGCCAGGTCACAAGTCCTTCTGAAATCCATGCTGTGGGTTTCCTGTCCATCTCCTAAATAACATTGAACTTAAAGTTTGGCCAAGGGAGTGTTAGACAGAAAGTTCTCTTTGCTGTTGCAGCTTTCAGGCTGCCTTTGTTTCCAAGCAACTCTTGGCTGTTGCCAAACAGAACTTCTCTGCTGACACTTGTTAGTGTAGGGGAGTTCATGTAGTTTTAAAGGTGTTTCTGAGAGTTCTCGTGGCTCTGCTTTCTCTCCTGTTTAGCTTTAAGATAGGACTATGTGGTAAGCAGCTAGGTAGAAAGTGCCTGCAGTTTTAATATCATTTTAAGGAAGATCTGTTTGTTTTAAAGAGAAAATAGAGCATTAATGGAAGTCCTGTTTTCAGAGTCAGACAGTCAAGTAGGATTAGGAAAAATCCTAGAAGCATATAGAGGAGACTGAAAAATCTTTATGTATACATGTCTTTGGGGTTCATTTTCTGACATTCTGCAGCTTTTCATTTCAAGGACAGCCTTAATTCAATGCCAAGTTGTTTAAAACTTGAAGAAAAGCTTGATCTCTTACAGCAGCAGGGAGTATTCTCTGATTCTCTTTATTTGCACACTGTTTTTATTTCAGTGAAGGACACTACAAATAACAGCTTTCAGGATGCTGGTTTGATTTCCTACAAGTGGATAATAGTGAAGAATTGGCAATAAATGCTAATTTCCACTTTGTCTTTCAGCTCAGCCTTAACATTCCTCTGAGCTGAGCAGCTCCAGCTGTGTATTTACCCAGATCTTCATGTTCCTTGCAGTCACTGACCATGGAACTACTTAGTTAGTGGACAACTGTATTTGAAAAGACAGTTTTGACAAGCTACAATCCATTTGGTGTCTCCCAGGAGCTTAGACTTCCTCTGAAGGTGCCTACATCCCCATGGTGCTGCTCTGTGCTTTGCTGTTGATCTTGGATTTTGTTAGGGCTTGCAACAAGGAGGTTCACGAGGGTTTGTGTGGCAGCTGGGGCTGTGAACCTGCTGAAGGTTTGTGCTGTCTTTGCCTGTGCTGCCTTCTCAGGAGCATGAGGTGGGTATAAATTCACTGCAGATTAAACTGTCTTGTGAAGTCTAAGCTCAAGAACTCGAGTCATGCACATGTCACATGTCAGCCCTTCCTACATTTTTCCTTCTTTGTATTAAAAGTAAAAATCAAGCTCTGAGAGAATTCTGTTCTGATCAGTTCAGGAGCTGGGGCTGCCCATTTGCTTAGGTGACCTTGGTCTGAGCAGGTTTTCTGCTCAGAGGAGGTGGATGATGTGTTCAACTTGTGCAGGCTCTGTTGCACAGAGTAGGTGCCAGCAAGGTTTCCCATCTTTGAAATAAGCCACCCTAACTGTTGGGTTTTCTTCTTCCAGGGTAAGGAGATCAAACTCGGCCATGGCCCAGATTCCACTGAAGCCCATGCTGCTGGAAGCCCTTGGAAACCCAGGCAGGTTTTAAAGATCACAAATAAAGCTGATGCTGTAGAGAGAAAAGGAAGCTTCCTCAGAGATGGGCAGCATTTTCCTCAGCAAGGTGAAAACTCTGCCTTGTTCGTAAGCAACTTGGAGAAGAAATTAAGCCCAGCCCCACTTCCAGAGAAGAGCTACCTGAAAACTGTCAGAGCCACCATGTTTGACCATAATGTTGAGAGGCACCACGTTGCTGCTGATCATCCTGGAGCTGATTCTGCACCGAAAATCAATCAGGAGCTGGAGGCAAAGGCTGATGTGGTGCCTTTGGGGCACAGCAGGCGATCGTGGATGGGAGAAGGGGAGGAAGCCACTAGTGTGAGGAAGGAGTATCCCACACATCCTGATCCATCCAAGCATACAGCAGAGGCAGCAAGAAGTGGAAAACCAGCTTGTTTAGGTGCAGAGAAGAAAATGGCTGCAGGAATTCTGTTAGAAAAGCCTCTGGTGGAGAGAGGTGGAAAAGCCTGCACTCCTGCAGGGGCAGAGGACTCTGCTGTGTGCCGAAGGATAGAGCCCAGGTACGAGATCCTGCAGACGTGTGGCGAGAGGGCACTGAGTGAAGCTGTCACCATGGCTCCTGAGAACAAGGCCATGACACTCAGAACCAGGAAATCCTCTGTGAAAGAGAACAAAAGTGATGAGGGTGTTCTACACACTGCTCAGTCAGCTGGGGCAAGTGGGAAAACCTTTTACTTGAAGGAAGAGAGTGTTGTTTCAGAAGCTAGGGACACAAAGGTCTTTCCAAGCAAGTCAACCTTGAGAGAACCCAAGGATTTTTTCTCCAGTGAATGCATTTTACCTGAGCAGAAGAAAGACTCTGAGAAAACTGAAGCTGATCCCATGTCAGTAGCTGAGAAATCAACACCCTTTCCTACAAACAGAAGTAAATGTTTGGGGATGAACGAGAAGGTAAACAAACTCCATCCTGAAATAGAAAGGGATCAGAGTGAGGTCTCTCCCATGGAGAAAGCAGAAAGGTCGAGTCTGGTGAAATCCTCTTCTGAGAAAAGGAGTTTAAGGCCAGGGGGGACAGAGAGCTGTGAGTTCAGAACCAGCTGGGATCAGGAAGTTATTTCAACAAGTGTAGATAAACATGTGGCTCAGTCTTCTGCAGTGCTTTCAAGTGGACTGTTTGGTAAACCTTCCAGTAGCCACCCTCCTGACACAAAGAGACTGACCATCAGTAGCAAAGAGGAATCCAGGGCCTTGGGCGTGAGGAAAAGTCTGGACTTAAATCACAAAGAACAAGATGTTAGCCTAGATAGCACAGCTCATGAAAACAGGGAAAGGATCAGAGTAACAGATCCAGAAGATAAAGTCAGGAGAAGCAGAAGCAGTGTTTCTGACTTGAAGCTGTCAGAGAGGTGGAGGAGGAGGACCTTGCCCCAGGACTCTGTCAAGACAGGAGAAGTTGTCTGGCTCACCCCTGAGAACCTCAGGCGGCTGAGTCGGGCAGATTCACTGCAGCTGGATGAGAGCTCAGGGAAACAGAGAAGCAGAAGAAGCAAAGAAGGGCTGGAAGGGAACAAGGCAAAGCAAACTCATCTTGGCAGCCCTGATGATTACTTGAAAAGTCAAAGTTCTGCCTTGGAACCGAAGGCAACTTATTTTGCAGTGACTTACCAGGTTCCTGGTAACAAAAAAGAGAAGAGCTGTGTTGGTAGTCCAGGTGCAAGTGAAACAAATGCAACTGCTGGCTCAAGGGAGGGAGCAACAGTTAATCTGGATCCTGTTTTGCCTGGAAGGTCCAAGCCTTTACTGCAGCAACCAGGTCAAAACGTGAGGAGTGCGAGTTGCAGAGAAGACTCCTGGGAAGTGCACGTTAAGAAGGATTGGGTCAGGGAAGAGAAAGATGATCTTTGTTCCAAGAGCATGGCATTGGGTCATTTTCATGTCTCCAGGAAAGATAATCAACAGTATCATGAAAGAGGCCTGGGTCATTCTAAAGACAAGATTATAGATGTCGATGCTTTCCTGTTAAAGCAGGACCTGGAGAGCACAGCTCAGGCTGACCTCAGAAGCAGCAGGAGAAGAGTCTCCTCTCACCAGGAGCCCAGGTCCCCACCACATCTTCCCCAGGCACATAAAGAGAGTGAGCTAGGCCCCCAGCAGAGGAGTGAGAACAGTTGTGATTTCTCTGGGAAGAAGGCTGAGGATGGCTACAGGTCCCAGATTCTTGACATCGATGCGCTTATGGCAGAGTACAAAGAAGAATCCACAAAGGCCAGTAAGGTCCAGGACAAGCTCTCTGAGGATCACTCTTCACTCAGCAGGGAGAAATCAAAGAACAAAAGAAATGTGTTGGAGAGGACAGCTTTTTCCTACAGCTGGAAAGAGTGGAAGGGCTCAGATCCCTGCTCTGTTAGTAACAAACAAGGTGGCTGTGCAGAACTGGAGTCTCACAGGCCAGAGAAATCAGTTGTAAATGAAAAGAGCAAAGAGAAACTGGAATTGTGTAGCCCTGAGTCTGACAAGCAGAAGTCCAGAGACAGGAAGGTCAGTCCTCCTTACTGGGGGAGTCCTAGCAGCTTTGTGCCAGACAAGTTTGTAACTTCCCCCGTGGAGTTCACTAGGAAGAAAACTTTCATTGTCGACGAGGAGGAAGAAGTGAATTTAACATCCAGGAATCAAAGCTCCAAATTTGTGGTTGATAAGGTACAGCCTGTCCATGCAGTTGGGACAGACCAAAGGTGGGAAGTTAATTTTGCTTCCAAGTTGTCCATCAAGGCAGATGATGGCCTCTTCCAGAAGAAGGTGGTCATGAAAGAACAGTTCTTGGAGGTGTCTGCAGAAGGAGGTGACGGGAGCAGAAACGTAGCGAGGAGCTCTGTCACGAGGAGCAAAGACAGCACAAATAAGACAGTGGGTGAGAATGACTCTGCCCATGTGAGGAGCAGATGTGACTGGAGGAGCTCCACAGCTGGTTTGGGAAGTGCCCCTTCAGATTTAAGACGATCCTGTTCGGAGAAGATCCGCCAAGGAAGAGAGAGCCTGGTGCTTGGGCAGGAAGGGAGGGCGAGAAAGGAGCTGAACCTCTGCAGGCAGAGCTTCCCCCTGGAGACTGTGGATACTGGCTGGAAACACAAGATGGCATCTCAGGCAGAAACCTTCTTCCATGAGGATAAAAAGGTATTGCCAGAGGGTGTCTGTTTCCCCTAACTAAAGCTGAAAGGGAGAGGAAGCTGTTGTGATGTCTCTGTGCAGCTCCTCAGCGCCTGCTGTGATCCCGCAGCAGGGAGCAGGCAGATCCTGCTCAGTAGAGTTCATTTCCTTCTGGGTTCTGTGTTCTGGAGGAGTTGGGATTGTTCTGGGTCACTAGACTTTTCTTCCAAGTGTATAAATATTGACTGATGTTTCCATGGAGAGCTTGAGAAAGCTTTGAAACTTGTGCACATTGTTTTATTCCTGCTCTGAACCTAGGATGTGGAACAGTTAGCTCTGCAGTTTGGTCATGGTGGGAAGAGAAGGATCACAGAATTCCCTCCTTTGTCTGTCAGAGTTCTCTGGTGGCCCTGGGTTAGGTGATTCCCTTCAGGCAGTGACACGTGAATGCATGTCCAGTTGGGTGCTGGTGGCTGTAATGCTTTAATGGTTTTCCAGTTTGCATTTTCACCCTTGAGCTTGCTTTAAGAAGGCAGTTTATACACATATGTGTCTGTGTGCATGGGTATGTAACCACATCCATAACTTCATCTGAACAGGCTTCTAGGAGAGACTGGAGCAAGCAGAGCTCAGACAGACTGGATGGAACAGACCTCTCCTTGGCTTCTACTCGGAGGAGCTACCACAGCATTTCTAAGGACAGAAGGGTGGCCCACGAGAAGGTAGGTGCTTGTGGAGGAGGTTCCTGGGCAGGGGGAGGGAGGTGCAGCCTGGCTGCCTCCACTCAGCACTGTTTTCCTTTTGCAAGCAGCTGGGGAAGGCAGCGTGTGTCCTCTGGCAGGAGGAGCAGGCTGCTGCTGCAGCCACCTCGGAGGCGCTGCTGGAGCTCTGCACATACCTGTTGGCATTCGTTTGCAGTCTGGATCTCCCACATCCCTTCACAGCTCTTCTTGTATGGCACAGGAGTGACTGAGGGAGGTCCCGAGGTCAGGTCTGCTCTCTCCTCTCGGTCTGCAGCACACTCGTGTGGTTACTCGGTGTATTTCCCTCTGCACAGCTCTGCGTGGCTCCTTTCTCCTGCTGCTCTTCCCAGCCCTTGAAGAGAGAGCAGATCAGAAAGGAAAGGAACTGAGGAAAGAGAAAACACCCAAACCTGGAAGGATTTTGTAATCAAGGAGTTTTGGCTGCAAGGCTCTTACTGTTCCAATTCTAGTCCTAAAACTTTGCAGCAGGTCTCTGTGGCATTGCAGCCACACTTTGATGCTTTCCAAAGCCCCACAGAGATATCACTGAGGCTTATGTACAGCTGAGCCATTTCTGATGCCAAGGTTAACACATTTGGGGAACATACCAAGAGTTTTGCTGTGCTGTCACCATTCTCATCCATACATGCCAGTAGTTCCCTCTGGTGGAGAACAGCACTGTAGTTGTGTTTGGTCTGGGAGAGAATCACAGTTAGGTGGCACATTCCCTCTGAATTTGAATGCAATCTGTGCTGCACTTAGTACACTTTTCAAACAGGGTTAGAAAGAAACAAATCTGCCATGGTTTTGTTGAACAGTTTCTAGTCTTAGCTGTTTAGTTGTGAAGTTGCTTGGGTTTTCACAGGGACAAAAAATAAGCCAGGTGTCACTGGTTGCTTGAGTTCTCATCTTTCTGATGAGACTGCAGTGGCCAAAGTGGCAACTTGTTACTTTCAGGCTCTGACACCCTCACACCAAACGAGTTTCTCCTCCTGCTCAGCTGGAACCTCCTGGCTTCCAGTTTGTGCCCAGTGCCCCTTGGCCTGTCCCTGGGCACCACTGAGCAGAGTCTGGCCCCAGCCTCTTGTCCCCAGCCTTGAGCTCTTGCTGGGCATTGAGCAGCTCCCCTGTGGGGCTGCTCTTCTCCAGGCTCAGCAGCCCCAGGGCTCTCAGGCTTTCCTCCTGCCAGAGATGCTCCAGTGCCCTCAGCATCTTCCCAGCCTCTGCTGGGCTCTCCCCAGTTACTGTACAATAAAAGATTCACTGTCACTCCCATTCACTACTCAAGTAGTGCAGTGAACTCTCCTGCATTCTTTGATCTGTGACAAACCAACTTCAATGACTCTGCATTTGCTGCATCATTTCCCCATGGTGATAAACAACAACTTGACTGCAATCTTCCAGGGCAGCTAATCAACTTGATTTTTATGGAGACAACTCTAGATGGAAGCAAGGTGCAGGGGAATCATTTTGCTTGTGGAGAAGTTCTTTCTTTGTGACCAGGTTCTAGAGCCTCTGCTGGGGAGAGCTGGGAACTGGAAACACTCTCTGGTTTTGCAGCCTGTTGTAAGCCCAGGACTGGAAGTGCTGTGTGCTCTGGGAAACCACCTGAAGTCAGATGATGATTTCCAGTGTTATCTTTCATAAATCATGCTGATTCCATCATGGGTGACACAGGTTGTTAATTCTCTGGTGTTTGGTCACTGACCTCAGCTCCTGCTGAAGTCATCAAGTGTGATAGGAGCCCTGTGAGTTAAGACCTGAGGGATGAGTGATGTGCTCATCCTCCACAGAGAAATGCCACCTTCATCTGCAGCTTTACTGCAGTGATGGTTTGGAACCAGAGTTGCTGCTTTGTGTAGTCAGAGCACTCTGCTGTGGGCAGGAATTATTTTGAAGCCTCTGGTTAGATATTTTATTTATTTGTTTTATACTAAACTTGGGTTTTTTGTCCTTTGATGAGGGAAATCTGGTATCCATGGTGGTATCATGCAAAGCTGCACTTAGATCTGAGATGTGGGATGTGGGTGGAGGAGGATTTGTTTAAGAAAATCATGAGCTGACTCTTAAAAATATTTTGGAAATGGAGTGCAAGGGAAAGAAATTAAATATTGTATAAACTTGTGCAGGGGAGTTCAAGGCAAGGAGGCTGTGGGGTCCTGGAAGCTGCTTTTTGTGTCACCTCTGTGCTGTGCCTCCCTGAGGAAGGTGGCAGCTTGAGGAGTGCTGGGAGGGGAAAGGGAATCATTGAGGCTAGAAAAGACCTTTAGGATCATCAAGTCCAACTTTTGACCCAACACCTCCATGCCACTAAGCCACGTTGCCAAGTGTCCTGTCTGCACCTGTTTTGAACTCCTCCAGGGATGATGACTCCACCACTGCCCTGGGCAGCCTGGGCCAGTGTCTAACCTCTCTTTGGGGGAAAAAGTTGTTCCTAATATCCAACCTGAACCTCTCTTGGCACAACTTGAGGCCATTTCCTCTCATCTTGACACTTGTTCCTGGGAGAAGAGCCCAAGCCCCACCTGGCTCCAGCCTCCTCTCAGGGAGGTGCAGAGAGTGAGGAGGTCTCCCCTGAGCCTCCTCTTCTCCAGGCTAACCAAGCCCAGTTCCCTCAGCTGCTCCTCACAACACCTGTGCTCTAGACCCTTGGCAGGATCCTCCTGGAGCTGGCTCCTGCCACTTCTCTGTCCTTTTCCCTGCAAGCAGAAGGACCCAGGTGAGGGAATCAGAAGCAGTCCCAGATGTTGCCATGCTCCTTTTCAGTCTTCATCACTCTGGTCTTTTAGCTCTACTTCCTATTTCTAGCCCAGCCCAGAGGAGGGTGACCTCCTGTTTGTTCAGAGCTGGCTTTCCTCAAGCTTGCTTCCTTTTTTGGTAGTATTCCTGTGCTGGTTGCATTCCAGTGGCATATAGAAAAGCACTTTCTGTCTGTGTCTTCTCATTCACAGAAGCCAGTTTGACAGTAAAAGCAGGAGCTTTGCTTCCACCTGTGGATCTCTGGCTTTGGCTTTTTTTCTGTCTTTTTCCTGTACACTGCTGCAAAACAAGGTCAGGCAGCAGCTGCTGTGCCTCTAATAGTGTTTCATAACCCAGGCTGCACACAGGGGTGGGTTTAGCAGCTCTGTTTGCTCCCAGCCGAAGAGCTCTTCAGTAGGAAACCCACAGGGCTATTATTAATTCTGGACTAACCCATTCAGGCTTAGCAGGATGGGAGAAGGCAGAGTGGTGGTGAGATGCTAAATAACAAGTGGTTCAGTCACATGTTGCTGGTAGCTCAGCTCCTGCTTCTGAGTAGCCCCAGCATCTGCTGGAGGCACTGAGCCCAGTGCTGACGTGGAGCTCATCGAGGGATGTGGTAAATTATTCATCTTGTCTAGAATTGCTCTCATCTGCTTTTGCCTGCTGCTGGGGCTGAGGAGGAGAGTGGAGGCTGGCTCCAAGGAGGATGGGTTGGTGTTAACTTGGTGCTTCAGAAGATGGAGTATTATTACTGTCCACGTTTGCTGAAGCTGCTGCAGTATCTGTGGGTGAGTGTGCTCTGTCCTGGGATTCTGCTGGCCAAACTGGGCCTTTGCCAGTGTTTTCAGGACCCCTGAGAGGGTTTCTACCCAGCAGTGGCTTCACTTTGCAGTTTGCCTTCTGCTCTCTCTGAATTGCACCGCTGAACTTGGGGTTTGTTTTGGGGGAGAAAGGCTGCTTTGTCTCCAGTGCTGGATTAAAGTGAGGAGGCTGCAGACTGCTTGGATGTGCCTCAGAAAATCCTCTTGGCACCTGGAATTTCCTCCTTGTTTGCATCTAACTAGAGCACTTTTATGTACTCTCTGTTAGAAATGTTCTTCCCCATGTGTTTGGAAGCTCTCCCTGGACTCCAGAGGCTTGCTGCTCCCAGGAGCTGCTGCTGCCTGCTGGGGCAGATGGCCAGGACAAGGGGCTTTAGGAGTGTGGGTTCTCCCAGTTCCCCTTATGTTTAACCTGGCTCTGTGGATGAGTTCTGCTTGTCTCAGTGAGCACTTCCCCTTCAGACAGACTTTTGGGCAGTGAAGAGCTCTTTCACTGTTCCTTGAGCCTCTGAAGGCTTGCTTTGCACAGTGGTTGCTATTTCCACCTTTATAAAAGACAAGTTTGCTTTTCAGAGCCTTTTAGATGCTGTGTTACCTTGACCCTGACTACCTCCTGCTTTAATCTCTACTAATCAAGTAGCAGTTTCCATTTTGTTGTGATCCAGTCTGCATTAATTGGCAATATTTTCAGCTGTGAATTCAGTCTATAATCAGCACTTAAAGCTCTTAATGGGAGCTGTTTCCTAGTGCCCTTTGGATCTCTAGCAGATTTGTTCCCTTCAGTTTGAGCTCAGTTTTGCAGCCCTTGCCCTGTGTGTGCCTTGCTCACCAGTGAGCTGAGAGGAGGTGAGGTTGCCCCTGGAATGTGTTGTGACTGGAAGGCAGAATAACACTTGACCTGGGCATTTGCTTAGAGATCTTTTCCTGCTGGAGTCTGTAATAATGAAAGCCGTGGAAGCCTTTGCCTGTTTCTGAAGGTTGGTTTTAATTTACTTAGCTAGGTTGTTGAGAGGCAAGCTGTCTTTAAATTGCCCACTTAAAAACCAGGGTGACAGAGCAGGCTTTGCTCTGGTGAGGGGAGGATGTTCCTCATGATCTGCCAGGGTGAGGAGGCTGAAGGAGCTCTCTGAATGCTTTTGTTTTCACGTGTACCTGGTGATTTGCCATGAGGCTAGAAAAAAAACCCCAAAGCTCTTGGTGAGGCCAGACAGTCACTGAGGTGATACCTAGTTCTGCATGGCCTTAGTCTGTAACAGAAGAGGTCTGTGATGTTTCTGGTGTCTGTCTGATCTTCAAAGAGTCCCTGAAGTATTTCTTAGGCATTTGCATTGCTGTAGACTCTCCTGCTATGTTGCACAAAAACATTGGAAGGGCAGTTGTGGCATTCATGGTGCTAAATATCTATAGAAATGTATGTTAAGGGAGAAGCAGCTCTGCCTTCTGTCACTTGCTGTTGCAGCTGGAGGCTGCTGAGGAGATATTCATCCATCCTCTCTCCTTATCACCAAGAGTAACCAGAGAGGTTGGGGTTAGTTGTCAAGCTTTGTGTTGAGTCATTTAATCTGCCTTGGGGAGCCCAGATACTTTACTCATTAGGTAAACATACCTGGAGAAGCTGTAACTCTTAATTAAAAAGCTAATGAAAATATATAACCAAACCCAACCCCTTTTCAGAGCTCCTGGCTGGAGTCTCTGCTAGGTTGCCTCTATTCTGCTGTGTGTGTGGGGTATCAGACACAGCAGTGGTGGCCTGGTGGGCACAGGCAGTGCCAGTTACCTGCTCATTACCCCTGCCTCCTCTCTGCTGCTCCCTCAGTAGGATGTGCTGCTGCCAGGTGCAGGAGAGGTGTCAGAGGAAATCCTCCTAGGGTTTCATGGTCTGTGGTCTGCCCAGGGATGTGTGAGCTGATCACTGACCACCAGGAAGGTCTGTGCCTTGTGGTCAGGGGTGCTGACAGCTCTGAGCTTCTGAGAAGTCATCTTTGTGTGCAGCAAACTGCTGTGTTCCACAGGCAGTGTCAGACACAGGCAGAGTTCTGTGCAGTAGTTCAGCCTGGAGCTCCCTTGCAGCTTGACCTGTGGTGCTGAGGAGGGGGAGCTCATCCCTGGCTGGTTTGCACTCTTGTTGAGGTGTGCTGCAGGGCTCTCAGATCCTGCAGCTTGCTGTTGGCTGCTGTTTCCTTCAGTGTGATGCAGAGCACTGAAAGAGGGCTTACTGAGAAGCAAGCTCCTAGGGGAAACAGGCTCAGACTTTTGGATGGCAGAAGGTGGCCTAAGGAGAGCTCCTGAGAACTACTGCAAGAACAACATAAGAACAATGAAAGAGGAAAGCCAGGAGTGCTGATGGAGCCTTGCAGGTGGCTGCAGAAGGCTCTGTGCCTTTAGGAATCCAGAAGCTCTTGGCTGGTGTGATGGCACAGTCTGGGTTTGATCAGATCCATTGATGGCTCTTGGAGAAGTGGAAGAGCAGGAGACTTAAACACCACTGTGTGAGTGTTGACTCTCAGTAAGCTCTCTGTGGGCCCAGGGTGCCTCTTGAGCCTGTGTGCAGCCCTTGCTAGGAGCCCTGGTGATCAGCCCTGCCTTGGTGATGCTGCTGTCCCTGTGCACCACCCAGCTGGTGTCAGCACTGATTCCTCTCTCTGCCCTGTCCCTCAGCCTGGACTCCAGCTGTACCAAGCTGCCTCAGTCCTGTCTTCAGGCACAGCCTGGGCCCTTCACTCAGTTGCTTGGAGAGGCACAGAGCATGGTGCCCTAACCTCTGTCCTTCAGAGACTGAGTCCTAGCTCTCCGTGTTCCATGTCATCACTTCCTTCTCTGCTCTGCCATCTACCTTCCTCCTAGCTGTGGTCTCTTCATCAGCTCTAATTGCTTAATCATTGTACTTCTGTATTCACATGTCACTCTCTCAGTGACCCTGGGCTGTATTTACTACATTTGAGTATTTTCCAGGGCATGCAGGGTGTTCATCATCCCTTTTCCAGTGGGTGAGGAGCTTTTGCTGCAGCTGATAAAGACATTTTTAGGTCTGACTTGCCCAAGAAGTTCCTTTAAGTGCAGCTCAGTAGCCTGATGTCCCTCTGCTTGCATCAGTCATGCTGCTGAGCTGGTCAGCACAGCACGTATGCAGCCAGAGCAGTGAGGTTTCCTGTTCCTAAGTGATGCCCTTTGGCCAGTAACCAGCTCTTTTGGCTTGCCTGTGGGCAGAGCCACTGGTGGAGCACTCTCAGTTGGTTCTGTTCCTGTCCTTTAGCCATCTCAGAGTTGTGTGCAGTTCTTGCTCTGCCCCAGGGTGTTTTGTGGGATGCTGCAATAGTGGTGATGCAATCTCTCTGTTTGATGTGTCTGAGATGACTGTAGGAACACATTGGGAAACAGTGACCCAGGTCCCAAGTGGCACCAGGTGACACAACCCAGCTCCAGGAGTGGAGGCCAGGCTGCTTGCAAGTGAGGACAGAGCTGCCAGGAGATAGGAAAGCTCTGGACCTGTTCCAGAGTAGGTGCTGAGGGCAAAGAACAGGAGCCCTGGCTGGTTTTGAACAGGTGCTGCAGTGCTTGTGGGTTCAAGAGGGTTGGTGTCAGGCTGTGAGCTGTGCTAGGTGCACAGGAACCAGCTGTGACTTCAGTTGTTTCTGCTCAGCCACCTTCAGAATGGTCCTGGCTGGTGTTTGGTGGTGACTGAGGGACCTGGCTCAGTGCTGGCTGGACCTTCAGCTGGGCTGCTGTGCTGACAGAGACAGCCAGCCATCCAAACCTAGGGGCTCCATGCAGAGCTATCCAGAACCTTCTAGGTGTAGTCTAACGGTGGCCTTGGCTCCCTTTAACAAAGTGAAGGTCTGGAAAGCCAGAGAGGAGCCAAGGTCCTCTAGGAGCAGAGACTCTTTCCTGGATCTTGTAGCTCTGTGTGACACACACATGGTGCTGGGAGGCACAGCTGAAATGAGAGTGGGCTCCAGACTCATTGCCTGCTCAGCCTTGTCCTTCTGCAGTGGGTGATGGTGGTGAGTCTCCTGAGCACACCAGGTACCATCTCTGATGTTGCTGCTTCTCAGTCTGTGTTCTTCAAATAGGAAATAGATGCTAGATCCTGAAAGCATCCCAAAGAAGCTGGCATGTTTTAGATACAGTGTTGCCCAACAGCACTGAGCTGCTCTGAAGAGACCTTTTTCTTTGCTGACAGCCATTGAACAACAGTGACAAACCCAAAAGAACTGGGGTGTTGCAGAAGTAAGATCTAAAGGTGGTTTTGACAAGGTTTGAGTTCCTCCCTCTGAAGAGTGGTTTTGCTGTCTCTTTATCAGGTGACTCTGGAGGAAGTGGCAGCAGATCAGTAGCCCTGCTGCCACGGTGTGTCACTGCAGTGGCATTTTGGTGGCTGAGGAGAGGAAGCTAACCTCCAGTCTGGATGCCATGGGAGATGGTTCTCCCTGCTTTCAAGGGGGAGAACCCCTTCTTCCCCCAAAAGGGTTGTCAAGGCCTGGCCCAGGCTGCCCAGGGCAGTAGTCACCATCCCTGGAGGGGTTTCCAAGCCCTGGAGCTGTGGTGCTGAGGCCATGGTTCAGTGGTGCCCTGGCAGTGCTGGGTAAGGGTTGGACTCCATGAGCTTCAAGTTCTTCCAACATCCATGACTCTGACTGTAATTCTCCCTTTCCAGTAACCAGAGCAGCCAGAGCTCCCTTGCAGGGACAGATCTCTTCAGAAAGGCATTTTCCTGGCTGCTGTAGCAGAGGAGCTGTAAGGTTTGTGTGGCTGGCAGAGGCAGGCAGAGCCCAGGGAAGCCCATTCCCGGTGGGAGCACCAGAGAGTGCTGTTCAGCCGCCTGTCCTCACCCGGCTCCAGAGCTCCCACCAGGGATGCCCTGCAGAACCCCAGAGGCTTGCCTGTAATTAGGTGTGGCATTAAGTTTAATTTGCCATAAAATGCTTTTATGCAACAGTCCCTTCGAGGTTAACTCGGTGCCAGAAGGTTTGTGTGCAGGAAGATGTAACCATTTGTGTGCTTGGTCGGTTTGGCAGTGACAGTGTCAGCAGCTGGAGCTGCCTGTTCCTCCCTCCCTTTCAGTCTCAGCCTGGTGAGTGCTGACACAAGGCTAACCTGGATCCTTCAGCCTCATCCCTCCATCCCAAGCAGAGGTAACTTCCCTGCCTCCCCACTCATGTTTTGATCTGAAGTTGGTTTGACTCAGTTCCTGCTTTCCCATGCTGATGTCCATGTCACTGGTGCTGGGAGGCAGCCAGGTTCCCACTATTGTTCCTGTTCTTTCAGCAGTTGTGAGTTGTCCATACAGGCAGAGTGTGTTTACTGTTCTGAAAGGAAGCAGCCTTTGAGGGAGCAGCTTGAGCAGGGAGAAGGCAGCTCTTTGGAGGGGACTTTCCTCAAGAGGTGGCAGGAGTTTGTGCTGGAGTTGCAAAGCTGCTGTTAAACAGCAACTGAAAGGAAAGCTTAAACCTGAGTAAAGGTTGGGAAAAGGTGGTGTTGAAGCTAATAAATACCTACCATGTTCCAGAGGCACAGAATCCCAGCATGCTGTGGGTTGGAAGGGACCTCTGGGGATCATCCAGTCCAACCCCCCTGCTCCAGCAGGGGCATCCACAGCAGCTCGCCCAGGATTGGAGTGATGGAGAAATACCTGTTCCCATGTTGGGCTTGACAGAAGAGCCCTGGCCCTGGCCCTGCTCTCTTCTGCCTCCCTGGGCCAGGAGATCCTTTGCTGGCTGAAGCTTTAGCCTTTGTGGCTGCTTGGGGATGCCACAGGAGCTAGAGATGGGACCTCAGGGAGGGCTGGGTCAGCCGTGTGCTGAGGCTTGTGTGTTAGATGAGGATCAGCAGTGCTCCTCAGGACACTGTGTTCATGGTGTTCTCTCTCTGTTTCCATGCTCATAGTGTCACTGCACTGTGCAAATCCCTTCCTTTTCTCCCAGGTACCTTTCACACTGTGTTTCATGTTGACATTGGAGATCTCCCTGCTGTCAGAGAGCTCCTGGTTGTCCACAGCCTCTTTCTTAGGGGATGCAAGAGCTGATGCTCAGCTTTCCTGCTAAGCCTGGAGTAATTCACTTGTAGTTTTCAGCCCGTGTTGGAGGAAATGTTTGGTCATTGTCTGGTCATGTTTATCAACCTAGAACATCCTTCATCCTGGGGGTTGGTTTGTCTGAGGGGAAGAAACTTGCCCCTCTCCATCTCTTGCTTGGCTTGGTCTTTCTGACGTCAGCAAAGGTAAAGAAAATGGGTTTGTGCTTCCCAGGGTGTTTGTGCTGTAGGAATTTCCTGTTTCTGCTTTGTTTCTCACTTTTCCCTCCTCCATGGAGAGGGAAGGGAAGTGCTGAATGGTTCTGCACAGGAGCTTTCAAACAACATCATGTATTTTTAGCCTGTTCCCTCTGCTTTGCCCTCGATAGCTTTGTTTTATGCTGGAACAATTGGAGGTGCAGCAGCTGTGCCTGTGCAGGATGTTTCCCTGGGCTTCTCTTCAGCTCAGAGAAGCTGAGTTTGGGGACTAAAGAAGGAACATTTTCCAAACAACTGGCACCTCAGTTGCTGCAGCTATTGCTGGTAATCATAGTTAAACTTACAGTGTGAAACCTTTCACAAGGACCTTTTGTTTATGGTGTTAGTTAGTCTTGGGATAATTCAGAACTGTTGTGAAGTGCCCAGGGTGTTGGGCAGAGAAAGGGGTGGCTGATTTTCTGCTTTAATTACAAATGAAATGGGAAACTGCCATTGTTTTTCCTTGGTCCCATCAAGGAGGACCATGGTAGCAGAGTGGTAAGAGTGTTTTGGCAGCTGTAAACAAGTAGGTGAGGTGTTCAGACATGGAAGTGCCTTTTCTTTTATCACCAGTGTAAGAGAGACAAGGAAAGCAAACTGAAGTTTTTCATTCTCTGGTTTCTCTCATATTGGTTAATTCAGAGGAAGGTAGCAGCTTCCTCACCCTGTGCCTCTGCTTCCCCTTGTTCTCACCTGTTCTGTTAATTCTTTTGGCTTAAGTCCATAAGGAGTGGCCTCCTGGGCTGGGCACTGCTGAGGCCACATCATGAATCCTGGCTCAGCTTTGGGCTCCTCACTGCCAGAAGGACACTGAGGTGCTGGAGTGTGTCCAGAGAAGGGCAAGGAAGGTGGGGAAGGGTCTAGAGCACAGGTGTGGTAAGGATGTCTTCAAGGGGACACAGATCAGGTTCTTAGCAAAGCTTGTCCAAATTTAACTGGATGATAAGAATTCTTGTGTCCTTGTAGGTCAGAAGAGACTCAAGTTTCAGAGCAAATGGCAAGGGCAGGTTTATCACCTGGAGCCTCTGGCAGTTCTGCTGCATAAGCACCAAGAAACTTCATTTTGCTCTTCAGTCTGGAGGAATAAGTGAAAGTATTTGTCTGCAAAGCCACTGGCACTGGGTTCCAGCCTGCAGTTGTTTTCCCATGTTTGAGGTGCACTGCTGCTTTTAGAAGGTGCTGTGACTCTGAGGTGATTGCCTCTGGTTAAGTAGAGATCTTTAACATAGCCACTGGCTGTGCTGAGGAGATACTTTGTGAAGTGCTCCAGCACCTTGCTTTAAGGCTCTTGTATTAACATGTGCTTGTGTAAACTTGCCAAACACAGATCCAGGACCTGTTGCTGCTGCAGTCCTGCCTTGCCCACGAGTCTTCTGTGGGCTTACAGATCAACTGATACAAGCAAACCCCTCTGGGAATGGCACTTCAGTCTCTTTTGTAGTGAGCTGTGTGCACCAGGGGAGCACCTTCAGGGGCAGGTTCTGTGCAGCTTGTCTTGCATTCTGAATAAGCCTAAATTAAAGCTGTCCACATGAGCTTGGTTTGCTCAATTTCAGCAGAAAATGAAAGTAGAGATAGAAACCAAATACTTAGTGTAAATATTGAGAAACTCAGTGTTTCAGGTTACAAAACTGTGTGTAGAGACTGTGCAAAGTCCTCCTGCTGCAACACTCCATCCACTCCACTCTTTCTTCTCTTACTTCCAGTGGGAACTGGGAAGGGGCATGGTAAAACCTTTCATTGTGAGATGTTCCATGGAAGGCATTCAGCCTGTAGTTAGGGCAGTTTGCTAGCCCTTCTCTGAACATAAGGATTGAGATGGCACAACAGAGGGTGCAGAGGCACAACTAAGGAGCACATAACCCCCCTAAATTGTTCTGCAGTGTCTGAGGAACCCAAGGAGTAATTGAGACTGGAGCCATGCAGCTCAGCTCAGCACAGTGCCACATCTTTAAATAGTCCCTAATGTCAGACACAACAGGTTAAATTGAGTTCTCTTACTAATGGAGCAGAGAGTGGGTGTGGAATGCAGGCCCAGAACAGCCTTACAAGGCCAGGCTCTGCTCTTGGGTGCTTGCTGGAGACAGAGTGTAATTGAGATGGACAAACTAAATGGCCTGAGATAGAACTGAAGCTGTTGTGATCTTTGCAAGTACTTGGTCATGATATCTCTTTGTGCCTGGGATGGTGGTGACCTGCAGAAAACACTTAAATTAGCAATCATTAACAACTCATACATTTCTGAAGTGGAGCAATGGGGTGTGAGGCAGGTGAGCATCAGGAGAATGGGCTGCTGACTGAAGGTCCCACAGGGGAAAAGCTGAGACTGTTTCACAGTTACTTTAGGCTAACTTTGCCCATCTTCCTCTGTCACAGCTGCTTTGCTGACCAAGGATTGTTCAGGGAGCCAGTCTAGGTGAAAACTAACCTCCTGTATGGTTTTGGGAGGCCCTCGGCTGGATTACCTTCCCAGCTGCGTGCCAGAAGGGAGGTGGTGACCACAGAATTGTTTGGATTGGAGAAGACCTTTAAGGTCAAGTCCAACCATTCCCCAGCACTGCCAGGTCACCACTGAACCATGGCCCTCAGCACCACAGCTCCAGGGCTTTGAAACCCCTCCAGGGATGGGGACTCCACCACTGCCCTGGGCAGCCTGGGCTTGACAACCCTTTTGAGGAAGAAATTGTTCCTTATGTCCAACCTGAATCTCCCCTGGCACAGCTTGAGGCTGTTTCACTTCTTCCTTGGGAGAAGAGCCCAAGCCCCAGCTGGCTCCAGCCTCCTCTCAGGCAGCTGCAGAGAGTGAGAAGGTCTCCCCTGAGCCTTCTCTTCTCCAGGCTAACCAAGCCCAGTTCCCTCAGCTGCTCCTCACAACACTTGTGCTCTAGACCCTTCCCCAGCTGTTGCTGAAGACCCTGTGGCCTTGATGCCCTTGCACTCATGGTGAGGCTGGGGCCTCTCCTGCTGTGTCCCCTCTGTGCTGTGCTGCAGGCAGGCCTGGGTTTGCTTTGACCTTCCAGTCCCATGCAATCCTTAGCATAACTGTGGGTGTTTGAGAGCAGGTAAAGGTCAGAATGAGCTGAAAGAAGCTTTTGGAAAATAGAGTGCCAGGATGGAATTTTGTTCTGTGGGGAGGAAAAAGGAGGGATTATTGTTCCTTCTTTGGGCAGGATTATGGTTTGGAGTTGTAGGTGGAACAGATATTAATAAAGGTCTCCAGCACTGTCTGCTGCTGTGGTAATTAGTCATGCAGAGTTGGTTAGCAGCCTGTGCTCTCTGTTGCTCAAGCTGCAGACCCTTGGCAGACCCAGGGGGGCTGCAGCCTGAGATAATCACTAGTATTTGTCAAGGGCAGAAGATCATCTTGTGCTGTTCTCCTTCAGAAACAAACCCTTCCTGCACTGAAGGGGCTGGGAGGTGATTACAGAACATCTGTAGGGTTTGAGCTCTGCTCTGGAGGCTGATGGTTACCTAAAGACCTGTGGGTTCAGCAGAGGGGAAATAAATAGAAGCCATGAGTAAGCCACATGCTGCTGCTTCATTAAAATACAGTTGTGAACTTCTGCCAGCTGGGAAGTTTGTGTGGAATGCCAGAGAGCAGCATGTTCTGGGGAGCCTTAGAAAAGAAAGAACAAGTTGCTGTGCTCCCAGGGAGCCCAGGCTTTCTTGGTGCATTGTGTGCATGCCTGCAGGCAGGAGATCTTGTCTTTGGCAGCATGCTCTTTGAAATCCCAGAACCCCAGCATGGTGGGGGCTGGAAGGGACCTCTGGGGATCAGCCAGGCCAAACCCCCTGCTCCAGCAGGGCACCCACAGCAGCTTGCCCAGGGTCACCTCCAGCTGCCTTGGGAATCTCTCCTCAGGAGACTCCACAGCCTCTCTGGGCAGCCTGGGCCAGGGCTCCAACACCCTCACACCAAACAAGTTTCTCCTCCTGCTCAGCTGGAACCTCCTGGCTTCCAGTTGGTGCCCAGTGCCCCTTAGGCTGTTCCTGGGCACCACTGAGCAGAGTCTGGCCCCTTCTTAATACACTCATTGCTCCTCTTCTGTGACTAGTGTAGTCCTTGATCTATTGTGATGTTCTTTTATGTCTTTTAAAGTTAGTTTGAGTAGTGGCTTATGTTTTTCATACAGGTGAATTCTCATTTGAATTCCCCAAGCATGATTTGCTGCTCAGTTTCTTACAGCTTTGGAGAACTCCATCCTTTAGATGGTTGAGATTCTCCAGCTCTGGCTGGCTGATGGAACAGGGTCTTCTGAGGTTTTGGTGGCTTATTTTACTGACCAGAATAGGAAAAGATAGAAGCAGTCCATTTTAATCAAGTAGAATACCAACCCTTCTGACAGACAGGTCAAGGCAGAGGTCAGCATGTTCTGCTTTTGATGGGGAGGGATGAAAATAATTGTGAATTAATCTAGGCAGCCCCTGCAGTGTCTAGGCAGGGATCTTTAGAGAACATTGCTCCTGTGAAATTGCTATGCAGATGCCTTTTGATAAAGCAGTTACAAAGTTTTCTTAACACTTCACCCCTGTTTTTTCCAGACCTCAGTTATTTTCAGGTGGATTTTCTAAGGAAACTTAAGTTTGACCCCAAAGTCTGCCAGGCTCCTGGGAGCTGCTGGGCTTGGCCACTTCTGCTGTGGAGCTGAAGCAGAACATGCAGTCACTTAACTGCTTTTCAGCTGAAGGGGTGGAAAACTCTTCAGTCCTTTGCATTTGATGGTGGCAGCACATCTGATTATCTTCTGAAAGAGTTTGCCACGATCTTAACTGAACCCAAGCAGTAAGTTAGGTGCTGAGTGCACTGAAGCACCTAGAAGTGTGTTCATGTGGGAGCCAGAAGGTGCTAAATTTAGCATTGCAGATAGACTCAAATCAGCAATTTTACAGTCTTCCAAGGGTGGAAATGGTAACTTGGGCAATCAGGTCTCACTCTTTTCAGTCTAAAAGTGGGGTGTGTTCTGCAGTGAATGTTCAGAGCCTTCAGGTCAGATCCAGGTGTGAGAAGCTCTTGCAGTAGGCTGTAGGAAATCTGCAGATCCTGCCTTGAACCTGGCTGTGCATCTCCTCCCATTTTGTGACAGGAGATAGAGCAGAAGGTTGGTTAGATTTCAGTTCTGCTCTGCCTGTCCCCTGTAAGTGAAGGGGCTGCTGACTAACTTGCATGGCACCTCCACCCCAGAGCTCTCTGACTGCTATTTCAGGGGGTACCGAGTCAGGCAGAGCCTGAAACTACCTAAAATAGCAGAGTGCCTGGTGAAGAATCCTTGTGCTGCAGCAGGAGCTGCACTTGCAAATACACAGAAACCCAGAGCTTGGATTAAACAGCACAGAAATGTGTGGTAAGTCTTAAATTGCAACTGTGGGTGCAGGATCTCCATCATTCATGAAGCATTATCCATAACTGTGTCAGAATCTATTGGATTTTCCTTCTGCTTCTTAAACACTGTAAGAAACACCCAGCTCTTGGGGCATCTGAGCAGAAGGTTCTTTCCATTTCTGTACCAAACCAACTCTAGATCTTTAAAAGAACTGTGAGGACAAAAAGGTTTTTCACTCTTGATTGGATTCCCTTTGAACACTGAAGGTTTTTATTAGAGTGCTGATTTGTGAATGTTCAGAACAAATACAATGCAATCAGCTTCAGCTTTGGGCTCCTCACTGCCAGAAGGACACTGAGGTGCTGGAGTGTGTCCAGAGAAGGGCAAGGAAGGTGGGGAAGGGTCTAGAGCACAAGTGTTGTGAGGAGCAGCTGAGGAAACTGGGGTTGGTTAGCCTGGAGAAGAGGAGGCTCAGGGGAGACCTTCTCACTCTCTGCAGCTCCCTGAGAGGAGGCTGGAGCCAGGTGGGGTTGGGCTCTTCTCCCAGGGAACAAGTGATAGGACAAGAAGAAACAGCCTCAAGTTGTGGCAGGGGAGGCTCAAGTTGGACACGAGGAATAATTTCTTCCTTGAAAAGGCTGTGAAGCACTGGCCCAGGCTGCCCAGGGCAGTGGTGGAGTCCCCATCCCTGGAGGGGTTTCAAAGCCCTGGAGCTGTGGTGCTGAGGGCCATGGGTTAGTGGTGACCTGGCAGTGCTGGTTGGTGGCTGGACTTGATCTGAAAGATCTCTTCCAGCCAAAATGATTCTAAGATCATATGATAATGTGTTCAGAAATGAAGAATGTGATACAAAATGCTACGTTTTGTCACCAAACTTATTTCTTGGAGAGAAGTTCCAGGTTGGTGCAGTTCAGCTCCTGGAAGCAGTGCTCAAGAGGCAGGACACTTGGTGTCCTCCAAGCCTCTTCCACCTGTGTGTGCATTTGTAACTGGCATTTCTGATGCAGTAAAACCATTTCATAAAATATTGTCTAGAAATTACTCCCTGCATTAAATCTCTTCCTGGATGGTGTAGAGGAGGAGAGGATGATGCAAGACCATGGTACTTTGGATGGCAAATTAGGCAACAGCAACAAAACCCCCTTGAATAAACAGAGACGTGTCGAAAGCTGCTCACTTTCCTACCTCCATACCTGTCTCTCTCCTTCCCCTCACCTCTGAACTAGTTCTGTCTTGACTTTGGGCACCCACTTATGTTTATTGATTTAATGCTTTGGCTTTTATTTCTGCTGTCCACCCAAATGGGTGGTTTCCAACATTCCTTGGCTGGTGACAACATTACCTGCTCTTATCTTGGTGGTCCTTTTGTTGTCCCCTCCACCCCAGTCCAGGCTTGGCAGCAGTGGTGCTGCTCCTGTGGTGTCCCAGCTGCTGGGGAGGAGGGAGCAGGGAGCAGGGCTGGGGGATGACAGGGAGCCCAGAAAACCCTGTTTCATAATGGTCAGACCTGTTCAGCTTCTGGCTTAATCATTATCTCACACTGATAGCATAGGCATTACCTGGAAAGGGTCCTGTTTGAGTTACAGGTGATGGAGCTGCTCCAGTGCCCCACCACGGGACAGGGGCAGGGGGTGGGGTTTGTCCTCACCTGTCCTGTCCCAGCAGGGATCCTTTTGATGTTCCCTGGCAGGGAAGTTGCTCCTGTTTTCCCAAGGAAGGGTTAAAGCCAGGAAGTCCACGTGACACATGCAAACTATGAATCATTCCAATAGATCTGTGCACTCCTGCCTGCTTAGGCAGCAAGCAGATGCTGTTCCCTCGGTTGCTATGGTGACCCTGCCTGTACTCTAATAAAGCCCAGCCCAGCTCCTTCCTTGGGCAGACCTCTGCAGCTCTGTCACCTAGCTCATTGTTTCCTCCTCTCCAGAGAAGAGGCCAGGCAGGGACAGAGAGGAGGGAACCGGAGAGCGGAGCCAGCAGCAGCCTTTGCCTGCCCGTAACCTCCTGTTCCAGGAGAGTTCTGAGCATGGCAAGCCTTGCTGAGGAGACTGGGACCGTGGCAAGCCCTGCTGGGGAGACTGGGACGGGCTTGTGGACAGCTTCGATGGCCAGGAGGTTCCTCAGAGTGGGTCTGCAGGTTGCCTGAGGAGAGCAGCTGGCGTGTGCAGCAGCTTTGCTGGGCGTGGGGAATGTCTCTCCGCTGGCCTCCGGCACAGCCTTTTCCTGTGCCCAGCCTCACCCCCTGGCTCTGAAGCCCCCCTGGAAGCACTGGAGCTGATGTCATTCAGAAGATCTCTTGGCAGGCACTGAGCCACCAGCAAGTCTGGTCTTGAAGGCAGCAGGCTTGACACGGTTCCCCGTCAGCCTCCCGTGCCTCAGCAGCCTGGGAGCCGCGCTCCGGGAGGGGAAGATCCTGAGCATGGCTCTGGAGACAGGCAGGCTGCTGAGGAGGGGATCCTGCCCACGCTGACACCTTCCTGCCCACAGAGTTCTGGGGGGAAGAAAATAATCTGGATTTATTGTTCAGAAGATCTAATCCTTTTGCTGCTAAATGGATTGTAAGGAGGCATCTGCACTTTGGTTCATCTGCTGTTACCTGAGGAGCTGCCGAACCAGGAGAATATCCTTGTATTTATCCTTCTGATATTCACAGCACAACGAGAACTTGGCTTGAAAGGGGAGTTGTTTTTCCAGCTCTGAAATGAGGCAGTGAGAGACTAATGCCGTGCTGGTAAATGGACTAATTGCAAGTGACTGGGTCAGGATTGAAACCTTGATTTCTCTCTTTAACGTGGCTGAATGAAACCTGTTTTGATGGAACTCTGGCAACCCAGTTGTAAGTAGGAAAAAGTCTTTTATTTCTTCCTGCTTGACAAATGCCCATCTCCACCCTCAGGTAGGTTTTTGTTATTTGCTGATGGTTCCAGTGTAGTGCCACTTACCTTGGCTGGAAATATCTCATAAGTGGCATCTTCTTGGCAAAAGTAAAACCGGGGCTGGCGAGGAGAATCTCCCTGAGAGGAATCACTGCTGATTTATTGATTTCTCATCTCTGCTGGGGACAAGAGAAAATGGATTACCTTGGAGACAAGCTGACAGTGGCACAAACTCACATGACCCAGTGGATGGGGACAGTGCGGAGATCCTTGCAGGAAGCACTCAATTTGGTCACGACTGCGGTTGCCCAGGAGCGGGCCGGAGGGGAAGGTGGAAGCAGGACTCCCTTCAAGAGAACCTCCTCCTTCAGGCACTTTGCCTCCCGCAGCAGGGAGTCCTTCCGAAGGTTTTCGGTGCGCAGTCAGCAGAGGTTTTCCTCTCTGAGGAAGAGGCAGCCCAGTTCAGAGCCACCTGAGCTTGTAAGCTATAGACCTTTCTGAGACTCTGGAGGTAGATGATGCGGTGCAAAAGCCCTTGGGTTTGTGGCAGCGTTTTAGCTAATAACAAAACCTCTCTCCTGGTTGCTTTCCAAGGGAAAAATAGCCCCCAGAGCACTTGCAGGTAGTGAGGTCTGCTCCCAGCTGCTTGCTTTCTGCAGCACAGGTGGGTGTTTTCATTTGCCAGGGAACACAGTTAATCGAGGCTTGGGGAATGGGGGGAAGTGTTGATCTGCAGCAAGGCAGGACAGATATTTGTCTAAAGTCAGAACAAGACAGTTAGTTGGTCTGAGGCTGCACTTGTGTTGGTCATTTCAACACCACAGGTCAGGGTGACTTTGTGCTTCCATCGGGTCTGGGGGTTTTTCAGTAAAGAAGCCTGAAGCTGAAGGTGTAGAAAGAGTTAGGTGCTGCCACTCTGCAGTCAGTGGGCAATGAGCTCTTTTCTCATTGAAAAAGAGATGCTGTGTCTCAGTATAATTCCTACTTTATCATAAAATAAAAGTTCTGTGACCAGGGTGGCTTGTGAGGGCTGCAGTGGGGCGGGTGCAGGGTGTGACCCCATGGGAAGGTGGAGAGCCTGTGGTCCACTGTGGTGCTGTGCAGAGCCCCCACCCCTCCCTCTCCCATTAAATGCCTTTCCTGGTCTCTGGCTGATATTCGGGAAGAGCAGTCTGTGTTCAATGACCTGGCAGAGGAGTGGAGGTGGTGTGGAGAGAAGCCACTTCCCAGTGGAAGGGCTGCAGGCTCTAGGAGCTGGGCTGGGCTCTGCCCTGCTCCTGGCAGCCAGCCTGTTTTGGACACCCCTCCTCCCCCCCCACTTTCTGGTTCCAGCAAATACTGCAAAGCAGAAATGTTTTTTAGGTTATCATGTGTGAAAAGTAAACAAATGGGGTTTATTTTGTTTCATTCCATGGAGAGGAGCCTGAGCTGGTGGTTTGAGTTGTACCTGGAGGTGTTGGTTGTTGAAGACTGACACTTGGACTGTGGGGAGCAGGTCTCCTGTGGTTGATTTGAGAGGGGTCAGGACCAAAGCCTTGGCACCAGGCTGGAGGCAAATCCTGAATAGCTTACTCTCCAAAGTGCCTAAAACGTTTTGAGTTTGCTGGGGGTGTTTTCTGTTGCAGAAAGCAGTTACTCATTGTGAAGTGTAACTCCATGCAGTTCTGCTGTGGCCTCACAGAGGTTTGCTCCCTGAGCGGTTGAAGGTAGAGCTGCATTCCTAGGGCAGGTGTGGTGTTTGTGTCCAGGCTATTTCCAGAGTATTTTATCAGTTATGGTTACAGCATTTTTGTCCTAGCTTGCTATTCATCCCCTGCCTGGCTCTACTGGAAAAGAAAATGTTGTCATGTGAGTGCAAAAGAATGAGGAGGAAAATATTTGGTAACCAGCGTTACGGCCTCGGCGCGGTGAGGCTCTGCCTTTGGGGCTGGTATTCAGATGGATTAGAATCATCTGAGTCAAAAAGCCTCTTGAAGAGATGGGAAGACTGAGAAATGGAAATGTGGACCCTGCAGAGGGCAAATGTTCTGCTTCCCTTCCCCTGCACTGCTTACAGAGCAGGAATCCTGAGGCAGGAGGTGACCTTTCCAGTGGAGTCCTGGAGGCAGCTGCAGGAGCTGCTGCTCCTTGCTTCCAGCAGGAGTTTTGCATGGGCTTGGCTTAGGGGTGAGTTTGGTTAAACTGTGCTCAAACTTCAGGTCTCAGCACTTGGGCAAGTTTGGAGTTGGTGCCATTGCATCTTCTCAGAACAACTTGTGAGCACAGACCTTGAGCTGATGGGTTTTTTTATCAGCTGGAACAAGGTTTTACTTAGTCCTTGGGACTGCTGATGTTTGTCCACTGAACAACTGTGGAATTAACATAAAACATCCAGTTCATCATGTCCTGCCTCCATAAAACATCCAGTTCATCATGTCCTGCCTCCTCTACTGTCTCAGGGATGTGCAGGAGATGCTTCAGTGGTTCAGTTTTGAAACATGGGGCAACCAGGTTGGCTGCTGAGCCAGCTGCTGCCGTGGGCTGGAGCCAGCAGGGCCAGAGGACTCTGTCCTGTCTCTGCTGTCACTGGCTGAGGACTTGGTGTTGGACAAGAGCAAGAAACCTGGCAGAACTCGAGGTTAAGATAGTGTGGGTAAAGCTGCTGCTGAGGTTGGAGCTGGGGGAGTGGGAGTGTGTTCTGCTCGATGGATGGAGCTGTCCCTTTGTCCCCTCATGACTTTGGGTGTTCAGATCAAATAACCAAGGGAAATAACATGCAGTTTGTACCAATCTCCTCTTACTGCCTCAGTCACCTGGAGAAGTTCCTCTGCTCTGTCCAGCTGCTTGGAAAAAGATTCTTTTCCTTCTCATTATGTTTCCCTGTTGTACTCTTATTAATTTCTTGCTTGGAACAGAGTACTCTGCTGTTTGCCCTGTCCTCATTCACAGCCCAGAGCCCTCAGCACACTGTTTTTCTCATCAGTTGCAGTTCCTCATCAAGCTTTTCCTTCCTCTCTTTCACCTTGTCATAGCCTGTTCCTGTGGCCATGTCTTCAGAGCTCCTCACCAGCCCTTTTTGTTTCCACTGCATTTAATTGCTCTGAGATCATTTGCTACAAATAGCTGCAAGGCAGTTTTCTCATCTTCAATGGAAGGAAAAAAGGTGTCACTGGGGATTGAAGACACTTGCTGGCTGCTGCAGCCTGGGCCCTGCCATTGCTGGTCACTGTGCTGACACAATGAGCTGGGGCTGACTGGAATTCCATCATTATCCTGCAATATTAATATCAGAGCTGGGAATCTCTAGCTGAGCTTGCAGAAGTTCTTGCTTTACACCAGCACCTTGGAAATGGAAGCTGATTATTTTTATTGGAGGCTTCCCCCCTCCCCCCCTCAGTTTTCACCTCATGTCATGGCTCAGTGTCATGGAATTATGGAGTCATGGGAGCATTAAGGTTGGAGAAGACCTCTAAGATTAAGGCTGCACCTCCAATCCTGGGCTCAGCTTTGGGCCCCTTGCCTCGAGAAGGATATTGAAGTGCTGGAGCATGCCTAAAGAAGGGCAAGGGAGAGGTGGGAAAGGGTCTGGAGCACAAGCGTTGTAAGGAGCAGCTGAGGGAACTGGGCTTGGTTAGCCTGGAGAAGAGGAGGCTCAGGGGAGAGACCTTCTCACTCCCAGCAGCTCCCTGAGAGGAGGCTGGAGTCAGGTGGGGTTGGTCCCTTCTCTCAGGTAAGAAGTGATAGGACAAGAAGAAACAGCCTCAAGTTGTGGCAGGGGAGGTTTAGGATCAAATTGGGAACAAGTTCTTCCCTCAAAGGTTTGTCAGGCCCTGGCCCAGGCTGCCCAGGGCTGTGGTGGAGTCACCACCCCTGGAGGGGTTGAAATTGGAGCAGAGCTACCTTCATCAGTCCTGGTGCTATCAGTCATGTTTCTATTCTGGGTGTCATATCTGATTTCATGGCCAATGCTGCTGGCTCCAGGTCCCAGGCAGAGCAGGGTGGGTGCTCAGTACCCTCCATTCCTTCACTGTCCCTTCCCACTGCTCACACAGCTTCTCTTACTCTGCAGCTTGTTCCTTTGCCAGACCTTTCACTCTCTGACTGTCGGCATGGACAGCAGAGCTGTGACACCTCAGAGCTGCTTCAGGTTCTTTGGGAGAAGAAACTGAAACAGAACCAAGCCAGTTCATGCTGTGGCTGCTTTGGGCTGTGAGCAGCCCATGGGTTCTACATGAGTTGTTTTGCCATGTGCTAAAGATCACACCAAAGCCTTTTAGCTGTGCCTTGCTTTCTGCTGTGCTGCTCAGTTCATGGAAATGCTCTTTCCCTTCAGGCTTGCTCTGGCAGCATCAGTTTCTTTGTTTGGACTCAGTTTTAATCTAGTTCCAACATAAAGATGTTTGTTTGACTGCCTGAGCCATAGATGTGTTGGGAAGGGACTTAGTCCTTCAGAGGGTTTCTGCTGCATGCTGCAGCCCTTTCAGTGTCATCCCCTGCTGGAGGCTGACATTTCCAGCTTGGTTCTTAATCTTCAGAGCTGCTTCTTTCTAAGCCAATACAAGCTTGTGCATTCAGCTTGTTTCTTGGAATGGTTGGTGGCCAATGCCCTTTCTCATCCCTTTCTGGTTCTGAAGAGCAGGAGGAGCACCATTCAAACCAGGCTGGACTTAGACATGAGCCATTCCCCTGCTCAGATGTACCTCTGCTTCTGAGAGCATTGCCCAGTACTGCCTGCTTTGATTTCAGCCAAGCTCTGTCTGCAGATCTTTCTCCTTCCTGGTGAGCATCCTTCAGCAGGCTGTAAGAAGTAGTTCATGCAGGTTGACATCATCATTCTGAGCTTGGCTGCAAGGTCTGAGTAGGCTACAAACCCTACAACAAACAGTTGCTGAGCTCCTTTGCCCTAATATTCACCAAAAGCACAATGAATTGCTCTCCAAAAATATTTGTTTTCTACTGTCAGTGAATGGAACCTGAAGTGTCCCCAGGGCTGCTCTGCTGGGGTGAGAGATGCTTGCTGAAAGCTTGGAAAACAGGAGCTGTTTGTCTGGTGTTAGGCTTGGGGGGAGGAGCAGAGCTGTTCAGTTTAATTAGTGAAGATAGAAGGGCCAGGACTGAAAGAGTTCATGCTTTTTCATTCTTAATAACTTGTCTTTGGTTTAACAGGCCATGCATAAATCTGGGCCACAAACCCATAGTGATGGGCATTCAGGAGCCTGCCTTTGTGGTCCCCTTGTTGTTTTAACAGGAATAATCACTTGGGCAGAGTCACTCTGTGATTTTTACTTAGGCTAGCTGCAAGGAGTTGATTCCTTTTGCTGTGTTGTTAAAGCACAAGAGAAGAATATCAGTTGTCTCCAGAGCTGGTCACTCTGTGCTCCTTCACCCTTGCTGGGTTGAAAAGCAGTGAGTGACAGCCTTGAGCTTCCAGGAGGAGATGAATTGTGTTAAAAGCACCACTGAACACAACCCCTACCAGTGGCAATGCATTTGGTTGGGATTTGGGTTTCAGGAAACCCTGGTGGTGTTTCCCTGCTCTGAGTCTGTATTTTGACTGCTCTCTTCTAGAACATCTTCCAAGTTGTCTGAGATGCAGTCTCCAAAGTTTGCCCATTTGTTATTCACTTGTTGTCAAGAAATCCTCTCACTTTCTCTGCATTTTTAAACCCAGGCTCCAAGCTAGAGAGCTCTTTTTGTCCCCAGGAATGTTTGTTTGAAGTTTAACTGCTGTGCAGCAGAGCTGTGAAGGGAAGCATCTCAAGTAGGAGGTGTTGGTTCCAAGTATGGAGGGCTTTGGGCTTTTGTGTTGAAAAAAGCAAATCTCTTCCCTTCCCAGCACAACAGCACAAAATGGTCTTGTTCTGGCTTGTGTCTCTTGCAATGGTGAAGAGGAGGAGGGATCCTGTTCAACTCTTTGTGCCAGCTTTTGTAATGCTGATGAGATCTGCAGGTGCCCTCAGGGAGAGGGTGAGTTGCTCAGCCTCTGAGGAAGGACAGCACTCTTCTGCTCAGCATCTCCTGGTGGACAGGCTGGCATGCCTCTGGGGCTGATCCAGCTGCCTTTGGTGTCTCAGGGTTTCATTTCTTTTTAGCTTGAGTGCCTAAGCACTTTGGGATCTGGCCAGGCTGGATCCATGGGACAAGGCCAGTGGGATGAGGTTCAACAAGGCCAGGTGCCAGGTCCTGCACTTGGGCCACAACAACCCCAGGAACAATCCAGGCTTGGGGCAGAGTGGCTGGAAAGCTGCCTGGTGGAAAAGGACCTGTGGGTGCTGGTCTACAGTGTCTGAAGATGAGGCAGCAGAGTGCCCAGGTGGCCAAGAAGGCCAAGAGCATCCTGGCTTGGATCGGCACTGGTGTGGCAGCAGTGTTGAAAAGGTGTGGAAGATGCCAGGGTTTGGGGAGCTGTGGTGGTGTTCAGTGTGATAAATGACACTCTCAAAAGTCAGCACTCCCTGCTAACCCCTTGTCAAATCACTTGTGGTGTTTGGGTGAGGGTGAAAATACTTCCACCACAGCATGAAGAAGGGGTTCACCATAGCATGAAGGGGGTTCTTTACCCAGGGGGTGGTGAGGCACTGGCACAGGTTGCCCAGAGAGGCTGTGGCTGCCCCATCCCTGGCAGTGTTTAAGGCCAGGCTGGATGTGGCCCTGGGCAACCTGCTCTAGTGCATGTGGTGTCCCTGCCCATGGCATGGGTTGGAACTAGATGATCTTTGAGGTCCCTTCCAACCTGGGCCAGTCTATGATTCTCTGAGGCAGGTACAGATTACGCAGGGATATGTGGAGGGGAAAAATGGAATGAGTTCTGTTTCAGTTCAACGCTGAAGCAAGGAGTTCTGCTTCCAGCTGAGGGCTGCCCTTCCTGTCAGCCAGGCTGTAGGACTGGTGATAAGGATTCTTTGGGTGTCATAGAGAGCTTTTCAAAGGAGAGCAGCTCAGGCTGAGAGTGTCCGTGGCACAGAGCAGCTGAGCTAGGAGTGCACATGGCACAGAGCAGCTCAGGCTGCTCTCTGCCCTCTCCAGCCAGTGACTCAGGGTACCAGTGATGGAGCACTGGCACAGGCTCCCCAGGGATGCAGTCACAGCACCAAGCCTGACAGAACTCCAGCAGCATGTGGCCAATGCCCTTAGACACCTGGGGTGACTTTGGGGCTGTCCTGTGCAGAGACAGGAGTTGGACTCCATGATCCTGGTGGCTCCTTTCCCACTCAGGACCTTCTGTGCTTCTCTTCACACCTCACTGTTGACCCTTGCTGCTTTGAGTTAGGGCTGGAAGGGATGTTTGTCCTTCCCCTCATTGCTGCAGACTTCTGCAGCTCTGCTTTTCTCCATTTTCTGGTGCTTTTTGCAGGCAGAAGGGGTTAGGATTCATCAAGCTGGGAAGGTAGGAGAAGGTGGAGAACAGAACCAAGTCACCCCACAAAAATAACCTGTGTTTCATAAGGTAAAGGCTGTCAGCTAGGGATATTTGGGATATCATTGGCTGTTGCTTGTCATATCCCCATGGAAGGGGTAGAGGAAACACATATGGCTGAGCCAGCCCTGGGTTGCATAGCAACCGTGAGGATGTCGTGGCTGATCTCATCTGTGGGAATGGTTTAGACTCTGGGACCTGCTCTGGCCTCCACTGCAGGTGGAAAATGGAACATGTCAGGTCTGGAGGGGGTTCCTGGAGTAGAGCAGTGAAGATCCTGAGGGTGTGACAGGGCTGAGCATGTTGTGGGAGTGCTTTTGGGCACAGGCTGGGGCTGTTGGGGCACACTTGTGTTTTCCTCTGTGTGTCTTTGTGCACCCTGGCAGTGGCTGCAGTTTGCCACCTTGAGCCAACTGGTCCTCTCCAGCCCAGGAGGCTACTGGGGCCAGTGGGGTGTTCCTCCTGGGCAGGCATCAAGGCTGGTCAATGCTTCTCCTTAACCTGCTAGCAGCAGAGATGGCCTGGATAATAATGAGGGCTGGAAGCTCTCTGCTGTGAGGCCAGGCTGAGAGAGTTGGGGTTGTTCAGCCTGGAGAAGAGAAGGCTCCAGGGAGACCTTACTGCAGCCTTTCAGGGCTTAAAGGGGATGGTGAGAAAGATGAGGAGAGACTTTGTAGCAGGAGCTGTTGGGACAGGACAAGGGCTGATGGTTTGAAACTGAAAGAGGAAGATTGACTAAAAACAAGGAAGGAATTTTTGCTGCTGAGGGTGGTGAGAGCCTGGGCCAGGTTGCTCAGGGAGATGGGAGATGTCCCGTCCCTGGAGCCATTCCAGGTCAGGGGCTCTGTTCTTGTTGGAGATGTCCCTGCTGAGTGCAGGGGGTTGGACTTTAAAGGTGCCTTCTAACCAAAACCAGTCTGTGATTCTATGGTAATAATAAAGACCTTGCTGTTTTGAGATTAACCCAGTTAGGTTTGTCACTGCTCTTGGACTTGATCTCCAGCAGTTGTAAAATGCCTCTTGGCTTGTGCTGAGCAGGGTCTGAGAGAGCTGAGGGAGCAGTTCTGAGGTGGGGATGCTCAGGGGTGGAGCCTGCTCTGGAGATCTCTGCACTCTCCTCACCAGTGAGGTCAGAGAGAAAATGCACAATTCCTGGAACTCTTTATCTTCCCCTGCAGCATGGAGGGTGGGGTGGGAGGCAGAAGGTGCTGCCTGCAGCCTGGGACATTACACTAAGGCAGTTGCTCCTTTCACCAACCTATTTAAAGAGGAAATTGGTCAAGCTTCTGGCCAGGAGCTAACTGGAGCCTTGGTCTGCAGCCATGACTTACTCCCTGTGGGCAGCACTGGTGCGCCGGATAGTAAGTACCTGTGGGCTCCTCAGGTGCTGCTGCCACCAACTTGGGCTTTCCAGCTGCTGTCTGGGCATTTAGATACTTACAGAGGGAAAAAGAGATGGCTTGTGAAATGTTGTGTGGTTTCTGAAGGCCTCTTTGGTGGGGTGGGGTTTGGTGGTTCTCATGTGGTCCCAAATACAGTTTACCTCTTGGTAGTGGTCCTTGGGAGAACAGGAAGGAGCCCTGGGAGTATCTCACCCAGCATCCTGCTCAAAGCAGAGTCCAGTCTGAGATAACAGAACAACAGTTTAGTAGAGCAAGGTCTCTTGCATCTTCCTGGTGTGAGGTAGAGAAGAGCTGGGATGGTTTCCTGCATTAGGAAGAACTTACAAACCCTCCTGCAGTGCAGTGTCACACTCCAAGGGCAGGAGAGCTCTGGGTGTGGGCAACTAGACCAAACTTCTGACTGGCTTTAGTTAAAAAAGGAGAGAAAAAGGAAAAGGAGGAAGAAAAAAACCCCCAACCTTTTGAAGAAATGGCAAAAATCCTTCTCTTTGGGGTTGTGGGTTGCCAAGGCAGATGGAGAGGGCTCCATCCCATTGAGCAGTCTCTTTATATCCAGTGTATGCCAGCAGGTTTTCATTCTTGCACTCAAGCTGTGAGGTGTCATCCTGGCTGTCTGATGTCTCAGTCTCTCCTGCAAGCAGAGATATTTTTGAAACCTGTCTGTGCAGATTCTGGCTCAAGAGATCTCCTTCAGCTGCTGTTCCTTTATCCAGGGCTTGATTATTTCCCAGCAGGGCAGGAGAGTTCTTGACAGACATGTCTGCATTTGGCCTCAGTGAGGGTTAATCCCTGTGCTGGTAGGGCCAGTGTGGTGTGTGCATCATTTTCAGGAGCTGGAAATGGCAGGAGTGAGCAGCCCTGGGCTGTGGCCAAAACCAGCTTCATTCCAAGGGAGCCCTGAGAGAGGCATAATCATCATGTCTCACTTTAGGAGAACTGGAGGCAAATCAGTG
Source organism: Galbula dea (assembly GCA_013399015.1). Taxonomy (NCBI): domain Eukaryota; kingdom Metazoa; phylum Chordata; class Aves; order Piciformes; family Galbulidae; genus Galbula; species Galbula dea. The sequence continues at coordinate 442,897 of VWZX01005102.1, read as the reverse complement.
GCCAACTTGACTGCCTTATTTCAGCTGAAAATAAAGTTGATTTTTTTACCCCCTGGCTACTGGTGTGAGAATTGTGAAGTTAAAGATCAAAGCATGGAGGGCTGCAGCTTTGGAAGGCTGGATCTAGGGTAGGGTTGATTTTCTGTGATGATAAATAAGAATGTTCCTGATTTGGGTTTCTCTTGTGTGCTAAGAAGACACCAGACCCCTCCTGTTACTGCCTCTGCCTTTGAAATGTTTGGGTTTACTGTGTCAGGAATATTCTGTAATGAGGCAATGGCTGTGTCTGGCCTAGCTTCACACTGGGCAGCTCTTCCACTTTGGTTCCTTCTGCCAGCTTTGGTTGCAGGAGAGCTCTAAGATCATGGAGTCCAACCATCACCCAGCACTGCCAGGTCACCACTAACCCATGGCCTCAGCACATCTCCATGGCAGCCTGGGCCAATGCCTAACCACTCTTTCAGGGAAGAAATTTTACCTAATATCCAACCTGAACCTCCCCTGGCACAACCTGAGGCTGTTTCCTCTTCTCCTATCACTTCTTCCTGGGGAGAAGAGCCCAAGCCCCCCCTGGCTCCAGCCTCCACTCAGGGAGCTGCAGAGAGTGAGAAGGTCTCCCTTGAGCCTCCTCTTCTCCAGGCTAAGCAAGCCCAGTTCCCTCAGCTGCTCCTCACAACTCTTGTGCTCTAGACCCTTCCCCACCTTCCTTGCCCTTCTCTGGCCACACTCCAGCACCTCAGTGCCCTGGCAGTGACTTGGAAAGAGTGTTTCCTTCTTCCAGCTAATCATTTGGTCTGTTCCCAAGGCTGTGTTGGAAGGATCATCAGGGGAGGTCTTTTGACAGCAGCAGCTTCCTCCAGAAGCAAAATGCAATAACATTACTCCTTATAATGAAGCAGTCTCTTAGAACTTGGTCTGTCTTACTCCTTAGACTTGGTTTGCTTTATTGAGCTTGACTTTGTCAGCAGCAGTAGTGATGTTAGTTCTTTCTCAGGCTTGTTGCTGAGTGCTAACTGTGTCATTTTGCCTGTAAAACACCATCTCAAAGCTCAGATGGGTCTCACATCAACGAACCATTGCCCAGAACGGAGGGGTACATGCTGATGAGCTGGTCTGCAGAGTGCAGTTTCATTAAGGATGAGTGCTGTGTTTGCATCCCCATTCCTGTTCCTGTCACTGCTGGAAGGCTGTTATCTGCCTTGTGCATGTTTCTCCTCCCAGCCATCGCCCTCCTGATAGCAGGCCACTTGCTCTGAACAGTGTTTCCTGAATGCAGGCACCCACAGAGGCTCTGCTGCTGCTCCCAGGCCTGTTTCTCAGCTTTTTAGGTTGTTTCTAGCTAGAAACCATGTTTGATTGCAATGAATGCAATCTCTGGTGTATGTAGGGATGATGTGCTGTGGAGAAGGCTGGCTCCCACCAGAAGGGGTGGCTGCACAGAGTGCTGTTACTGCAGTGACTCTCCAACTCTGAGGTGTAACTCAGAACAGGTGCAGAGCTCAAGGTGAGGCAGTGCTTCATTCTGCAGCAGGTTACCACCCACCTGCTGCAAATCCAGGGTGCCAGCAGCAGCTGCTGGCCCACATCTCCCCAGCCCTGAAGGGGCAGGGTCCCCTCAGTGACCCTCTCAGGAAAGGAGCAGATCTAGGAACTAAAACTGCTGAGGAGATGAGAGGCCAGAAGAGAGCACAGGAAACCCACCATGGTCTGTCCTTCTGCACTGGGCATTGTGGCTGGACTTTTTATTAGCACATCAATCTGTCAGGGGCTTTCCTTTGTTGATTGTTTTAAATGCTTTTCATTGTATCTTCCAAAGGAAAGAGCTGAAATAAAAAAGGTGCTTTTATGAAAGGCAGGAATAGAGCAGCAGAGTTAGTGTTTCCTTTGCATGCCTGAGGAGCTTAAATGTAGTCCCTGGCAGAATTGTTTGTGTTTGCAGAGGTGCTTCTAACAGTTCTGTGCAACCTGAGATAAGAATGCTGCTCAAGCAGTGAGGAGTTATCAAAGCCAGCCTCTAGAAGCAGTTCCTTGCCCAGGAAAACAGTGCTTGGTTGCTGGGGCATTGTTGTGCTGAGCTCAGAGGTGTTTCCCCTGCTTGTTTCTGGCTTTGTGTTCACCCAGTTCAATTGGTAGATTCAGAAACACTATTTCTAATCAAATCTGTTCATGCTGAAATGTTTCCCCTGTTCCATTGCAGGACCAGCTGAAGCAGTGCTTCTCCAGACAGCCCCCAGGAGCAAAGGACACAGACACCCTGGTGCAGGAGCCTGACAGCCAGTACGGGACCTGGAATGAACAGAGGCACAGTGGGGACAGGTGAGAGGGGCAGCAAGGCTTCTCCTTAGCTGAGTAATCCCTGAACTCCAGCATGGGGAGGCTTGGGAGGGACCTCTGGGGATCATTCAGTCCAGCCCAGCAGGGTCACCCATAGCAGCGTGCCCAGGTGCCTTGGGAATCTCTCCACACAAGGAGACTCCACAGCCTCTCTGGGCAGCCTGGGCCAGGGCTCCAACACCCTCACACCAAACAAGCTTTTCCAGCTGGAACCCCCACTTCTTAGGTGGAAGGAGATAGTTTAATTTGGGGAGGCATTAACTGGAATTTTCTTAGCTTATCTAGAAGAGTTTCTTACTTTTCCTCAAGTGCTTTGGTAACCTTTGCCCAGTTGGCATCACAGAAAGTTCTTACTTGTAGATCAGATGAAAGAAAAATGCTCCATTTACTGAAGAGCCATGACTGTAGGGGATGGATCTGCATAGCTCTGGCTTCATCAGCTTTTAGCTATTTGTTTCTTCAACAGAATTTAGGAAAAGAAACCCCCTGTGTAGGGGATGGCCCCTGATGGGTGGATGGGCCAGCAGCCAGTGTCTGGAGCTGACACCTCTTGGTGCTCATGAAACTTGGTTTAAATGTCAATATTTGACCACTATCTGAAGGGAATTTCCCCCTGATCTGCTGCTGAGATGGAGAGGATCCTCTGTGCATGATGGAGTGTGTTGGTGCTCACAGCACCCTTGCTGTGTGTGCTAGCTAGCTGTGCCACAGCCTTCAGTGTGCAAGAAGCCCAAAGGAGACTGTTAGAAAGCTTTGTGAGTTAGAAATCACCAACCAGTGTAAATCCAGTTGTATTTCCAGCACTGCTTCCTCTCAGATATTCCAGGGAAGAGGCTTCCTGGAGATGTGCAAGTCAGGATCCTCTTAACAGCCACCTTCAGTGCCATGGAAGTGCTCAGTCTGCAGGCTGTCATCTCCACAGTCTAGTGGAGCTAAAGTCTTAACACTGCAGATACCAACTCCCATTTGGAAACAAAACAATACTGGACAAAAGCTTCCCCCTGGAGCTCATTAGGGCCATTTGTTAATTATCCTGGGGCCCACTGGTGATGGAGGGCAGAGGCATTGGCTCTGCTCTGGGCAGGGTTTGCTCTGCCAGGCTGCAAATTGTGTCATGTAGTGCAGCGTGAGAGAAAGCAACTTGTTCACCAGCAGCCTCCTGAGTCATCTCCTTCCAGGGCTGCTGGTGCTGCACCAGGTCCTGAGGTCTGCTGGTTGCAAATGTGCCTGTGTTCATCCACAGATGCCAGAGCTTTCTGCTTTTAGAACAGTTTTCTTAGCTGCTTCCTCATTGAGAAGGTGCTGAGTGACAGCAGACTCTTGTTAAGAAGAGGGGGGGAAAATCCCATCAGAACTCCTCCAGTACTTTAGGTTTGGGGTTTTTAAACTAGAAACTCCTAAAATAGAAGCAGGACTACCCTGTTTTTACTGGCAGCAGAGTCTTAACTGGGTTTCCTGCCATCTCCTGCTGTCTAAAGGAGTGCTCCAACCTACCTGACCAGGGCAGACACATCACTGCTTACAGCTTTCAGTCCTGACACCACAGCCTGTGTCTGCTGGCCCAGGCAAAGGGGAGGTTTCTAGGAATCCCCTGGGAACATCAGCCCCGGGAGCTGCCAGCCCTGGCTGCTCATCCTGAGCAGCACCGAAAGCCTCTGCTGGTGGAGCCCTGCCTTAGGCTGCCACCTGCTGCTTTCCCTCCCTTCCAGCATCCAGGAAGGACAGAAGGCTCTGGGTGGATGAGTGGATGGATGGATGGGTGGGCAACTCTCTCCCAATTCCACTCTGAGACAAAAGAGAAGCTCTTTAGGAAGGGGTTGGTTCAGAGAACCAGTTCACAGCTGTGTGGGCATCTTGTGGGTTAGTGTCTGTGCTACAGATGAGCATGGTGGAGGAGCATGGGGCCTTTGTTGACCTTGGGGTGGCACCAACAGAGACACTTCTCTCTCTTAGGACACAAGGGATGTGATTTTTCTTCCAAATCCGATGCCTGTTGGATTTTAAAGCTGTGATCATGAAGAGATCAACAGCCATGCTGCTGGTACCTCCTGCTGGTACCTGCTGCCTCCAGAGGTGCCTTTATCACCCATAGGCACAGTTCACAGTTTCTCCCTTTCTCTACCATCTCCTGCCTATGCATCATCACCCAAACACCACCCCATGTCTCTCTCCACTCCAGAGCCTCACAGATTCCATCTTGCTTTGCAGCTTTGTGCCCGAGTCTCCTTCCTCAGAAAACGATGTCATTTCGCCCAGGAAGCAGCCTGCCAGCAGCCACCCATCCTCCCTGTCCTCTCAGACAGAGCCTGCCTCCCTGCCTGAGCACCATGGCTTCTCAAAAGACCAAAGGAGCACGAGCCTGGACCGTTCCAGCACTGACATGGACTCTACTGATGGGGCTGATTTGCCCCCTCTGGGAGAGCCCTGTCCTGAGGAGAAGATCACTGACTTCTCTTTCATTGATGTAAGTTGCCATCATGGGAAATCACAGCTCTCCTTCCATGTTCCTCACTGCAAAGCAGTCTCCTGGGACACTTGGCACTCAGTCTTCCTCTGCCTTTTCTCTCTCACATTGAATTTTCCTGCATGGCAGTGTTCTGCCTTTAGCACATTTGAATCTTCCTGCCTGAAACGTTGTAAGATCAGAGCTGCAGAGTTTCCAGTTCCTTTACTCTGAGCTTCTGAGAGACTCCAGAAAGCCATGGGCCTGGGATGATGCCTGCCAGTGGCTTGCTACAGGTGCTGCTTCTCTTTCTGCCCCTCAGTGAGCTGTAACAGAACAGTGCAGTGGCTTATGAGCATTGGAGGAGATAAATCAATAACACGGAGTAGCTGCAGCTCCTCTTTGCTCTGTCAGTGTTCCAGCTCTGAAAGCTCTGATCACTGAAGTTTCCTGAACACTGTGACACTTAACTTTCCTTCTTGCTGGTGGCTGGCCTGAAGCTTTTGTGGATGGCAGCCTGTCAGAAGAGTGAGACTGCAGCCCTCTGCTGCAGGAGAGTTTTGGGCAGCTCCTCTTTCTGTATCCCCATCTCCTTCCTGGCCTTCAGCTGCTGCCAGCTAGCAAGACCTGTGTTCCTAAAACACTCCAGAAAACAAAATCCTCTTTATTGCAGTGATATTTTTATTGATTTAGTGAAACTAATTCATGCAGATCAGACAGCCACAGCCAAGGAAGGCAAAAGCAGCAGCACTGCACCCAGCCAGGCACCATGCAGCACATCCTCACCCTCGATTCTCTTTAACATAGCTGCAAGGAACTGCAAGAAGAATAATCAGACAGAGATATCATTTACTCAAACTGCATGTGTCAGTTGAAGCAGGCTGGGGACTCACTGTGGCTTCATTTAAGGCTTGGTTTCTCTCCCTAGCAAACAGCTGTCCTGGACTCCAGTGCCCTGAAGACCCGGGTGCAGCTCAGCAAGAAGAGGCGGCGCCGCGTCCCTGCCTCCCACTCCCTCCGCAGGAGCAGGGGCCTGGCCCTGGAGAGCAGGTTCTCCTTGACAGAGGAACCAGATAACTCCTGGATGTTTAAAGATTCCACAGGTATCCCTCAGCTGCCTGAAAGAGTCACAGGAGTCATTTGGGTTGGAAGAGACCTTTCAGATGGTGGAGTCCAACCCTTACCCAGCACTGCCAGGTCACCACTAACCCATGGCCCTCAGCACCACATCTCCAGGGCTTTCCAACCCCTCCAGGGATGGTGACTCCACCACTGCCCTGGGCAGCCTGGGCCAATACCTAGCAACTCTTTCAGGGAAGAAATTTTACCTAATATCCAACCTGAGCCTCCCCTGGCACAACCTGAGGCTGTTTCCTCTTGTCCTTGGCTTTCAGGACTTAAAGAGGATGATAAGAAAGAGAGGGCCAGACTTTTTAGCAGGGCCTGTTGGGACAGGCCAGGGGCTGATGGTTTGAAACTGAAACAGGGAGATTTAGACTGGATAGAAGGATGAGATTTTTCCCACTGAGGGTGGTGAGAGCCTGTCCCAGGCTCACCCAGAGAGGTGGGAGATGTCCCATCCCTGGGACCATCCCAGGTCAGGCTGTCTGGGGCTGTGAGCAACCTGCTCTAGTTGCAGATGTCCCTGCTAGCTGCAGGGGGTTGCACTAGATGACCTTGAAGGGTCCCTTCCCACTCAGCCCACTCTGTGGTTCCATGATCTAGATCAAGCCATAGATGACAAACCTTCTGGCTGATTTATTTTTTTCCTCTCTCCTATTTCTCTAAACAATTAGAAGAGAAGAAAACTCTGCAGCAGGAAGACTCAGATGAGGAGGAGAAGACACAGCATACTGTGAGGTCCCTGTCTGTACATGCTCAGAGGCTGCCTGTGTTTCCTGGCATGGATCACTCAGTTCTCAAGGTGAACATGGGCAGAGGAGAGGCAGACCAGTTCAGGGGCTGCAGGTCCAGGAGCAGAGGAACAGAGCTAGGAAGTTCTGCTGAAGGATGGCAGTGTTGGCTGGGGGTGGTGGGAGTGATGTGGAGAAGAACCTTGCTGTTCCCTTTCTCACTTCTAACTATGGGCTAGAAATGCAGAGTGATTTGGAAGAAGAAAGCCCAGCTTTGCAATAGCAAAGGTGCCTTCAGAACTGCAGAGGCTTAGGAGGGAGAAGGGATCTCTTCTAAACTGTTTATCCCTTAGCCTTTCTTTTATAAACCTGAGTGATTTGGTTTGCAGCTCAAAAACAAATAAGAAGTCTGAATGCTGCCTTAAAAATGAGACCTTTCTGAATGTTTCTGTTCAGGCCCAGCTGAGGAAAAGACAAGAATCTGAGAGCCCTGGTGAAGTTAGTTCTGCTCAGCACTTCAAATCCCCCAGGCCACAGCTTACAACTTGCGGTAGCAGAGTGCTGCCCTCCAGTGTGGAGAAGGAGGAGAGGTGAGAGGCTTCCAGCAGCCAGAGATGCTAATGCTTCTGAAGTGAGAGAAATAAAGAGTGCAAGACTGTAGAGGAAGTTGTGTGTTGCCTTTAGTTTGATCTCTAGAATGAATTTTCATTATTAAAGAATAAAGAGTGGTTTGGGGTTGTTTTTTTGTATCTTAGGTCAGAAGAAAAGTCTCCTCAGTGGCTGAAGGAGCTGAAATCAAAGAAGAGACAGAGCCATTATGAGAATCAGGTTTGAAAAGGTACCTCTGGGGAGGGGGAAGGGGCTGAGAGGGGCCTCTGGGCAGAGGGCAGGGGCTTTGCAGAGTCCCCAAAACACATGGAAGTGTCTCTTTGCCATGTCAGTGCTCAGCTGTGTGAGCACACACACACTGGGGCAGTGACCATGGTGTGTGCCTGGAGGGGGGCAGTGACTGTCCTGAGCCAGAGCAGCTCTCACAGGAGGGAGTTTTTCCTTCAGAGCTGCTTTAGTTTCCCTGGTTCCCCAGAGGATCAATCTTATTTCAGCAGTGCTTGGGGTGTTTGGGCTGAGACTGGCTGGTGCTTTTGCCAAGCAGGGATGAGTCTGTCACTGACTACCCAGGGCCTGCACAGTTTGAACACCTGGGGATGGGTGGTTGCAGCAGAGCTCTGGGCTGCTCAGGAGCATTTAGTGCATAAATAGGAGGAGGCAAGGTGACAGCACAGCAGTCATGTGGATTTCATAGGGGCACAGGCTGGTTTGGGTTAGAAGGCACCTTTTAAAGGTCATCTAGTCCAGTCAGCAGGGACATCTCCAACTAGAGCAGGTTGCTCACAGCCCCAAACAACCTGACCTGGAGTGGTTCCAGGGATGGGACATCTCCCACTTCTCTGGGCAGCCTGGGACAGGCTCTCACCTCCCTCAGTGGGAAAAATTCCTTCCTTCTATCCAGTCTCAATCTCCCTCTTTTAGTCTCAAACTATCAGCCCTTGGCCTGTCCCAACAGCTCCTGCTATGAAGTCTCTCCCCATCTTTCTTCTAGGCCCTTTAAGTCCTGACAGGCTGCAGGAAGCTCTCCCTGGAGCCTTCTCTTCTCCAGGCTGAACAGCCCCAACTCTCTCAGCCTGTCTTCAGTTTAGGGGGGGGGGGCTTTCCTGATGCAGACCCTGAGAAGACTCTGGCTGCTTCCTTGACCATATCATACCAATACTCAATTGGTTCTGTCTTTTCTTCCCAGGTAGTGGTTCTAACTAGAAGATAAAGAAGTTTTAACAGAAGCCTTAACTCATCTGAACCTAAAATTCACACGTCATGTTGCTGCTGTTTGCTTCCTGCCTCAACTGCTATGTGCATGGTGCCTTCCTGTTTGTGGAGAAAGCTGCTTAATGTTCATAGTCAAATACAAAGCTGTCTCCTGTCAGATGTGGGAGGGCAGTCACCTGAGGCCTGCCTGCCAGAAGAACCAGTGGGTCCTAGCTGGGACCTCAGGAAGACTGAGCCAGCCAAGTCCTGTCTGCTGAGCAAGGACTGCAGTGCTGCCTGGGTGTGCAGCAGCTCCTGGCTGCTGTTGGGTGGAGGACATGTGCAGCTGTAAGGCTGAGCTTTGTGTCTGGTTATGAAAATAACAATTGGAATCCAGTTTTGTTTCTTTTATTTTATTGTATTTTTGTTTTCCTTTTGTGACAATGTAGTCAGCTCCTCTTTGGGATGAGCTTTGTGGGAGGTGAGAGTGAGAGAACAAATCCTGTTTACTGCCATATTGACAAAGGAAACTTGAGTATTTTTCTGTCAGATGTATTTTTGATTGGCTTCTATTTCCATGGCATCTGCCAACCTGGCAGGTGGGTCTGGTTTTTAGAGGAACACAAGGTTCCCTTTTGTCACTCTTGCAATGGTCATCTTCTCTGTTCTGTCAGCATGTGGAAGGGTTGCTGCACTGGAATGTCTCTCCTGAAAAGGATCAAGCAATAATGTCAACCAGTTCTCTGCAGGGGGGTGGGGGGGGAGGAAAACAAAGTGTAAATAGTGTTTTTATAACAAAAGAGGAAGGGAAGAGGGAGGCTGTTCCACTCCTATCAGGGTTCCAGTTCATTGTTGAATGTCACTTTAATAGCAGTTTGGAGAAGTCCCACTTCATATTTTTGTTAATCTGTAAATACCAGGTTTCAGTTGTTATTTTTATGCTGATTTGTGGGATAACCTCAACAAGAGCTTCAGTTTCACAGCTGATTTCCTGTTTCCTTTTCTCCTTGGGGTAAGACCAGGGGGAGAGCAGCGGTGTAGAGCACATCTCACCCAGAACAGGGGTGTGGTGACTATCACTGCTGGCTCAAGGATCTTCCTGTCCTTGAATGCAGCTTCTGAGCTGGCACCCAAGGTCTCCACTTCAGCCATGCTTTATTCTCCCCCCAGATAAGTGCTCTTCTCACTGAACCTTTCCCACTGTAACCCAACCAGGGAGGCTCTTTGTCCTCCGGGTGTTCCTCACGGCTCCACTAGAAGGAAAGCAGCAACGTGGAAGAATGAAGTGAGACTGAGACTGGAGCTGTCTCCTTGCTGCCCTCCTGGGTTGGGCAGAACCTCCAGCCACCCTAAAGCCACCTTGGGACATGCTGGCATTGGGGGGGGACAGACTGGCAGTGCTGGGGCTGGAGCCAGAGCAGCTGCTGCTCCTTGCGTTGCACTCGCCGTGTCCTGCTGATGGGCTTCTCGAGCTGTTCAAGCACCAGCACTTGACCTCCTCTTCTCTTTAGTTTATCTTCTTTTTATGATCAGTGTTTCAGAAAGCTTGATTTTTAGATGGGGTTGCCACCCTGGTGCACCTGCTGGCCAGAGTGGCATGCCTGGTTGTAGCTTGCCAAAGCCTCGTGCCAATTCTGCTGCTGGAGGAGCCTCAGCTGAGGTGATCTTTAGTCCCAGTCTGCTCGTAGGAAATACCAGCAATATGTCAGGAGACAAGTCCCATATGTGCTTCTCTCCCAGATTCAGCTCTGACAGGATCTATGGAGCTGCACCAAGCACATTTCTCTTGGGTAAAACCTCTCCACTGGCTGCTTTGTCCTGTTTCACATCACAGATGGAACAGCTCCTCTTGCTCCCTCACCCCAGTGGTTCGCTCCCTGAGGCTTCTCCCCCTGGGTGGTGGGAGATGGACTTCCTGTGGCTGCAGCCACCAGACTGTTAAGGAGCTCCTCTTGGCTCATTTTAAGATGTTGCACATATTTCCCCTTTCCTTAGATGCTGGTGGGGAAGGTGACCCTTTAGGAGAAGCTTTGCCTCTGTGTCTTTTGGGGTGTATTGTGTTTGTTACAGCAGCACTGGGGGGTCCCATCAGTTGTCCCCCACTTGTGACACACACACACTGGGCCAGCCCTGAGCAGCAGGGATGGGAGGAGGAGGAGAGTGAGGATGGATTTCCTTACACAGATGAAGTAGAGCTTACTTTGAACAGTGTCTAGGAATCAGGTCAGTTCCCTCTGCTCACAAGAGTGTTTACACAAGGCTTGAGTTCCCAATTCAGCAAGTCCAACAGTGTTGCATTACCAGGAGCTGGAGGATTTAGTGGTGTTTGGTCTAATACATGAAGGCCAGAAGTTCTGTACCTGCAGTGTTTGTGCTGGAGGGAACTGAGGGGATCAGCTCTGGCTTTCCACAGCCCTCTGGATGTGGCTGCATTTCCACACCTGCTTGGACAATGCACTTGAAACTCCCTGTGCTGAGTAGCTGAACCTACTACTGAGAAGTGTGTAATGCTTCAATGTCACTTGAAACAAAGCATCTTTGGAATGTTGTGGAAGGGGAAAGTGTTGGGGTTTGTTTTTCCCTGCTCTGTCATTTCTATTGTACATGGATTAAGTATCCTCCAGGTTATTGCTGTGTAAGAAATGATCTACAGATCTGTTACTACTTGTTGACTGACAGACCAGACTGTAATACACTTTATACAATTCTATTTTAATTCCAAATAATGCTTGTTGGGTTGTTATTGGCTGTTTTAAATGCTGTCCCTTTTGCTGTCACACATTTGGGGTTTCTCTTTGTGCTGTGGATCTGAGGTGGAGGGAGCTCTTTGCTTCAGCTCTTCCTGCAGGGGTGATTTTCCTGAAGGATGGGACATCTCCCACTTCTGCCTCAGAGCAGGTTTAACTCTTGTCCTAACAGTGTCTGAGAACAGTGGGGATGGGGGAGCTGCTGGCACTCCCCATGGAGCTCAGGGCCTCATCCCTTCCCTTGCAACCACTCAGCCTTTTCTTGCCTTAAAAACCTTCTATCAGGAGTGTTCTCTAACAGTGCAGGTGCATGCTCTGTGGAGTTTGGAAACACTGCTTTTCTGGCTGGGTTTTCCTCCTGTTATTCCCAGGAATCCTCCCTCCCTTTTAGCTTGTCCCCTAGGGGTTTCCAGACCTTCTCTGCCATCCCCAGTTGTGGATTTCTTCCTTTTCCTTTGCAAATTCACCTTTTTCAGGTCCTTGGCTTTCACCTGAGCCCTCTCCTTTCAGTTGCTGTTCAGACTCTGGATGCTTTGGGTTTAATTCCTGCAATGTTTCTCTTCTTCAGCCTTTTGGAGTCTGAAGCTTTCTTCTCAAGTGGCCTCAGAGGAATTCCCCAAGTCCAGTTTTGCTTGCACTAAAGGTTTGGCTTGGTCCTGTTTGCTGTTTGCAGTCAGTTATTGGCAAACTGCTGAAGGCACTGGGTGTCAGGAGTTGAAATGCAGACAGTTCCTGACCCATTTCATCTGGCCCAGGAGTGTTGGTTCCTGTGTAACCTCCACTGCTTGTGTAAACCCTGAGCTGCATCTCCTGGCTCAGGTGTTAAACTGCAGCTGTGGTTTGATGTCCCAGAGTTACAGGGAGAGCTGAGCTGCCAGAACAGCTTAGTGGGGATCAGGACACTTGTAAGATAAATAGCATAGAAATAGTTTAAACACACATAATGCTAGGGAAGCCTGTGCCCCAGGAGAAGGCTCTTCTGTCTCCAGGCCTTTTCCCCCCTTACTATAAAGAAAATGCAGTGCAGATGCTGCAGTGCCATGGATCTTGGTGTCAGTGCACATAGGAGCCAAGAGCACCTCTGGCAGGTGTTGAACATGACCCTGTGGAGCCAGAGGAACTGCCTGGCCAGGTGGGCTCTGGGTGTGCTGCCCAAATCCAGGTGAGGCTGTGAGGGAGGGCAGGAGTGCCAGCATGGGTTGGGCTGTCTGCTTTGGGCCAGAGCAAGAGCATCCTGGCTTGGATCAGGACTAGGGTGCCAGCAGGACTAGGGCAGGGATTGTCCTCCTGGACTGGGCACTGTGGAGGCCACAGCTCCAATCCTGGGTTCAGGTTCGGGCTCCTCACTGCCAGAAGGACACTGAGGTGCTGGAGTGTGGCCAGAGAAGGGCAAGGAAGCTGGTGAAGGATCTAGAGTACAAGTGTTGTGAGGAGCAGCTGAGGGAACTGGGCTTGGTTAGCCTGGAGAAGAGGAGGTTCAGGGGACTCTTGGGACACGGAGGTGAGCTGGGGTGCAAAGATTGAAAAGGAGCTGGATGGAGAGAACCTTCCTGATAAGTGTCAAAGCTGAAGCAAGCCCCAGATCTTGAGTGCCAGTCCTGCTCTATTGCCAAGGTACCAATTCCCCTTCACCACCACACTTCCAGCAGAGCTCCCAGGAGCTGCCTGGATCCCCAGCTCCGGTCTTCCAGCCGAGCCCCAACAAACCATCCCTGTTTTGCAGGGGTTTGTGCTTTGCTCTGCGCTCGGTTTCTAGGCTTAAAGCCTCCCGTGAACTGCTGATGGGAGAGTTTTCCAGAGAACCTGGCAAGAAGCAGCCTGAACGTGCTGATGCGAATTTCAACGCTAATCTGCTGCCGGCCGAGCAAGGGCCAGCAGGAGAAATGTGACTGCCGTTGCCATAGCGCACGGGGAGCCGAGGCTATTGAGCGGAGATCTCCTGGATGGAATTCAGTAGACGCAGCTGCTGTATCAGCGTCCAACTAATGTGCTGTTCTGTTCAGAAGCCACCCATAAATAGCAGGAGAGCCCACGTCGGGCGGCAGAGCCGAGCCACGCCGGGAGAGGTAGCGAGGGCAGCGCTTGTTGGAAGGGGCTTTGTTTAGGGGAGGATGAGCGTGGCTGAGGCCAGGTCTCGCTGCGGCCAGCGTTTGGCTAACGGTGGGAGAGTGCTGGCAGGGCTCTGGTTATGGCCATTGCTCAAACGTGGAGGGTTTGGGGCCACCTGTTAAGCTCTTGACAACCCTGCGTGGGTGTAGAGGTGGCGGGGGGCAGGAGTGGTCAGGCTTTCCTCTCCCAGTAGGAACTTCGTGGGATGTTCCTTGGAGAGCGAGGAGAGGGATCTCCAAGGTGGTGGTAGCAGCCCCAGGGTGGGATGCCTGGCCCCACACCCCACCCCTTCCCCTGCCCTGGGATGCTGGGCTGCAGGGGAGAGGGAGAGCATCAGGTTTGCGTTGGTGGGGAAAGGTGTCAGCAGCTGGAAGCTGAAACCTGGAGAATTCCTGCGGGAAGCAAAAGGACAGGATTTTAGACATGGGTTTAATGAGCAGCTGGGTGAGCTGCTCCAGGCTCAGGGAGAGATCTCATGGTATTTGGAAGGTGGTTTGGTTTGACCACGGGCTTTCCAGCCCCATAGTGATGCCTGGGTGAGGAGGCAGGATCCATGTGCAGGAGGGAGAGGAGAATTTTAGCCTGGACATCCTTAAGGATTTACAGCTGCTGCCTTTTGTGTGTGTGTGTGGGGAACTGTGTTAACTTGGGCTACCTCTTCCCGTGCCAGCCTCCCCTTTCCTGTTGTATTAACTACTTTATACTGTAGATCCCTCAGGTGACATTGTGTTAACCTCCTGCAATTTGGGTTTTCCAGGCACAATGACTGAGCAGCAAAGTCCCCCCGAGCAGATGGCGACTGGGGAGGGTGCTGGCGAGCGAGGTGGCAATTACAAGGTACACTGGGGGCAACTAGTGCCAGATGGACTTTGGGCGATGCTGCAGGTCACTGTGCAAGGCTGGTACCAGTGTCAGAGTGCTTGCTGGTTGCACTGGGGAAGCAAACAGCCTCCAGCTCTCCTAATGCAGTAGCTCTGATGAACCTGCTCGTTGCTCACCAAGCTGAACAGCAGGATGAGGAGGGGGGCTGCAACCAGGGGGTTTGCTGCTACCTGGCAGGAGGAGATGCTGCATTTGGGGCTGCCAGGTCCATTTGCCTCTCAGTCTGGTGTGCAGCTGTTGCAGTGTTTTAATCCAGGAGATTAAGTATCTCAACACAGTGGGGATCAGCTGCAGGTTTGAGCAGTGAAACTCCCTGTGTGGTTTTTATCTGGGTGATAATTCTCAAGCTCATAGGTTGGTTGGAGGTCAATCAGCTGTGGGTGTTGCAATGGCTGCAAGCCCTTCCTGCAGCTCAGGAAGCTAAGCAAAGGCCCTCCTGGGTGGGGAAGGCTGGAGGTGGAAGCAGATGCTGCATCTGGGGTAAAGAGGTGCTAGGAGCTTGGGCTGCTTGTTGCTTTGGGGTGGAACAAGTCTCTGAGGACCATAGGTGTCACCTCCATCCCTTGGTACCCTCATCACACAATGTCTGCAGGAGGCTCTGCCCTTGTCCCAGGCTCAGAGGTTTCAGCTGGGACCCCTTTGGGGCAGGTGCTGGGGAGAACCTAGCCACCATACCACCCTTCCTGCTTCTTGAATTGTGTCTGGCACCCTGGACCCTGCTCCCCTCCATGCTCCAGCTGCTGATACTGCCTTGAACTTGCCCTGCAGCCCAGCCCTGAAGCTCTGCCGAGAGCAGGATGCCCTGGGGAGCCATTGCAGTCTCTGCACCTTGCAGAGTTTAGAGGAAAACACCAAAAGAAAATGAGCTTGTACCAGGCCACGCCGGGTGCACAAAGGGATCTGGAGGAGCAGTGGTGGGCTGGGACCAGACTGGGGGCAGGAAACTACAGCCTGCAGCCCACAGCCCCGAAGGTCTCAGCACTAACCCTCTGAGTTTTTGATGCTGTGTTTGAATCGGTCAACTTGTTTTCAGCCTGTGTTTCACCGAGCCAGTACCTGACTGCGGAGCAAATCCTGGGAGCTGTCTGTGGGGGCAGAGGCACACGATAGGATTCAGCTCTGCCATGGGAGAGGAGCGACTTTGGCGCAGGGCGGCAGGAACGGAGGGGCCGGGACTGGACCACTTGGCTCTGCCGCTGCTCCTGTGTGCCAAGGGAGGGTCCTGCTCCCCTGCAGGGCAATTCTCCCCCAGCACGGCTGCAGCAGCAGCTGACAACACCTTCCCTCCTTTAGATCACAATCTATGAGCTGGAGAATTTCCAGGGGAAGAAGTGCGAGCTGACGGAGGAGCTCCCCAACATCACCGAGAAGGAGCTGGAGAAGGTGGGCTCCATCCAGGTGGAGTCCGGCCCGTAAGTCCAGGCTGTGGAGGATGGACAAGCCCCGGGTGGGGTGGAGTAGGGCGGGCGGGGAGAGCATCCCCTGCCTCTGTCGCCCGTGGGGAGCAGCCCTGCTTCGTGCCGGGGTGCTCACCCCCTCCGTGGGTAGCCGTGCCGTCCCTGACCCCCTCGGTCCCGCAGGTGGCTGGGCTTTGAGCGACAAGCCTTCGCCGGGGAGCAGTTTGTGCTGGAGAAGGGAGACTACCCACGCTGGGACTCCTGGTCCAACAGCCACAACAGCGACAGCCTGATGTCCATCCGCCCCCTCCAGATCGTGAGTAGTGGCCACCTGGGGGTGCCTGTGCCCTGGGGGACGCAGCGGCGTGGCCACAGCGATGGGGACCACTAGGCTGGGAAGGTCTCTCTTGTTGGGGCAGGGCAGCTCCTGACCCACGCTTTCCCTTAGGACAGCCCCGACCACAAGATCCACCTCTTTGAGAACGCAGGCTACACTGGGAGGAAGATGGAGATCGTGGACGATGATGTCCCCAGCCTCTGGGCCCATGGCTTCCAGGACCGTGTGGCCAGCGTCAGGGCGCTGAACGGAACGTAAGGATGGTGGCACCGGGGGCATGTGGGGACGTCCCAGCAAGGTCCCATCCCGTGGCACCGTGGTTGGTCCCCCCAGGGTGTTGGCAGGGGTGCCTGGCACAGCCAGGGCAGCTGTCCCCCACGGTGCCGCTGTGCCCGTCATGTCACTCGCTCCCTCCCCACTGCCACCCTTTCCCTGTCCCTCCCCCAGGGAGTGAGAGGGTCTGAGGCAGTGTCACTAGGGCTGTGACAGCTCCTCACCCTGACCCAGGGCTCTGCTGGGCACTGCTGCAGGAGCTGTGGTCCCTTCTCTGCCCTGGGCTCTCCAGCCCCTCCCGGCACGATGGCATTTCCCGCTGGGGCTCTGCAGCTGCAGCCTTGTTGCGGTGTCCCTTGGTGATGATGGAGCAATGGCCCTCGGTGCTGATGGAGGTGGCCCTGGGCAGCACCAGGTGGCTGTGGCAGAGGCACCAGCAGTGCCACAGCCCCCGGGGTGGTAAAGAGATGCTGCCCCTCTCGCTCTGGGTGGGTGGGGACATACCCACTGGGTGGGGGGGCAGGAGCTAGAGCTGCCTCCATCCCCTGCAGATGGGTAGGCTACGAGTACCCCGGGTACCGGGGCCGCCAGCACGTCTTCGAGAAGGGCGAGTACCGGCACTGGAACGAGTGGGATGCCAACCAGCCCCTCATCCAGTCCGTGCGCCGGGTGCGGGACCAGCAGTGGCACCAGCGAGGCTGCTTCGAGAACAGCTGAGGGATGCCCTGGCCCCCCCTGCCCCCTCCCCGTACCAGGGGCTGCCTGATGTGATGCTGTGACCTTGGTGTTTTTCTTGTGCGAAAAAACCAAACAAACCCAAACCCTTAATAAAGCTCTGAGCTGGAGGCTGCTGGGGGCCTGCCTGGTCCTGGGCTGGGGTCAGGGTTGGGGTTGTGCTTGGAGGGAAGGTGTGGTGAAGTCAAGTTGTGGTCCAGGGATGCAGGTGGGTGCAAGGCAGTGCCCCCAGCGTCTCCTGTGCAGAGCAGAAGCGGGGACAGAGCGAGGATGTGCAGTGTTACATAAAGGCTGAAGCTTTCCAAACAGCCCCCATGGTGCTGCTGTGGCTCAGTGCTGCCCTGGCTGGCGTGCAGTGAGGTGTGGAGGGGAGCTCAGCCCCCAGGGGTGGTCTGGGGACCCTTGCCAAGGGTTTTTTTCCATGGCTCTGCCCCTTCTCAAAGCATCTCCCTGGGCCAGAGGAACTCTGCTCGTGGCTCTTTTCCCCAACCCCCCCTGCTCTGCTGCAGGAGGGTGTCCAGCCTAGAGGCCGTGGTAATGGCTGGGGGACATGGGCTGCCTCGGGGGTAGTGTGACCCCAGGCGTGCTGTGGATGTGGAGAACAACCATCCCTGGGCAATGCCATATCTTGTGCACCCCAAAGCAGGACTCACCCCAGCACCCTTCAGGGTGCCCAACCCAGCCACAGGGAAGCTTCCCACCAGTGCTCACAGCTGTGGCTCCCTGGAGTTGACCTCTCTGACATGTGGGGCAGGTTTGGTTTGCAAAAGCTGGGGCTGGAGGTCTCTCTGGGCTCAGGGACTAGTGGCAGAGACAGGCACTGGGCTCCAGACTGCCTGAGCACTTCATGCTGGTCACCAAAGAGCTGTTCTTCCTGGGTTTGGGTTTGCAGCTATGAAAAAAGAGTGTGTGGTCCTGAGTGGCAAAAGCTGCACCCAGGACAGTCTGTGGGATGTTGGGCAACCAGCACCACTGCCCCTGCCTGGGATGAGCTAAAACCGGCCAGGCAGAGCCAAGGGGAAGGAATCCCAGCCTGGCAGGAGCTGTGCTGAGCATTCTGTGGGTGCTGAGCACCACTGGGGTGCATGAGGGGCTGGGATGTGCCCAATGCAGCTGTGGGGATGCATGTGCCATGTGCTGGGGTCTGGGGGGTCCTGGGCCAAGGACCCTTATGACTGAGCCCAGGATGGGGAGGACAGCAGCTGGATCCCTGGAGGCACAGGGAGTAGGGAGGGCTAGCAGCAGGGCTGGGAGCTTTGCAGGCACTTGCTCACAAACCCAACCTGCCAAAACCTGTCTGTGGCACGGTGTGACACCTCGCTGAGCCATATAGTCACCTGTGATGCTCAGAGCGCTCCAAAGCCCCATTCCCTCCAGCCAGGACAACCACAGATCGTGGGGACTGACCCTGCCATGTGTCACGGTTGGGCAGGCTCTGGTGGCAGGAGGTGACCCTGTCTGCGACCATCCTGGGTGTTGGGGCTGGGGGAGCAGCCAGAGGTGCTGTGAGGAGGCTGCAGCACATTGCTGGGAACCCCCTGAGATGTTGTGTGCAGAAGAGAGCTGATCTGGGCCAAGTTAGCACTGTTGCGGTGACAAGGGGGATCTTGCTCCTTCAGGAGGATAAGAGGTGTTCTGGGTGCTGCACAGCACCCAGGGAGTCTGGCAGCTATGTTTTTGTCCCCCCACACACCAGGAAACTCACTTTGCTGCAGCCAAAAGCAGCCTCACAGCCCCTGCCATGTCTTCCCAGGTCAGTGGGCAGCAAGGTGCCAGGGAAGTGGTTTTGCTGCTCTCTGTAACCCTCAGCTCATCCCTGAGTGGGTGCTGCCTGTGGCTATGGGGACCCATCCCAGGCTGTGAGTCCCCATCACTGATTTCAGCTGTGTCCTGGGGTGATGGAGAGGCCTCCACGCTCCTGTTCCTGCAGCTCTTTGGGGCTGGGATGCTGTTCAGGGACCCCAAAAAGGTTGAGTGATAACAGAGAGGGATCCCAAAAGGGTTGGGGATAACAGAGGGGGAGCCCAAAAGGGTTGAGGGATTAGTGGAAGGGGACCCCAGCATGCAGCTGCCCCCACGCTCAGCCTGAGGATGCTGCCCAGGTGCTGCCCGGTGCCACCAGGACCAGATCCTGCCCCTGCACATCCCCAGAGCTCCTGCAGGAGCCAGCAGCAGGACAGGGCTCCCGCGGTATCCCCAGCCCCAGGAGCCTGGCCGGGTCCTCCTGCGGCAGCGCTGGGCGCTGCTGGCCGGGGAGGCGGAGGGGCAGAGGCTTACCAGTTATTTGAAGGCTGGTTCCATCACGCATGGGAAGAGCCAAGTTCAGCAGTTTTCGGCGGGGGCGGCTCGCCGGTTTGTTGGAGGGATAAAGTCTCTGGCTCCAAAACTCCTGAAGCAGGGCTGGCGGGAGCTTTGTTTGCAAGGGCTGCTCTGGGTCTTGGCATGCATTCGGCTGATGCATGCAAACTCCAAATCTCCTTGCCAACAAACCCAACAAAGAGGGCGACTCGAATGTGAAAGCTAATGAAATAACTCCCCGACTTTGGTGTTTGGGGAGACAAAGGCTGCAGCTGATCAGCTGACCTTGGTTTTCATTGGGGTTTAATCCAGCATTCTCCCTTTGAATCATGCTTTAACTATTTTGTAAATAGTTTTGGCACCGTTCTTCTGCGGCTCGGTATAAATTCCACCTCTCGGCCCCAGCCCTTCACTGGCTCAAGCGGGTACTGGTATAACTGGTAAGGCTTTTCCATTTATTTGTCCTCTTTTTTTTTTGGGTCGTTGCCTCCTCCCGACCCCCTGCTGCTGGGAAGAGCTGCAAAGGTGGCACTGGGATTGGGCACACCAGGGGTTAGCCGTGGGGATGCTCCTGCTCCTGCAGCCCAAACCAGGTGGCCAGCTCAGGAGTATTGCCCCCTGGCCGTGGTTTGGGCTTTGTTTTACTGGGAATGAGCAGTTTTCACCTGGTTTGGAGCCTGCTCAGGCACTGGGATCCCACTGGGCTTGAGGACGAGGTCCTTCATAGGTGCAGCGGTGCCAGGAGGAGCTGGAAGGGCTCAGCACCAGCAAGCCTGCACACACAAACACACACACAGGGCCAGGGTGGGCAGTGGGAGCACTGGTGGTTCTCCCCACCACCCTATTCAGGACAGGGACTCCTCAGCTGTCACTTGCTAGGAAAGGACAGAGGGAGAAGCCTTGGCTACAGAGGCTGGGTTCCCCCTGGAAATGGCTCGGGAATGCCCTGGGTCCTCTTGCTCCAGACTGGAAACCCATTGCAGATCCCATCATGGATGATGCTGCATTGGGGCTGCCACCTGGGCTCCTTTCACCGGGGAGTTTGTCCTGTTGAACAAATGATGCTGAGCAGTCCTGAGTGGGGACTGCTCTCAGTGAGCCCAGCCTGTATCCTCTCTTCCATGAGCCCCAAAACTGGCACCTCTTTCCCTTTTCCCTCCAACTTAGCAGCAAGGAGCAGGCAGCAGCAGGTGCTGGGTGGGCTCCGAGGTCTGGATGGGGGCTGTGAGCATGGTCCTGAGAGCATCCTCGGTGGCAGCTTTTAACCTGCTGGGTTTTCCTCCCAAGGCAGCAGACAACCCAGCTTATGATGGCTTCCGAGCACCAAATGCCAGCCTCCAAGCAGCAGCAAGCCAGCTCCAAGGTCAGTGTATGGCTTCTCCTGTGCTCTGTGGTGGGGCTGGGGCACCCTCAGCACCCAAATCATTCCCCTGGGACATCCCAGGGTCCTGGCTGGGTTGGGAGAAGCTGAGGAATGCAGCATTTCACCAGCACCCTGCAGTGCTCTGGGCTGTGGCTGAGCATCACTGGCTGCAGTGATGCACTGTTTGCAGAGGGACGAGGGGATGACGAGAGGAGTGGGAGATGGATGGGATTTCACTTGTGTCCCACAGCCCTGGTGGAGGCAGAGGGGGTGGGAAGGGATCAACTCCTAATCTCCATCCCCTCTGCAGACACAGCAGATCCGTCCCCACCACTCGCTGACCTGTGAAATCTGTGCTGAGCTGGCAATGCTCAGCCCCCAGGGCTGACCTGGTGTGTGCTGGGCACTCAGCTCACTGCATCCCACCCACCTCACTGCACCCCACTCAGCTCACTCCATTCCACCCAGCTCACACCATCCCACCCAGCCCCAGCCTGGGCTGCTCAGCCTGCTGTGAGCATGGGCATCCTCCTGTGAGCAGCACCAGGGTGCTGGGCTGGTGCTGACAGGGACTTGCAGCCACCCAGGAGCAGGAGATGGATGCTCAAGAGGGGTGGAGATGTCGTTTCAGACTTGTAGATGGGTTAAAAGCCACCAGCGTGCACAGATTGGGAGGCAAGGTCCAGATGTGGGGCTGGGCTGAGCTGGTGGCAGCATGTGCCCCCCCGTGGCAGTGCCAGAGGTGGCTCTGAGGTCCTTGCTCTTTTCCAGATTGCCATCTTTGAGCAGGAGAACTTCCAGGGCCGCTGCCATGAGCTCAGCGGTGCCTGCCCCAACCTGAAGGAAGCCGGTGTGGACAAAGTGGGCTCCATCCTTGTGCACTCTGGACCGTACGTGCCAGGGGGGTCTGGGGATGGGGGAACTGCAGGAGGGAGACAGGGGCTGGGATGTGGAGGGGATCTCCCTGTTCCCAGCACCCTCACTGCACCCTGGATTTCACAGGGCCAGCACTGCTGTGCTGTTTGCCCAGCTTGCTCAGATGCATGCCTGGTGCCAGTGGGTGACAAGGTCCTCTGGGTGGGCTGGTGTCCTCCAGCTCTGCTTGGTGGGAAGGGATCTGGAGAGATGTGGGTATGGATCACGGTGTTACCCCCAGTTTGGCTCCCTTCCTTTTGGGGATGGCACCTTGGCAGTGTGTGGTGCTGCCAATAGCACCTCTGCTCCCCATCCTCCTGCCTGTGGTCCCAGAGGGGGTTGTGCTCCCCAGACTGGAGGCTCTGGGCAACTGAAAGACCTTGAAAAGCAGCTGGAGAAGAACCAGGGTGAGTTCCTTGCTTGTGCCCTGCCTCCAGCAGCGTGCAGCACCCAGGAAAAAGAGGGCAGCTGTACAGCCCCCTATCAGGGGATGTATGTGGGTCTCTTCTGTGGGTTCCCAAGGACCAAGGATGGGTGGCCACCGTGTCAGAGCATCTATGCTAGCAAGACCTGGGACGTTGTTGTCAGTAGAGAGCCAGGACTGTCTGTACCAGGCATTGCTCCCATCCTGACACCACTGCTAGTTCCTCACCGTGTCCATTTCCCAACAGGGGGCAGAAGGGTCTGTGTCCTGCTGGGGGTCGCGGCTGGGGGATCAGCCCAAGGCCGTTTGCCGGGGTCAATGTCAAGGGTCCCAGTGCCTGCACCGCTGCCCCGTCTGAAGCTGACCCTCTGCTCTCTTCCAGCTGGGTGGGCTACGAGCAGGCAAGCTGCAAAGGGGAGCAGTTTGTGTTTGAGAAGGGGGAGTACCCCCGCTGGGACTCCTGGACCAACAGCCGGAGAAGCGACAGCATCACTTCCCTGAGACCCATCAAAGTGGTGAGAGCACCCAGACAGCCACTACCCACCCGCCAGACCAAGGTCTGCAGCCAGAAAGTGTTCCCCAGCCTTCCCCCGCCCTCCCCAGCCCCGCGGGCGGAGGGGCACCCCCTCCTGCGCACCCTCGCCCCAGCCCTCGGGGCCCGGGGAGCCGGTGTGGGGGGTCAGGGGGGGAGCGTGGGGGACAGGGGCCCCGGCAGGTGACCCCAAGAGCGGAGGGAGGACGTCTGCTGGTAAGTCTGGCAGTGCCCACCCAGGCCCCAGCTCTCCGTCTCTCCGAGCCGGATGGAGAGATGCCGAGCACCCCCTCGGCACGGGCGGGAGCGGCGGCACACGGTGCCAAGCCCCTCGCCTCGGTTTCCCCATANTCCCCCGCCCTCCCCAGCCCCGCGGGCGGAGGGGCACCCCCTCCTGCGCACCCTCGCCCCAGCCCTCGGGGCCCGGGGAGCCGGTGTGGGGGGTCAGGGGGGGAGCGTGGGGGACAGGGGCCCCGGCAGGTGACCCCAAGAGCGGAGGGAGGACGTCTGCTGGTAAGTCTGGCAGTGCCCACCCAGGCCCCAGCTCTCCGTCTCTCCGAGCCGGATGGAGAGATGCCGAGCACCCCCTCGGCACGGGCGGGAGCGGCGGCACACGGTGCCAAGCCCCTCGCCTCGGTTTCCCCATAGACCCTGGGCTTTGCCCNCTCCACCTTACCCCTGCCCCTGCCCAGCCCCTGTTGGGTGCCGGCGGTGGCTGATGCCCCCTTTTCTGCTCTGCCCGCTGCAGGACAGCCAGGAGCACAAGATTGTGCTGTACGAGAACCCCAGCTTCACCGGCAAGAAGATTGAAATCATCGACGACGATGTGCCCAGCTTCCACGCACACGGCTACCAGGAGAAGGTCTCATCCGTGCGGGTGCAGAGCGGCACGTGAGTCCCCGGGGGGCGAGGGGACGCGGGGGTGCAGATGCGGCGGCGGTGGTGGTTCGGGCGGTGGTGTGTGACCCTCCCGCTTACCTTGGCAGGTGGGTGGGATACCAGTACCCTGGCTACAGGGGCTACCAGTACCTGTTTGAAAAGGGGGACTACAAGGACAGCTCAGATTTCGGCGCTCAGCACCCCCAGATCCAGTCGGTCAGGCGCATCCGGGACATGCAGTGGCACCAGCGTGGCGCTTACCACCCCACCAACTAGAGCCCCCGGCCCGTGCCGGGGCGAGGGGAGCGGAGCAAGCGTTCCCCAGGCCACCGCTGTCCCCCCACGGCCTCGCCTCCCATCTCCCTCCGTGTGATGCCCATCGCTGCCGAAGCAACTGAATAAAAGCTTGGAGTTTCAAAAGTCCTGTCCCTGGTCCTTTCATTCCGGGGGGGTGGGAGGGGTGGGTGCAGAGGGAACTCCCACCCAGAGTGATGCTCGTCCCGATCCCATGCTCCTGGGCAGGGTGGGAGGGGCCTCATCGCTGCACCCCTGGTTGTCTCCTTGCCACCTGCATCCCACCAGCATCCCAGCCACTCACTCATTGCCAGTGGCGCCAGCTGGAGCTGATAAACCTCCGAACTGCCCGGAGCTGGGGGGTCAGCAGGAGGGATGGGAGCTTCTCACCGCCTCCACAACCAGTATCTGTTTAGGGCTGTCACAGAATCAAATCCCAGCATGATGAGTGTTGGAAGGGACCTCTGGGAATTATCCAGTCCAACCCCCCTGCTCCAGCAGGGTCACCCACAGCAGCTTGCCCAGGATCACCTCCAGGTTGGGCTGGAATCTCTCCAGAGAAGGAGACCTGACTACGGTGGCTGCAGGGCTCAGCCCTGCCCTGGGATGCATGGCCAAAGGTGAGTGGCTCCTCCACAGCCACGACTCCTACTGTGGCCAACAAAAGTGTCCCCAGAGCACCATGGTGCCAAGGCAGATGCCATGACAGCTGTGGGGTTTGCCCTCTCAGTCAGGACACCTCCAAGCCAAATAATTGCTTTAATTATTAGTCACTGTAAGCTTTCATTAGCAATAATGCTTTAATTTAGCATTAATCATGCTGAAGAATGCTGTGATTTTTTTGTGTCATAAGTCGTGGAATGCCACCTCCTGCTGAGGGACCCCAGCCTCACCTTGCCTGGCCTGGGGCTTGGGGAAGTAGGGGAGGTGGAGGAGGAGGTGGAGGTGATGATGGAAGTGGAGGTGGCAGTGGAGGTGGTGGGGATGGCAGTGGAGGTAGCAGAAGTGGTAGGACCTGGAGACTCAGAGGCTCTTCAGCTCTGCATGCAAGAGCCACTGGTTGGCATTTGAAGCAGAACAGAGCAACCTGAGGAGCAAGGGCTGGCTTGGAGGGTGAAGGCATTAAGGTTAATTCACCTGTGTGAGAAGCAGCCTTAGCTTTGGGGGGATTGGCCACCACTGGAAGCCACCCCCAGCAAAGCAGGTATTTTGGGAGAGGTGGTCACCCCTGAAGCACAGCTCCTCAGCTGCTGAGCTGTTGCCTTGACTGCCTCTGAGAGGAATGTGCTGGGGTAATTTTTATATTATTATTTTTAATTGAAGTTGTATTCCAAAGCACAAACCAACTCCCTCCCACACGAGTGGCCGAGCTGCCATCTGGCAGGCTGATGTCTTACCGCCCGTGCCCACCCCTGCAGGGCTGCAGGGGCTCAGTGCCCCTGGCCACCTTCAGCCTATGTTCTATGATTCTGTGGCTTCTGGTCCTTCTCCCTGCCTGCTCCCCCCCCAGCCCTCACCGTAGGGGAACAGCAGGAGCTGTCAGCAGCCAGCACTGGTGATATTTCAGCAGTCCCACGGCTCTGCTGGCGGGTGGGTGGCTTTGCTGCCGTGCCAGCAGACAGGAAAGCTAAAGCTGTTCTCCAGACTTGGCAGAGGATTTTGTTTTTTCTTTTGTTCCCACCCAGGAAATACAAAGGGAGGGGCTCAGACCCCACTGCCACCAGCCAGGATGGGGCTCAGCTCCCCCTTTACCCCCAAATCATTAAGGCTGGAAGAGACTTCTAAGAACATCAAGTCCAACCATCAACCTATCACCTCTAAACCATGTCCCTTGATGTCTGTTTTGTCTGTTGCTGGTGGTGGCTGGGGCATGCTCTGTGCCTGTGGGAGCTGCAGGTGCTGCTGGGTGTTGGGCAACCCCTGGGACCTTCAATAGGTTAATCTCACCCCACCATGAGTGCCCAAGTTGTGTTCCTGGGATGGAGGCAGGAATGGTGCTGGCTGCAAGGAAAGCACAGCAGTGATTTGCCATGGAGTAATTAATGCCAGAATAAAAACTGTCATGGATTCATTTAGGTTGGAAGAGACTTTTAAGATCATGGAGTCCAACTGTTAACCTAACACTGCCAGGTCACCACTAACCCATGGCCCTCAGCACCACAGCTCCATGGGTTTTCAACCCCTCCAGGGATGGTGACTCCACCACTGCCCTGGGCATCCTGGGCCAACGCCTTGACAACCCTTTCAGAGAAGAAATTATTCCTAATATCCAACCTAAAAGTCCCTGGCACAACTTGAGGCTGTTTCTTCTTGTCCTGTCACTTGTTCCTTGGGAGAAGAGACCAATGTCCCCCTGGCTCCAGCCTCCTCTCAGGGAGCTGCAGAGAGCGATAAGGTCTCCCCTGAGCCTCCTCTTCTCCAGCCTAACCAAGCCCAGTTCCCTCAGATGCTCCTTACAACACTTGTGCTCTAGACCCTTCCCCACCTTCCTTGCCCTTCTCTGGCCACACTCCAGGACCTCAACGTTCTTCTTGGAGTGAGGAGCTCAACACTACATAACTCTAAGCTAAATTGCATCTGAGGTTTATGTGCCTTCTCCTTCCTAGATTGTTTTTCAGCTTGAGCATCACCCTTGGTCTGCCCTTGGCACGTGGCCTCGCAGGGGACTGTGTCTGATGCAGGATGAGCTGGCT
Source organism: Galbula dea (assembly GCA_013399015.1). Lineage (NCBI taxonomy): Eukaryota > Metazoa > Chordata > Aves > Piciformes > Galbulidae > Galbula > Galbula dea. The sequence continues at coordinate 416,589 of VWZX01005102.1, read as the reverse complement.
GCTGGGGAGGAAGCAAACGTGATGAGAAGAGCTGTGGAAGTGCCTGTGCTCACCCTGGTTCTCCTTTAGCCTCCAGCTGGGTGAATCCCCCTTGGAGTGCAGGGTGCTGAGGTCCTGGGAGACAACACCAAGGTTAGGGAAATCATTAGCTAAAAACCAATACTCCTGAAAAATACGGAGGTGTTTACTCACAGTCATGGTGGGAGGAGTTTTATCTGCAGCCTGGATGCCTGGGATATCATCTGTGCCTTGCCAGCTCTTAGGGGTTTGCTGCAGGTGTCACAGGTTTTGGTCCTTTGGGAAGTTGCTGTTATTGTTGTGTTTAATTCTCCAGCTTCCAGAGCCTTGTGATTAGGTGATATTCTTAGCTTTGGTTTTATTTTTGGAGCCTCTAGCCTTATGTTTGTGCACACACACACAGACCCTAGCCACCAACACTAAAGGCTTAAGGAAGGAAGGAAAACCGAGCAGGAAGGCAGGAAGTGTTCCTGAAGTCAGATCTGTGATGTATCAGTGCTCAGCTCTGGCATCTGGAGCAGGAAAATCATCTCAGCCCTGATGAACCCAAAAGCTGGGGCAAGAGTGAAATGATTTGGGGTTATTTCCACAGCTGAGAGAGAAGCAGCTCCCTGTTCTGGTGAGGGATGCCAGGTTCCTGATGGGTTGGGATGCTGAGCTCTCAATGGCTGCTGCCACCTTGGTTTCCTCTCTTCTGGGTAGAGAAAAGATCTGGGGAGAAGCTGCTGGAAGGGAGGAGACCTGCAGTGTGGTGGGGGCATGCCAATGGCATCTGCTGGATGGGGGGTCCCTGCTGGTGGGACATGCTGGGTGGGGGNGGCTGGAGGGGCTGGGGAAGCCACACTGGGTGCTAGCTCTGTGCCACGTGTTGAGCAGAATGTCCTGGCTTGTCTTGTCTCTATAATATCACCTCTGTTTATGGTGGCTGGTTCTGAATGCCCCTATGGGAAGGGTGTGTGGGGAGGTCAAGAACTTTTTCCATTCCAGGCTCTGGATGCTGCAGCCAAAACACAGGATTAGAAGGGGAAAGGAGCTAAGTCAGGGCTGCTGGCTGCTGGCTCAGGACCCATGAGCATCACTGGATTGGTGCCAGCCTAGAGTGTGGCTTCTCCTCTCTTTCAGGGGTCAGCAGTGGGGATCTTCACTCTTTGTAAGCTGAGGTAGTACCAAGTCCTGTCCAGCAACTGGTGAGACAAGTGTGCCTCCATCACCTCGTGGTACCCAGGGCTCTGCACTCTGCTGGGAGTAGGTGCCCAGAGCTGATGGATGTTCTGGTCCAGAGCGCCAGGCTCCCATGTGCTTTCCTGCTGCTTGTTTTTGTTCCTAACATTAGCATGAAGAGGGAGAAAAAGGAAGGGGGGGGGAAAAAAAAGCATTACAGCTTCCTAGGCTTCTTCCAGTGAGTAAACCTCCTGTTCAGTTGAAATGCTAATTAGGAAACATCACTTCTTCAAAGGCCAGAATTGGAAAGCCACATGGAGACATAATGGGATTAAAATGTATCAGGGGATTAGCACAGCAGCCAGGGCTCAGCCCTGCTGCTCCTGCCCCATGCCTTCAGTCCCCCTGTGCCTTTTCCTCGATTATGAAATGCTCAGGACAACCCCAAAATGCTTTAATCTTATGAAAAGCCAAAGGTATGTGCTGGGAAATGAGGAGTTGGATGGAGCTTTGGGTGAGGAGCCTCCTGCACAGCAGGACTGCAGTGCTGCAGCCACCCTTGGGGCATCCTCTGCTGCGGGATGGGGCTTTGCATTCATCAGTTGTTCCCAAACACATCTGGGGAAAGAAAAGATTGTCTTTTCCTCTGGGTGACCGGCCAGGACAGCTCTGATTGCCTCCTCATCCCACTGCAGTCAGTCATTAAAGGCTGGTGATCATCAGCAAGCACAGGGCGACCCATCCATCGCTCCAGGCACTGCGACCAGGTACCAGCACTGCCCCTTCCTGCAGGACACAGCAGCTCGAGGTGGGGACCTGGAACATCATAGCCAGCACCATTTGATGATCTGAGGCTGTAAAATCTAATGTCGGGTCTCCCTGTCGACATCAAGATGAAAGGCAAAGAAACTGCTTCCAGTGATGTGAAGTCCTGAGCAGCACAAGTGCCAATTAGGAAACATCTGTTCTGCATAGTCCAGGAGGACTAGCAGCAAGCACATGGCAACATAATGGGATTAAAATATATCACTGGATTATGTCAGTGCTGCAAAGATCAGCTGCTGTGGGTGTTCTTATGAAACCAGGAGGGAAAGGAAAAACTAATTTCTCTCTTCAGGATGGACACAACCATTTTTTTTCCTCTTTTTTTTTTTCTTTCCCTTCCTAAATTGTCCCCTAGGTAAGGTGCAGGAGCTGGTGCCATACTGTATGGTCCAGTTCACCCACAGAGACAGACTGTGCTGAGCTGAGTTTAAGCTATTTTAGAGGGAGCAGCCACTGTGAGCTGCTGGTTCTCCTCCTGGTGCCTGCTGTGAGCTTGCAGCCCGTGAGAACTAGCTTTCCCTGGGGTGTGAGACCGTGGCTGTCCCCTCCGTGCCTCTCTGCTCCTGCTGGTGGGTCTGGAAGGTGCCAGGTGAGCAGGATTTGGTCCCTGGGGTAGAGCAATTGCCCCGTGTGAGAGGCAGGAGTCTAGCAGCAGTGGGACCGCGTTTCTGAGCATCCCCAGCGGAGAAGCTCTTCCCCTTGGGGTGTATCCTCTGCTTGTAACGTTCCACCTGTGGGAAGACACTGAGCGAAACGTTAGGAAAGAAGAAATTCCAGGCAAGGAGAGAAAGATGGTCAGAGGAAGAGAGAAACCGGCCAGGTAGCCCATGCTCCCCAGGTCACCCTGTCCTGCACACGGGGCTCCCTTGATGCTGGCCTCTGAGCATGGCTCTGCTGGTCTAGGGTTCCCCACCCCGAAGGGTTCTGCTCAGCAGCAGTTTCCAGCCATCAGCCCCTGCACAGGCAGCAGACACCAGGGACATTCTTCAGCAGCCCATACGAATCACACCAAAAGGCACACACTATTTTGGGATGCTCATCTGCTCCCAGGCAAATGTCGTTTCTGTGGAGCATCCATTTAGGGAGCCGAGTAATGAAGTCGTGCATCATGAGGAGGGAACCGCTCGCTTAGCAACCGTCCCGTGGCGTGACGTCTTCCCTCGGCAGGATGGGGCTGCTCCTTCCACAGCCAGGAGAGCAAAATCCTGCTCGCAGCTGCCATCAGGCACTTTTCCATTGAGAGACACAGCGGCTCCCAGTAACAGCAAAGCCTCAGTTTGGGCTTGTGCCTCACCTTAGAGCCCAGGCAGCCTTTGTGCTAGGAGGGATGGTTTGGCTCCTGCCAGCTCTGACTTACAGCAACACATTTGTGTGTTGCCTTTCTGGTGGCTTCTTCTGCTTCTCCATGGGTGGAAAGAAGCTGGGGAGTTGGGGGCGGGGGGGAGGTGGGACAACAGAGACCTTTCATTTTGGGTCTGAGCAGGAGAGCTGTGATCTCAGCCCTGTCGAGAGCTGCTGAGCCCTCAGGGCTACTCTGCCACACAGTGATGGCTCAGGGTGAAGGCAACAGCAGTGTCTGTGCAGCTAGAAACCCTCCTGGAATTTTTGGGTGATGAAAAACATCTTTGGAGAAGCAGATTGAAAACCAACATATGCTGTCTGCCAGGGCCACTCGTGCCACCGCTGATGCTGGCTGTGATGTGCCATGCCTGGAGGAGAGTGGGTGTAGGGGTGTGCAGGATGGGTGTGGGGATGTGCTGGTGCCCTGGGTGTGATGGTGTGTGGATGTGCTGATGCTCTGGGGGTGCTAGATGCTCTGGGTGTAATGGTGCTTTGGTGCTCTGGGCACACTAAATGCTCTGCATGCTCTGGTGTTCTGGGTGCTCTGATGTACTGGATGTACTGGATGTTCTGGTGCTCTGGATGTGTCAGTGTTCTGGGTGCCCTGGTGTTCTGGGTGCTCTGGGTGCACGCTGGCAGCAGGATGGTAGCAGGGAGGGAGAGGATGGCTGGATCATGTGATGGAGAGTGTCTGCCCTGGCTCACTCTGAGGTTTCTGATGATAAGCAATTAAGGGAGAGAGATTTACAGAAGATTAAGTCCAAAGGCAAAGTCCATTATCTGCTGAGATGAGCTCCAAAGGCAGAGGCTGTGTGGAATGGAGAAGTAGGACACTTTAACTGTTCAAGTTCCTTTGGACACTGATCTGGTATTTGAAGGACAGGGACCCTCCTCCTGCTGCAAGGTTGCTGGCACAGGGACCACAGCAGGTCCATGTCATGCCTTTCCCTTGACCCAGTAATGGCACTTTGGTACTGAATTAGACCCAATTCTCTTCTAACAGCCTGACCACGAGAAAAACCTGAGCACATGTTCCTGCAATGCCTGGTTCAAGCACCATGACCCCCTGTTGTGTAGCTCTCACTCAGTGGAAGCACCACAAGAGGTGATTTGCTGAGTCTGCCATACACACACCTACACAACAGCAGTAATTAATAGCTTGCATTCTCCTCTGTGTGGTTTGGAGGCAGTTAGTCCTTCTCTGCCCTACCCAAGCTGAAAGGAGCTCATTGCTTTCCAGTGTTTAATTGGGAGAAGTGTCTGTTGGACATCCCAGGGTGGTTTGATCTGCTCTCAGGGCTGTGCATGGTGATGACTGAGTCTTTTGGAGGACAAACCACGTTGTCCTGGAGGAGAGGTACTTTTCACCACTGCTGTGGGTCAAGCTGAGCTAAAGCTGATGCTAAATCCATGTGAATGCATTTTAGCAGAAAGATGCTTTTGAGGTCACTGGCAGTTTATTCGCTGTGCTTTTTTGACATGCAGATCTCTCTGTGAATTGTTCCCTTTCTCCTTGGGCAGGTTGTCTTCAGGATGCTGCTGGGGAACACTCATGGTCCCCATCCATGGATGGTCCTGCTGCCAGCTCCTGTGTGCCCCTGGGGAGGACAACCTCCTTGGAACCATGTTCCCTCAGCTGTGAAATGAAGATAATTTACTGGTTTGCTTCACAAGGGCACTGAGAGGGTAGACTAAATGTGTGGCACATGGGGATGGCAGACAGGGTAGGTTATGATCCTGCAAGTCCTTCTGCAGCACAGCTTCACTCCATGGACATCATGGACTCCTTGCCCCCTTGGACCTTTCCTGTGCCCTCACTCCTGACCAAGTGGCCATGGACTTGAGTGGTGGCACAAGGATACAAGTAGTGTCCTAGGGGTGGCTTGGCTGGTGGCTCTGGTGGCCTCATGCCTGGCACACAAAGGGCAACCCAGTCTCCAGCATCTGTGCATGGGGTGATGATGCAGGCGTTGCTGCTTGCTGGAGGCACCTACTGCCACAGGTATCTTTGGTGTCTGGATTAAACCTGGCACAGCAGGATGCCTCTTTGCAACATCCTACAGCCAACAAGGGGAAAATCCTCTGGTGGCAGGTGCCTGCAAATGGGCAGCAGATGCCCTCAAAATGACCACCCTGACCTCAGCCCCCACAGCAGGGTGGTCTCTGCTGCCTTTGCTTCATCTGTCCCTGCAAGATCTTGCTCCCTGTTGGCTCTTTCCCTGGTGTGGGTGATATCCTGAGCATCTCCTTGCCCTACCACCAGCACTAGTCCCTCAGTGTCCCTGCAGTGAGCTGTTGCCCCAGCTTTGCTGGCCCATCAGCTTGCTAGGGTGCTCCTTCCTCTTGCTGCAAGCCTGTCTTGGGGATGTTTGCTGCAAAATCAGGAAGTTTTGGGAAAAGGCAGCACATCTGCCTGTGCCGGTGCCTCTCCAGGCACAGCAGCGCTGTGCAGCTCCTCTGGGACCTGGGTGCTACCAACAGCCAGAAGTCATCTCCTGTTATCACTGTCATCTCCTGCCAAGTGGAGAAGGCAGTAATTAAGGCTGCTGAGCACACATGTCTTCCAAAATTGCCACATTTCTTCAGAGAATCAGATGCTGCAGTCTTTCGTGGCTTCTTGCAAGGCTTGGATCTTGTGGGATGTGAGGCTATTAATAGGAACCAATCTTTCCCCTTCTTCTCCTCCAGGCTAAAGGGAGAAGTGTTCAAACAAGGCTCCCTTTGATGTGATGGAAGTGCAAATAACCTCCATGGCATTTAGTTCCCAGGCTGGCCGTGGATTCCTGCCTCTTCAGCCCCTGTTCCTGGAGAGGTTTGCCTGCACGAGGGCTGAGGACTCTGGCTGCAGCACTTGGGGTGCCCTGAAGCAGAGTGACAGAGGTGGAGGAGCAGCAGCCCATGGCTCTGCTGTGCTGTCATGGGACATGGAAAGCCCCAAGTTGGTTCTGTTTCACTGAGAAGGTTGTTTTCTCTCACTGAAATAGAGAGAGGTGCAGCCAAGTAGAAAAATTCACCACGGAATTGCTGGCTCAGGCAGCAGAGTCTGATTTCCCTCCTGGTTTCCTGGGCAGCCTTGCAGGGAGGATTTATCCCATGTTGGTTTTACACCCAATGCCCACGTAGGAGGAGAGGAGGGGTGGGACACAGGCAGTGAGGAGGAGGAGGCTGGGGCAGCCTGGCTCCCCCTGAGTCTTGCTTCCTCCATCCACAGCTGATCCACATCCTTTCACACCTCTGTAATTTGTGGGCATGATGGCAGGTGCTGCAGTTAGAAGGCATCTCCTCCTGCTTGCCTCCAGCAAGATAGCAGCAGAGGAGCAGCGAGGGCAGCAGGTGAGCAGGACCAAGCCAGCAGCACCTGGGTCTGGGTGCACCAGGGGGATGCTGAGCCACATGCCCTGGCTCTGCTCTGCCCAGATCAAGCCCGAGGTGCCAGGCTGAAGAAAAGGGCACAACCCAAACTGCAGCACTGCTGAAGGCATGTGTGCTGGCACCAGAGCTCCACGTTCCAGTGCTGGGTGAGATGTTGGTGCCTGGCTCTTGGTCAGAGCTGCCCCATGCTCACCCAGCACCGGGGTTGCATCGGCTCGAGGGCAGCTCAGCCATGGGGAACCACAGCTTCAGCTTCCACCAGCAGGCACCTTCCAGCTGACACTGCTGTGGTCTGTGGTGCCATCAGGTACCAGCCTGGAGATCAGGCACGGACTATTGGATGCAGGTGAACGATCAGCCAGGGCAGCCAATGCCAACTGCTGTGCAAACAGCCTCTGAGTGTGAAAAGACAGGGAAGAGAGAGAACCAGAAAGCATTTCCCACAGCAGGAGACTCCTTCCCAGGGAGGGTATGGTGGAGGTTGTGCCGCGGCTGCTGGTTGCAAGCAGCCTCACTGCCACTCCAACAGGACTCTCAGCTGGGATTTCTCTGGCTGCCAACCTGTTCCCACCCTGCCCGGTGCAGTCAGCATCGCCCTGGGGTGTTGCCATCTGCTCCTGCTGCCTGCCAGAGGGAACTGTGTCCTTCTGATTGACTCCTGCAACGGGGCAGCAGAACCACCCTGGGGATAAGGGCTTTTATTTGCCATGCTGCAGGGTTTACCTCCCATAAGATGCTGTGACAGAGTCTGAACTACCTTGTGCCATTTCAATATCTGCACAGTTGTGCAGGTTTTTTTGCCTTCTAGCCCTCAAAATTCATGGCTAAATTAGTCAGTTATTGGGTTTTTGGTTTGTGGGTTGTTGATCTTTCTTTGGTTGTTGTTGTTGTTCCCCTTTATCAAGTTACATTCAAGGCAGACTGTGGAACAGTGAATGCTGAATGGTTCCCTCCTGACATCTGTTTGTCTAATCAGGCTGTAGAGGGAAAATGCTGCTTTAATGGCAGCTGCTATTAGCTCTGCTCTGTAGTGCTGAAGGGGGACACTGTAGGGCTGTGAGACATTTGCTGTTACAGTCCTCCTTGGGCTTATTTGCTTTAAACTGCAGCAAGCTACTCTGTTGTTTTTCAGTCAAGGAGTTCTTGAAGGTGGGGCAGTTCTTGTGCTTGTTCTCTTCAGCTTCAGATGAGCTGGGCAGAGGATGCCATGAGTGAAGGAATGTTGGGGGAGAGTGCTCTGGAAGCCCAGGAGAGGGGTCTGTGAGGGTCTCCCTGCCCCACTTCTCCTGGCTCTCATCAGGTACCTTCTAACCCCATGGACAGGGCTGCAAGGAGCCTCTCCAGCAGTGTCCATATTGTGATCATTATCTTAGTTATGCTTTGTAGAAGATTCGTTTTTAAATCCTTGTGTTGAGTAAATATGGCTGAAAACCCAACCCCTGCCTCTTACCTGCCACCAGCCCTGCTGGGATTGGAACACTCTGTTGTCCTGTGTGGCTGGCAATGGAATTAGCAAGGGATCAGAGGAAGGGCATTCTGATGTTGCCACCATCTGAATCAGATTCATGATGTCTTCACAATTTATTCTGATAACAAATACCACTGCAGCCATCCCAGGCACTAGGAGAGGAGCACAGATTTCCTCCTGGAGGACTGAGGCAAGCCAGAGTCTGGCCAGGCATTGCCACCACACCCAGCAGAGAGGAGATTTCTTGCTGTCTCCAAGGCAGCCTCCTTGACCTGCTGCCCTGTGCCAGACTGTGAGACTCTGCTGAATTGTCCCCACAGGACCATTTTGAGGTTTATAGAATGGCAGAAGACGCCAGGAGCACACCTGGGGCAAGTCTGCCTAGCTCCTGGGGAAGCCAGAGAGAAAAGAGCAGCCTCAGAGGAGGAACCAGCAGCTGGGCAAGGCACGGGGCTGAGGAGGGAGATGGCAGCAGGACATTTGTGTGTGGCATGTCAGCTGAAGGACATGTGCAGAGGAGAATGTCTGAGAGATATTTGTATGATCTCGTGGTGAGAGAACTGCTGAGATTCAGTTGCAGACTGCAGGACCTGGACCTCTCGTGCCTGTGTTTTCTCATGTGAGACTGGAGATGTTGCATGGCTTTCATCTCTGCTCTTATCTCTATCCCCAGAGGACATTATTATCATTAGTCAGACTATTCAGATACAAAAGTTTGATGGTGAATAATATTTTTTTTTGGAGAATTTAATTGTCATTTGTTTCCCAATTAAAACTTAGCCTCATCACCATGTCAGCTAGTTACCAAGAGGAACGTGATGATGATGAACTGCATCGAGTGCTTTACCTGCCAGAGGTGGCTGAAGTCCCTTTCTTAGCAGGAGAAAGGAGGAGGAATTTGTAGACAAGCTATTGTGTTTCTCCAGGAGGCCAGAGCTCCAGAGCTCATTCCCCTCCTGAGAGTCTCTGTGCCTAATGCAACGGCTCGGCAGAGGCAGAGGCTGCCTCCTGTGAAATCGCTCCTTCTGGAATAGTCAGTGAATAAAAGCAGCAGCAGAAACGACCATTAATTACTCTATTTGTTTTCCATATTGCCTCTCACTGCTTATTAGCATAGCAGCAAGGAGATGGGATGGGACTTGGAGCTGGGTGCTGCAGAGGAGCACTGGGGTGCTTGGCCTGGCACCGTGTGGGTGGGGAGAGGAACCGAAAGCAGCCTGGAGCCCAGCAGTGTGGAGAAGCCACAGGGGAGAGAGTGAGGCTGGTTTTGGGGGGACACAAGGCTGAAAATGTCCCTCTGCACCATGTCCCAGTGGGAGTGGTGGCTCTGCACCTTTGGGTCTCTGCTGTAGGGCAGGACTGGGGAGGTGAAGAGGTGAGGGCTTACATCACCTCATTCTTGCTAAGAATAGTTTGCATTTCTTTATCTTCAGCTGTCCTCTGGGCACCTTATCGTGTCTGGCTAATGAATCCTCACACAGCCTCATTAAGCAGCAGCTGCTGCTCCTGTGCTTTACCTCCAGGTAAGCCTGTGGTCAGAAGCTGATTTACACCACTTTGGTGAGCAGAGCTGGGTGGAGGTGACAAGGGGAAGGGATTTCTGCCCTCTCCCTTTTAGCCAAGCATGCCATCACACCCCAGCTAAGGCTGCCAGAAGCCAAGGGAGCAGCAAAACAGAACCTCTTTGCTTGGCTGTTACACAAACAAGCCATGGAGAGTCAGATCCCCTTGGGATCCATCATCAGTGAATCTATTAGCCTCTACCAGGGCTGCTGAGGAGGAGCAAGGAACGTGGCAGGTTTCCGGGCATCGTCTTTAGACAGCTGCATCCCATGGAGGGAAGTGAGCTAGCCACTGCTTCATGCTCCTCATCTCAAACCATCTGCATTTCTGGGAGTATCTCAGGAATAGTTAACAAATAGCATTTAATAATCTTCTGTGTGAACATTCCCCTCAGAGGTTTGTTGTTAGCACTAGCCAGGAGATCTTTCTTGTTACCAGATTTGCCCCAGGTGGAGGGCAGCAGGACCAACCTGCCCCCCTCCTGGTGTGCCAGTTGGCACCATTATCTTGCTGGGAGGGGGTCAGGGCATTGATAAATCTGCTTTAGACTCTCTGCAGTATCATCTGTTACCCTGTGAAGCAGAGCAGTGTGAAATTAAACATTTAAATCTTATACAGATGGTAGGAAAAGCTCAGCCCTGGGAAGGAAGGGAGACCAGGGAGCAGGCAGGGCTCTGTGGTTCTGCAGTGGATGCAGGCAAAACCTCCTGCTCAAGCCCAGACAGGCCTGGAGACACATTTAAATTGATTGAACAGTATCAATCAGTGCTCACAGAAATGTCAGGAGGGCCTTAAATGCAGTCAGGCAATGAGTGAGTGTATCATGTTGTGCCCTCTGCCAACCCTGGCATCGATTCAGTCAGGGTTTCCTTTACCTGGGGGAATCCAGATACACAGAGAGGATTGTTTATAAACACACACAGCCTGAAATCAACACACAACCTCCCAACCAACACACACAGAGGAAGCAAACCCCACAGAAAACACAAACACCAAACCTGGGATACAGACAAATGCTGAGGAAAGCTGCAGATTGCACTTGGGGAACTGCAAGTCCCTGCACGGGTGCCAGCACTGCTCTGCTCTGCTTCAGCCTCAGCTTCAGGAGGAAACCAGCTTTGCTTCCCAGCCTCTGTCATTTAAAAAATGCCCTCTCAAGGGAGTGTTCATGAATAGAAACCTGCAAGATGCATGAGTTTTATGTGCTGCTGGAGATAAGTTAATAACCAGGTTTGCCCCATCACAGCCCCTGCAAAAGGAGAGCCCACACAGAGGCACTGAGATAAGCCCTGGAGTGGGAACCCTAGCTCTGGGCTGAGCCCGAGGATCACAGGAACCACCTCAAGCAAGACCTAGTGCTTGCTGCAAGCCCTGAAAGTACAAATCCTCCTTCCCACCTTGTAGTTTGGCTCAGTGGAATATGGAAAGAGGGCTGGTGGGAAACCTCAGACTCAGCTTCCAAGAGAGACATGTCCCAGGTCCTCCTCTGCTCCCTTCCACCTCTCACCTGAACACCTTGAGCCTCAGCCTTGCTCTGTGGCCTTCAGGAACGTCACGGGCAGAGGACAAGCCTTCCCCAGTGGATCTGTTCTGGTGAACAGTGTTGGTTTAAATGAACATTTCCAACAAAAAGCAGGTTCTGAGCTGCAGGGTGAAACCCTCCCAGCTGTATACTCTACCTAGCTTTAATCAGATCATTAACTTTCATAAAGCTGTAGGAAGGAGGAGTGGCGGCACTTGAAAAGAGCTCAAAACAAGCTGAGTTTTAAACTGCAGACTTGTCATTGACTTAGCCTTTCATTGAGCCAATTATTTATGACATATTTGACGAAATTCAGAAAAGAAAGAAGCTGAAATCTGCATATCTGCTTGGCTGCAGCAGAGCTACTACTAAATTTTTAGCCAGGAGTACGAGTGAGGAGCTCTGCTTGGTGCCCAAGGATGGGCAGGAGCACCCAGCAGCCCTTTGGTTTCAGAGTACAGCCTTGTTTTGCACCATTATTTGACAGCAAAAGAGTCCCAATGAGCAGTATTGAGGTGTCACACAGATGCATAATTTATTTTATCCCAGTTTTCTTATGTGCATCACAATTCAACAAGGCCAAGTGCTGGCTCCTGCACTTGGGTCACAACAACCCCATGAATGCTCCAGGCTTGGGGAAGAGTGGTGGGAAAGCTGCTGGGGGAAAAGGATCTGGGGGTGTGTTGGTTGATAGCAACTTTAGATGAAGCAGCAGTGTGTGCAGGTGGCCAAGAGCATCCTGCCTTGGATCAGCACTGGTGTGACAGCAGGATAGGGCAGGGATTGTCCTCCTGGACTGGGCACTGGGGAGGCCACATCTCAAATCCTGGGTTCAGGTTTGGGCTCCTCACTGCCAGAAGGACACTGAGGTGCTGGAGTGTGGCCAGAGAAGGGCAAGGAAGGTGGGGAAGGGTCTAGAGCACAAGTGTGGTGAGGAGCAGCTGAGGGAACTGGGCTTGGTTAGCCTGGAGAAGAGGAGGCTCAGGGAAGACCTCCTCACTCTCTGCAGCTCCCTGAGAGGAGGCTGGAGCCAGCTGGGGCTTGGGCTCTTCTCCCAGGAACAAGTGTCAAGATGAGAGGAAATGGCCTCAAGTTGTGCCAGGGGACATTTAGATTGGACATTAGGAACAATTTCTTCCCTGCAAGAGTGGTCAGGCATTGGCCCAGGATGCCCAGGGTAGTGGTGGAGTCACCATCCCTGGAGGTATCCAGAACACATGCAGACACGGTGCTTAGGAACATGCTTTAATGGTGCTGGTGGTGTTGGGCCAAGGGTTGGACTTGCTGATCTTGGAGATCTCTTCCAACTTTACTGATTCTATGAAACTAACTCTAAAGATCCACATCCCGCTCAGCGCTGAGGTACAGCCAGTCCATCGCTCTCCTCGGGTATGAGCTCTTTGAGGCCACCTTGGCTCCTGGGTTCCTCGTGGCCACCCCAGACCCACTTCAACCCCTAAACGAGCCCTGAGATAAACACCAAAGCCCCTCCACTCACCTCCCTGACACCCTATATAAACCCACCCTTGGGGAGGCCGTAGCCTCCGCCCTTTCTCCATCACCTGCGGCGGGAGGGGCGATACGAAGCCCCTCGGGGCCGGGCTGACCTCCGTGCGGGCGCCGCCGTCCCCTTCCCGGGATCGTGGTGGGCGTCCCGTCCGCCTCCTCCTCCTGTCCCCGCCGAGCCGGCGGAATCCAGGTCCGGAGTTTTGCAGGCGCCNGGGGTGTTTCCCGCCCTCCCGCCGCGGCGGCCGCGGAGCTGAGGACGCATAGGGCCGGCGGCGGCGGCGGCGAGCCCCGGGCGAGGAGGGCGGGGAGCGGCCGCTGCCCCCCCCCTTCCCGCTCACACATACACGCAGACAGATACACAGATAGACAGACAGACGCGCAACCGGCAGGCGGCTCGGCGGTACCGGCCGAAGGGCTGCCGCCGCCTGCCCGCCTCGCCTCGCCCGCCGCCAACCCCCCGCCTCGGGGGCTGCTGCCCCCCGGCCGAGCCTCCATCTGCAGCCCGGCGGCGGGAGCGGGAACATGGCGGACCTGGAGGCGGTGCTGGCCGATGTCAGCTACCTGATGGCGATGGAGAAGAGCAAGAGCACTCCGGCGGCCAGGGCCAGCAAGAAAATCACCCTGCCCGAGCCCAGGTACTGCCCGCGGGGGACCCTGACCCGGCCCCGGCCCTGACCCCGTGGCCTTCCCCCGGTCCCCGTCCCCTCTCCCCGCTCCGGTTTCGCCGTACATAACGGTCTGGTGGTGGCTGGTGCTCACCCCGCGGCCTCCGAGGCGGCTCCTTGGTTTGTTTTGGATGCGGTTAGCTGGAACAACTTCTGCGGGCGTTTGTCCGGGGGGTGAGGATGTGAAGGAACCGGTTTGGCCAGGGGGTGGAGGGAAAACAACCCAAAAAACCAAACTGCCCCGCGGCTCGGCTGTGGGTTTGACCCTAAACTTGATGCTGAAGGCGAGAAATTCTTCCGAGCGGTGAGCTAAATAAAACGGTGGAGCCAGATTGAATCATTCGCACTGCTTTATTCTGCAGAGCCGGGCTGTTGGGATTTTTTGGGTGATGGCTCGTGAGGCTTGGTGAGAGGGAGATGCAGGAGAGGAGGACAGGCTTGGGAGAGAGGGGTTTGGGGTTTTTCTGTCCCCTCTTAGCTAGCAGCCCGGGGAGCAGAGGTGCTGTTCAGTGATGGGTTAGCGCAGGTTCCATCAGCGCAGGTCTCGCTGGGTGAGCTGATGAGTGCTGTAACATCGCTGAGGTCCTTGTCATGGGCTTTGGTGGTAAGAAGCAGCTTCTGAATGACAGTCCCTGATTGTGCATGTGTTATAAAATCACCTGAGCATCCCTTACTTATTGCTTTCGCTCTCTTGTGTAGCTCTGCTTGCAGGTGTCTGGGAAAGGAAGATTTAACCAGGCAGCAAAATATCCCGGCGGGAGGTGGGAGAAAAAAAATCTCACCCAGAATTTACTGCAGAATGTGTAGGCAGTTTGCAAGCCTACGGGTGGCCTAGCCTGTCTTCTGTGAACAGGGGTGGCTGAAGCCCTCCTCCCACTTCTTCACCTGTTTTTCTGCCTTTAGCTGGAATTCTGGGTCCCTGCAGGGCAGGGGAAGGCGTGGGGCATGGGGTGCTCTCCCCACCTTGCAGTGAAGCCTGGGGGAAAAGAGTTGGGCAGTTGGTTTTAAGGTCCACTGGGGGATGGCTTGCTGGAGAGCTGAAGGTGCCTGTTTTCCTTCTGATCTGTGTAAATGCTTTTAAAAATCATAGCCATAAAATTTCCTGTTAACCTGAGGTGCTTTACTGGGAGTACTGGTGGCCTTACAGTTACCAGTGCTTTGGTTATGTCTGTTGTTGTCCTTAGTGCTGGTGATGTGTGGTGGTGCTCCCTGTTCACAGCTAGGAGGTGACCTCTCTGGGGAGGTGAGAGCTTGGGGCAGGAGGATGTGTGAGGATGAGTCCTTCCAATGCTATGAGAAACAGCAGCCCTGTTGGTGCTTGTGGGGAGGCTCAAAAGCAGCTCCCTGGATCCCCATCCCCTGGTGAGCAAAGCATGGTGTGAGCTGCAAAGCACGAGGCCTGGAGAACCTGCAGTGTGCTGCTTTCCTCCAGGATTCATGTTTAGTTGGTGTTGGGGAGTTTTCCCCTGCCACATTGGGCTCTGCAGGGTGGGAAGCAGCAGGCAAGGAGCAAGAGGAACTTTTAGGGAGCAGGAAGGGAGGTGCAGGGTTAGGTGGCTGAAACATCTCACATGAAATATTAAAGAAGATTGCTTGCCAGCCCTCCCCAGACTGTCATCCTCTGAAGAAGGTGAGAAGCCTTCAGTGAGGGAGAGGTTTGCAGCTGTGAAGGTGCTGTGGGATGAGGGGTGTGAAGACAGCTCAGCAGATGAATGGGAGGAACCGTGGACGTTAAGGAGAACAGAGACTCACCTAAGCCTGGGACCACAAACGGCTCTAGGGTGCTTGAAATGACTGAGTTCCTAACTGAAACCAGGGATTTCCTCATTCAGGAGGAAACTCTGACCGTTATTCTGGTGTCAGATGTCTTGCTGCTGGTTTCTGGTTGGGTTTTTTTGTTGGTCTCTCGTTAGAGCAGGCATGGTGTGTTGGGTGCACTGAAATGTTCTGTAGCCCTGGCATGAAGTGATTCATGGAAAATGATATAAATGGGCTGGTGAAATGCAGGTTGATATAGTAACAGTTTAAAATAAAAACCACCCCAAAACTGCAGCACAAAGTCCTCTCTTCTGTCAGTTTGAAATCAAACAGGTTGTTTTCCCAAAGAATCTTCATTTATTGCTGTGTGTGAGAGCAGCGTGAGCACAGCTTCCTAACCTGGAGGCTGGGAGGAGCCATCCTCACGTCCAGCTGCTGGCTGTGTCACCAGGAAGGTCACAGGAGTAACCCATCCCCACCTGAGCAGACATGTTCTCTGCCTTGTCGTGTTGCTCTTCTCTTGCAGGAGTGTGCTCCTTGTCCATTTATCTCTGGTGGGCAACTGCTGCCCTGCCACAGCCTCCTCTGCTGCTGACCTTATCTCCTCAAGAGGTATTACCTGGGTTTTCCCTCCCTCTTACAGTCGGTCTCTTGTGGAGCCTGGGACACCTGTGAGCACCCTTTCATCTGTCCCAGATACACTGACACTGAATGAAGTCAACGTGATGTGATGTAAATTTGTAATGCAAATTTGAGGGGGCTTCCTGTTTAGGAGGAAATAGCTGTAGTGCAGGCAAAGTAAATTCCAAGGCTGCAGGCCAAGGCTTAGCAGCAAATCAGCTCTTGAGGGTGAAGAGTTTATTGGCCCTGGGGCTGATTGTTGCCGAGTTTACATGCAGCATCCTCAGGCTGTACTGAAATCCTTAAATCTCACAGTTTGGGAAGGAGGAGGAGAGGAAATGCTAGGAGACAAGAAGTGCCTGAGGAAGAGGCTTAGCATGGCTTTGTTTTTCTTGAAGCACCAAAACAAAACGACCTTTTTCCCATCCTCTGTCATCTGCTTTTCCTTCCCCTTCTGCATTTCCTCCTCTCGTTCCTCAGAGCCTTGCCAAGAGCAGGGAGAGCTGGGATGATGCCTCTTGGTTGGGTAGGTTTGGAAAGGGTGCAGGGAAGGGCTGTCAGTGCCCTGCAGAAGCAGACCTGAAATGGGAAGGAAGACAGTGAAATATGAGCAAATAGGAAACCTTAATCTCCTACAGAGTTACTGTCAAGTGCTTTAGGTCTGTGGGGAAAGGGCTCAATTAGTGGCACTGCTAGTTGGGTTTAGGTTATCCAGCAGCCCCTGAAGGTTGATGCTTTTCCATGTGGATTTCAGATTTCCCTTGTTCTGGTCCAGGGAGTGGAAGAACACTCCCTACCACAGTCCCTACCAGCAGCTTCGTCTATTTTGGGTGAGGGATTTGCATGATGTGAAGTGGAGAGAAAGAGTCCAGGAGATCAGGTAACTGGAGTGGAGGCAGGGAGGAGGGTGCAGGGCTTGCAGAGGGCTCCCAGGCAGCACTGCTGTCCTCAGGCTGCCTGCAGCCATCCTCGCCAGGAAAGGCAGCCTTAAAGGTTCCTTACTGTAAACATCACGTAAGCTCAGAGTGCTTTCAGGGTGCAAACACCAAGGGCACGGTAACAAACCAGCATGCATCTGGCCAGGCTTCTCTTGCTGCAGTTGTAGGTGTTTCTCATCTCCTCTTTCCTTTCCTGACCTGCTCATTTTGGGAGCTGTGTTGCTTTGGAGATTTGTGGAGTCATTTTTCTCCCAACCTTCCTGTTTGATTTCCTCCCTTCCTCTGGATTCTGCCCCTCCAGGGGGGAGAGAGGCATATTTCAGTCACCTGCTTCTTAAAAACCCCACTTCTAACATGACATTTTTCCTCACTGATCCCATCTTCATTTTACACCTAGAGGTGAAGACTAATCCTCTGCTGCCCCAGCTGTTGCTTGTCACAGCAGTTCAGTCTGTCCTGTGCTCTTTGCTTCCTTACCTGGTGTCCACCCTGACCTGTTTAAGGCTCTGGTGGAAGTTCACTGCACAGAGGTTGCCTTTTCTTTGCTTTTTGCATCTGGAGCTGTTGTGATTTTCTTTCCTCCTGTTATAGTGCAGAATATTGGTGAAACTCAAGGGACATTTAGAGCACAAGTGTTGTGAGGAGCAGCTGAGGGAACTGGGCTTGGTTAGGCTGGAGAAGAGGAGGCTGAGGGGAGACCTTCTCACTCTCTGCAACTCCCTGAGAGGAGGCTGGAGCCAGCTGGGGCTTGGGCTCTTCTCCCAAGGAAGGACAAGAGGCAACAGCCTCAAGTTGTGCCAGGGATGGTTTAGGTTGGACGTTAGGAACAATTTCCTCCCTGAGAGGTTAGGCATTGGCCCAGGCTGCCCAGGGCAGTGGTGGAGTCCCCATCCCTGGAGGTGCAGATGTGGCACTTGGGGACGTAGTTTAGTGGCATGGTGGTGTTGGGCAGATGGACCTTGGAGGCCTTTTCCAACCTGAATGATTCCATGATTCTGTGACATCTGCTAGCAGTTAAGCATCATTATCCTCTTGCTCTGCTTTTTCAGCTCTGTTCTCTTGGCATTAGCATACCCTCTGAATTTCAGTTGTTTCTTTGATGTGTCCTTCAGCATCTGCTTGTACACCTTGAGCCTTCTGTGCCATCTCTTAAGTTACATGCTGCAGCTCCTCTGTCTCTTTGCTGTCACTCTCAGTTACTTGGAGGATGTTTTCTCTGCCTTTCTGTGATGCCTCCTTGTTGTGCTTATTCATTTCAAGTGCTGCCTTAAGAAGATTCTCTTGACAATTGGGTAATTTTCATCTCTGTTGCTGTTGCACTCCTGTCATCCCTTTGCATCTTTGAAGCTGCTTTGTTGCTTCAAGCATCTTATTCAGTTGTGGCCTTCTGCAGGTAGGACTGACCTCCCTGGACATCTCTTGCTCAGTGTCACAGTGTCAAAAGCTGCTGCAGCTTCCATCTTTCCCTGGGGTGTGCTGAGGCACTGCCTGCTTTGGTTGCCATCAGAGCTACAAGACTCCTCCCCTGGCTCCCTCATTAAAACACTCTTTTGTGATGAAGCTGATGAAGTTTGACTGTGGTTAATGTGCCAGGGTTTGCTGTGTCTGCTGAGGGCGTTTCCTGCCTGTCTGCCTCTGTCCATGTGTATTCTCCTGTCTCTGGGGGCAGATGTGGCACCTGGGTGGCTTTTGGGCTGTGGCACAGCATGGCAAGGTCTGGCAGGGGCTGTGTCAGCAGAGCTGGTAGTACCAAACCCTTGCTTTATCTGCAGGTTGTTTAGAGAAGAAGGAGGTCCAGGTGGGACAGGAGGAACAGTTTCTTCCCCAAAAGGGTTGTCAAGGCCTGGCCCAGGCTGCCCAGGGCAGTGGTGGAGTCCCCATCCCTGGAGGGGTTTCCAAGCCCTGGAGCTGTGGTGCTGAGGGCACTGGGTCAGTGGTGCCCTGGCAGTGCTGGGTAAGGGTTGGACTGGATGATCTGAGAGGTGTCTTCCAACCCAAACAAATCTGTGGATATAGTGGCTCCAGGAAGCCTTCTTGCTACCTTGTGCTGCTTACTCTCTGCCATGGCAGAATCTCTGCTGTTCTTCAGCTTTCAGAAGGCAGGCCCTGGTTTTGCAAAGGCTTGTGCACAGAAGTGGTGCCAAGGAGTGCAGAGTTAGAGGAGATATGGAGGATTAAGGACCTAGTGGTTAATTCAGAGGGAGCTGTGTCACAGCAGCTTCAGCTCTGGAGGGTGGTGGGACTTCACTGAAGCTTGGTCCCTCTGCCTGCAGCAAGAATGGCTGTGAAGTGTTGTGATGAGGCTTCTCAAGCCTGGCTGTGTGAATTCCAGCAGTGTTGGACATGAGCAGTTGGGTTTGGTGTCAAGCAAGATTGCCTCTTGGTGTTTTGGTCTCATTTCCAGAGCTCACTAGAAATGGAAAGATTGGAAGTAAGAGATGCCAAGCAGCAGGCAGGACACTGGTGTGATGGACATGTGTTTATGAGCCTGCTGAAGTAAGAGAAGGATTCCAGATGTCATAGTGCTGGCTTTGGAGCCTTGGTGAAGTGGGTTGTGCTGGTTTTGGCTGGGGTTATGCCATGACATGGTTTAATGATCTCCTGAAGCATTTTGCAGCTGTGCTGTATCTCCCTGAGTGGAACATTTCAGCAGAGACTGAAGGAAGTGAAGCTTGGTGAGGGCTAGAGGTGACTGCCTATGTGGTGTACACCAGGCAGGTGCCCTGAGAGCTGCTGGAAATGCTGGAGGTGAACCTGAAGTAGGTGTGTGCTGGAGGCAGGCAGTGTGGATTTGTGCTCTCTGAGGTCAGAGTGTCCCAGAGCATCTCACAGCTCACTGGGCACTCTTAGAGCAGGCACTGAACTGCCTGGATGGATGCATTCCACGTTCCTGGGCTCCCTAGAGCACTGCCATCTGGGAAGTGCCACTCACATTTCTGAGCTGGTGAATGTCTCCTCATTTCAGGGGCACAGCAGAGCATCTGCCTGTTTTTCACCACCCTGTCTGCAATCCTGGGTTCAGTTTTGGGCTGCTGACTCCAGGAAGGACATTGAGATGGGCTCCTGCTGGCTGCAGGTGTTTGTGACTGCAGTGGCTGATGCCTTACTAACAGATAAAGTGTAGGGAGGCAGAGGTCCTGTTGCAAAGCTCTTGCAGCTTTAATAGACAATGAGATCCTGGGAGAAGGGCACTGTTACTGCCTGGGTTGTACAGCTCAGGAGCCCAGGCAGTTAGACTATCAGTGATGCACCTGTTACTGGCACAGGGAACGCTTGGCAAGTGCAGGAGTGAAGTTCTGAGCCTCAGAGCAGCACTGGAGGCCCCTGGCTGTCTCTGAACATGCAGTGCTTGCAGCATCTCTGGGCACAGGAGAGATGGAGCCTTCAGGGAGCTGTTTCAATTAGCTCTCCTGTGGGGATGCTGTAAGGCTGAAGCTTCTGTTTTGAAACATAGACCTTCCCCTGGGCATCATTACCTTAATTAAGAAAGAAGTGAAATGGGGGTGATCTGGGAGGAGTTCAGTGTGCAGTGTTCTGCTTCTGTGCTAAAAACAGAAGGATGTTGCTGAGGAAAGCTACTGCCAGGTGATGTGTTACAGATGTTGTCCCTCTGTGGGATCCTCTGCCAGGTACAGATGGGCTGTGGGTGCTGCAGGGACCAGCCTGGAGCTGGGGGCATCAGCTGAAGGGAGTTCTTGGTCCTTCTGGTGAGAGATAGAAGCAGTTTTGTCTTTTCATTCCAATTCAAGTGTCTAGCTGTTGCTCCCTTCCTAGATGTGCCAGCTTGTTGCTGCCTGGACCTTCCCTTCTGAATGTCTCCAGCAGAATGCTGGGGCTGTAACAGCAGCAAAGGAATGTATACAGCTCCTGGTTTCTGTTCTGGTGCAGTCATGTGGAATGGCCTGCTTTAATCTTCTTATCAATAACAGCTTGCTTTTTTGGGGGAGGTAATTAATAAAATTAGAAAAAAGCTTATCAGGAGCTGTCAGCTCCAGGTGCATAACCTGCATATCACGCCTCAGCTGAACTAAACTTTTGGAAAAGCAGCAGTTTCTAGCTTTAGAAAACAACAGCTGCTTTCCATAGAAAGCTTCACCCCATGCTTACTAGTTTCTCCAAGAAAATCATTCCAGTACTGAATAAACACCTATGGAAATATGCCCTGCATAAATAAATACAGTTTCCAGAGAGTGTCAGGAGAAGTGGCTTCCAGAGAGAGCCCCCCCAGTCCCCTTCCAGTGTGCCAGGAATTTGTCCTGTCAGCATGTGTCATGTCCTGTTGAGAAAGGAGCTGGGGAAAGGGCAGGTCTCTCAGGATCTGCTGGAGCTGTGGAAATCAAAGCCTTCATTAAATGCCAGCAGAAACCCAGCCAGGCTGATGGCAGGGTGCTGGCCACGAGCTGCAGCAGGCAAGCATCAGCTGCACACCAGCCTCCTGCACCTCCCTGCAGCATCAGCTCTCTGTGGGGATGCATGTGGAGCTCTGGGTGGAGCTGGGGATGGATGGGTGCTCAGCACCCATGAGGAGCTGCAGCCTCGGCTCTCTGTAGGGATGCACAGGGAGCTGGGGATGGATGGGTGCTCAGCACCCATGAGGAGCTGCAGCCCAGGGTCTCTGTAGGGGTGCACACAGAGCTGGCAGCAGATGGGTGCTCAGCACCCATGGAGACCTGTGGCCTTGGGTGTCCCTGGAGATGCATGTTGCAGGAGCTCCTTATGGAGCTGGGAGTGGATGAGTGCTTGTCACCCACGAGGAGCTGCTCCCTCTGCTTAAGGCTCAGATGAGGAGAGAGCTCCCAGTACCTTCTGCATCCTTCCATAAAATTGGGAAGTACCAGGGAGCTCCATAGAATGCTGAAGCCTTCAGACCTCGTGTCCTGAGGGGCTGAGAGCAGCCCTGTGGCAGCTCAGTGGAGGCTGTTTGCCTGCTTTTCTGTTGGGTGATGTTGCTGCCTTCATTTCAGAAGGGAAAGCAAGCTCTGTGAAACACAAATCCTGCTTAGACCCAGCTTCAGATGGAAAGAAGACAAAATGTGGGTGTGCATTTTACTGTTGGGGTTTTGGGTGTCTGCTGGGATGAGCCTGGCTGTGCCCTGAGCAGAACTGCTCAGGAAGGGCCTTGGGTTGAGTGGCTGCAGTTTGCTGGCTGTGCCTCAGCCTTTGGCCTTTCCTGCCTCCCATTCCCAGCCCAGGGTGGCTGAGCTGCTGCCTCTGAGGTGACTTTGTCTTTCTCAGCCTTCTCATCATTTGCTGTTTTATTCTTTAGTCTCCAGCCTGGCTTCCCCATGGCTTTCTGTTCCCCATCCCATTCTGTTCATTTCCACACTGAAGTGGTTTCTGTGGCTCTGCATCATTCCTGCTGCTTCTTTTATTACCTTCTTGTAACCTCAGGTTTTCCCTATCTTCCTTCCAAATTGTTCTGGTGGTGATGATTACTTATTTCACATCTCCTTCACTTCTGGGACTTTAGGATAACTGCCAGGTTAAAATGCACAACAAGGACTGAAAAAAAACCCCCAACACAGGCAATTTTACACCTGTGTTTTTGTCTTGCTCTAGGGGAGTTGCTGCCGCAGTTCAGGGGATGCCAGGCTCCAGAGGGATGTGTGTCAACAAAGGGTTTCATGCCCAAAGAAAGGCAGTGAAGCTGGTGAAGGGTCTAGGGCACAAGTGTTGTGAGGAGCAGCTGAGGGAAGTGGGCTTGGTTAGCCTGGAGAAGAGGAGGCTCAGGGGAGACCTTCTTACTCTCTGCAGCTCCCTGAGAGGAGGCTGGAGCCAGCTGGGGCTTGGTCTCTTCTCCCAGGAACAAGTGTCAAGATGAAACAGCCTCAAGTTGTGCCAGGGGAGGTTCTGGTTGGACGTTAAGACAAACTTCTTCCCCAAAAGAGAGGTTAGACACTGGCCCAGGCTGCCCAGGGCAGTGGTGGAGTCACCATCCCTGGGGGAGTTCAAAATATGTGCAGACATGACACTTGGCAGCCTGGTTTAGTGGCATGGGGATGCTGGGTTAACAGTTGGGCTTGCTGAACTTGAGTGTCTTTTCCAACCTAAATGATTCTGTGCTGCTTGCCTCTCCAAAGGGGATTGCTTCCTCTGGGGGAGGAAAAACAGCCTGGGAGCATTTCTGTAGTTTTAATTAAAAGAGTTCTGAGAAGTTCTGGCTCTTAGGCCAAGTATTTCCTGAGTTTTCAGTATTGATCAGTCCTGCATTGCTCAGCTTTCTAAATGCACTTCTCTAGAGGAAGAGCCAAGGCTGGAGTGGCCACGTGCCATGCTGCTGCTGTTTGGAGTTCTGCTTCTTGACCCTGTCATGCTTTCAGTTCAAAGGCCTCTGGAGCAGGATCTTTGGTCTGTTTTTAGCAACTTTATGCTGGATTTGGAGAGTGCTTATACACATTGAAGTCTCTGTAAACCTGCATCTGAGCCTACACAGGAATAAATCAGTCCCAGGAGCAGGAGGTGTTCAGTCAGCACTGGCTGAGGTTCTTGGGAGCTCAGGTAGGGCTCAGACTTGTGTGCTGCTGTTAAAGAAGGTCCTAAACATGTTACAAACAGCATGATTTAGGCTGGAAAAGATCTCCCAGATCAAGTCCCAGTGTTGACCTAACTGCCCCATGCCAATAAATCATGTCCCCAGGTGCCACATCTCCACCTCTTTTGAACCCCTCCAGGAATGGTGACTCCAGCACTGCCCTGGGCAGCCTGGGCCAGTGCCTGACCACTCCTCCAGGGATGGACCATAGAGTCATGGAATATTCTGAGCTGGAAGAGACTCCCCAGGATCATCTAGTCCAGCTCCTAGCCCTGTGCAGGACACCCCAGGAACCACACCATGTGCCTGAGAAGGTTGTCCAAATGCTGCTTGAGCTCTGTCAGGCTTGGTGATGGGACCAGCTCCCTGGGGAGCCTGTTCCAGAGCCCAGCCACCCTCTGGGTGAAAAACCTTTTCCTGATACCTAACCTAAATCTCCTGTGACTCAGCTTCATGCATTACCTCCAGTCCTGCCACTCTCCACAAAGGGAGAGATGAGTGCCTGCCCTCTGCCAGCCCTGCTGAGGATGCTCCTGGAGGAGCAGAGGGCTGGTGCATGGGTTGATGTGGTAGCTGCACAGCTGTTGCTGTTGGCTCCCTCTTTGGAAGCTCTCTCCATTAATATGATTTGCATAAGTGAAGCTGCTTCCTCTCCTGCCTGAGGTGCCCCAGAGAGGGGCTGTGGGGTTGTGCTGCTGAGCTTTAGTCCCTTCCATGCACACAGGGTTCTGGGGTGCAGTATGCTGTTAACTAATCATCCTTGATTAACACCAGTAGAGTCACTTGGCAGTGAGCTTGGGGTGTGCAAAGGCAGAGCATGGGCTAGAGAGGGATGAGCCTGGGGTAGAGAATGGCAGAGCTCTGCCCTTGTGCTGTGGGACGTCAGGGCAGGAAGAACCAGGGTCAGTTCCCTGGCTGCTGGAATGGGCTGGAGTTCACTTTCCTTCCCTGCTACTTCACTCATCAGCTGATGAGTCTGAGTGCAGTGATCATGGGCACTAATGAATGTGGCATCACTTCTGTTTCTCTGTTAGATAATGAAGTCAGCTGGATCTTGCATTGCTCTCTCCTAATGTTATAGGATGCTCAACAGTCAATGAAAGAACTGTGTTTGTTTCCATGTTAACTCATTGTTGCCCACCAGTGTTTTTTCAGTCTCCTCATGATTTATTGCCTCTGCAGATCAGGAGTTTTCCAGTGGGTGAATCCCTCAGGTTAGGTGTCTCAAGGTCCTTCCTGGCTTCGTATGCTGAGGGTTTGCTTTGCCCCTGTATTGCTCAGCCAGAGCTGCAGTGTGTGCAGTGTCTTCTATAGCATCTGAGAGCAAAACAGTTTGGAGGAGTGTTAACTTCTGCTGACCTTTGAACTGGGTCCAAGCCCGAGAGGAAGCAAAATGAGATGAGTGGTTTGTGATACATTCACTAGTGTTTTTACCTCTTGGAGAGGAGGGAAGCTGTTTCTCTTTTATTGCTTGCATCAAGTGTCAGCCCACTGCTTTCAGCCCCTGGAGTGGAGCTCTGTGCTGACCTGGGGGCCCTGATCCAGTGACTCACTGCAGTTTGCACTCTGGTTCAAGAGGAGGTTTCCATTCAGCTGGAGAGCTGCTTTCATGCCAGTGATGAACATGCTACAAGGAAATAGTAGCCTCATGAGGAACCAGTCACACAGATTCACTCTGTGTTGGGATGTTTCTTTCAGCAGTATCAAGATGAGTGGTGTTTATTTGATTCTCCTCTAACTGCCCAGGTTTTGGGTGCACCTGCATCCATTGTGGTCCTGCACTAGGCTGGCTGTCCTGCCTGGGGCTGCCTGATGGAGTGTTCCTTGGGCTCTGGTGGCCACCTGAGGGCTGTGTGGTTGCAGATGCAGTTGTACACCCAGTGGAAGTTTTAATTTCCCCTGGTAGGGATGTGCCTCTGTGGAGTCAGAGCATTACTGAGCTGTTCTGGAGGGAGTGGCAGGAGTAGCTGTTCCTTTGGCACTGGTGTGTGGTTCTGGCTGCAGCCAAGGGCAGATCTTGGTTCTGGCCTGAGCTCCCTCCCTAAGGGACTCTCTGGTTTGCTGTTTCTGCTGTAGCTTACCTGAGAGGGAGGACTGCAGATGAGCAGTGCTGCACCATGCTGTACACATGTCATTTTCTGTCTTAAAAAGAACATAATGTGTTACTCAGTCATTTCAGTCTTCTGAGGAGCAGCTGAGGGAACTGGGGTTGTTTAGCCTGGAGAAGAGGAGGCTCAGGGGAGACCACCTCACTCTCTGCAACTCCCTGAAAGGAAGTTGGAGTGAAGTGGAGGTTGGGCTCTTTTCCCAAGGAACAAGTCCATAGAACAAGAGCAAATGTTCTCAAGTTGCATCAGGGGAGGTTTAGGCTGAACATCAGGAGCAATTTCCTCACTGAAAGAGTGACCAAGGCCTGGCCCAGGCTGCCCAGGGCAGTGGTGGAGTCCCCATCCCTGGAGGGGTTTCCAAGCCCTGGAGCTGTGGTGCTGGGGGCCATGGGTTAGTGGTGACCTGGCAGTGCTGGGTAATTGCTGGACTTGATCTTAAAGGTCTTCTCCAACCTGCATGATTCTGTGAGTCTCAGTCTTTCAGAAGATAGGGTCTCAATTAGACCTTTTCTGCCTGTACCAACCTGTCTGTGTCCCATCAGGCTGCTTGCCACCATGGTCACCTCTAGCCAGTGAGAGCTGCTGAGTTACAGAGTGTATTTCAGCCTTGAGGGTTGCTTTTCAGAGGGTTTCTTTGATCAAGACCAGGATGCTGGCTGTAGGAACCAGAGCTTCAAGATGCAGCTCAAAGCTCCTTTCAGCAGATCTTCCAGCTCAAGCCCCTAAGCAGCCCTGTTTCAGGGGAGGTGGAGTTGCTGACCAGCCTAGAGTGACCTGTTCAAGTTTGGAGTATGAGGATGCAGATGGACATATTTCCTCCTGCCTCTGGAAGCAAGGCAGCATGTTCTGAGCTGCTCCACAAGCCTGGTGTTTCTCTTCAGCCCTTTCTTTAAGGGCAGCTTCTCCTCTGTTGGGCTGCCAGAGATGATCCTGCTCAGCAGCCAGAGGGTTTGCAGCACCCTTGCTGCTCACGCCCCTGGCATCAGCATGTGTGGTGCTGGTTGCAGGGAGGGTTTGAGATCACAGACTCAAGAGTGTTAGGGGTTGGATGCTTGTTTTATTCACAGGAAAATCTCTCCCCACACTTCTTTACTGTGTCACTGCTGTTAGCTCTCTGGCTGACCTCAGTGTGGGTGCTGCTGTGCATGGGGCAAAGGGCTGCACCCTGCTCCCAGGCACCCACTTAAACCAGCTGAGGTGTCCAGGGCCTGAAGTTGCATATCTCCAAAGCCTGCCTTTTGATTTCCCCTGAATAATTGATACTTAATTTGCCCTGTGGCATGGACAGCAGCCTGAGCCTCTCTGCAGTTCTTGTTCATTCATTTTCTTCCTCTCAGAAACACAAAAGCCCTGGGCCCAAGGTTCAGCTGCAGTACAGTCAGGTCTGCTCTGGTTCCTGAAGCCTCCCTGGATTCCATTCTTGTTTCTCTTTATTTGGAGTGTTGCTGTTAAGGCAGATCATGCTGTGACCTGAGATCAACTGGGGCAAGAAGTCCACTTCTCTCAGGGGCACAGTTTGCACTGACAGTGTGTCTGGATGTGGCAGATGTGGAGAAGTGGCTGCTGCTCTGTGAAATGCAGCTCCTAACCCCAGGTGGCTTAGCGCAGGGCAACTGAGGATTCGATATGCAAAGGCAGAGGGAATCCTAGAGTGGCCCAGGTTGGAAGGGACCTTTAAAGGTCACCTAGCTCCACCCCCTGCCATGGTCAGGGATCCCACCTGCTAGACCAGGTTGCCCAGGGCCACATCCAGCCTGGCCTTGAACCCTGCCAGGGATGGGGCAGCCACAGCCTCTCTGGGCAGCCTGTTCCAGTGCCAAGGGAACCTTCCCTCCTGTTTGTGAGATGCACTAGGCTCCTTTTTAGGGTTTTCCATCCTCCTGAAGGATGTTCAGGCTGTGTCATTCCTCTTGAGCTGGGAGGATTTTTGCCTTGAGCTTCCACGTGAGCACTGCAAGGTGATTATTGGGGGGAGCCAGATCCCACTCCATGCAGTTGATTCCTGTCCATTCATAGGGATAAAGAGGAATGGTTTTGAAAGGGGTGAAAGTCTGCTGCTGAGAAGCTGGAATGCAGTGTGGACTCTCTGTAGCCTGTGATCATTTCACAGGTCTGTTCAGAGGCTGGAGCTGCAGAAACGTTTTGTTCCTTTGCCATGTTAGCCAGCAGAGCAGAAGTGCCGGGTGTCAGGGGGAGGAGGAGAAGGGCCAGGGAGATTTGTTGGTTACACAAGCAGTGTTTTCCTGGCCACTTCAGTCATATGTTGAATTTTTCATTCTCTTCTCTCATTGTCTAGACTGAGAGGTTTATGTAATTCTTGCAGTGCACTTGCTGGGGCAGGGGAGAGCTCTCCTGGTGGCATGGCTGTTGTTGGAGAGGCTTATGGTGTTACTGATGGTCTGGTGCTCAGTGGGAACAGAGCTGTGCTGCTGGCCTTGGCTCCACAGCCAGGGCCAAGCAGAGGGAAAGCTCTGCTCTGTGGTGGTGCCCAGGGGTCCTCCTGTGGGCGTGGGGAGGTTAGGGGAAGCTCTGGTTGGGAGGAGAGGGTTGTGCAGGGAAGGAGCTCATGAGTGGGCAGAGCTTCAGGGCTCTCCTAACCTTCCCTGGGTCAGAGGTGGTCTTGGAGCATCCCCAGCCCTGCCAGCCCCTTTGGCTCTGCTCTGTGTCTGACCCTAGCTGGGGGAGCTGGGTGCCTGCTGCTGCCCAGCTGCAGCAGTAAGGGATGCTGCCAGTACAACTGGAGGTGTTTTGCCATGGATGTGCTAACATTTTATGGATTTAAGACAAGAATTAAGCTTTACAGTCACTGTTCAAAGCATGTGTGTATTTTTAAAGCTCTGCCCACAGAACAGGTGGCCAAACTGGGCAATTTGTTTAATTATGTGATCAATTTGATTCTACTGCCTTACTTTTCCCCAGGACAGAACCTGATCTCTATTTACTGCTTCCTCTTTCTTTGGAATCAGTGTTTTGTTTAGATTGCTCAAATACACAGAGAGTATACCTGGCTTTAATGAACAAACAAGGAGACTAGCAAGTTGGTCACTTAATTATTTATAATCTCCAGCCTGATCAGCAATGCTCAGCTCTCCCAGTTCTTGTTTGACTTGGTGTGGTGGTTAGCCTCTGGAGCTCTCTCTTTGGATCATGGTGTTCATAGGTCAGCATGATTTATCCACATGTTCCATGTGGGGCTTTGAGATAGACATAAAAAGTATTAAGAGAACATTTGAATGTTTGTGAAGGTTCTCAGAGGCTCTGGTGGTGGAGTCCTGAGCAGGTGGAGGGGATGTTCCTGACCCTTCACAGGGCTGCCTGGCTGTGAGGTCTGCAGCTGCTTTTGGCCAGGGCTTTGCTGCTCTCAGTGAGCCAAAACTGCACAAACACATCTTCATAAAGAGACTGTAGAGGGAAAAGTGAATGAGAAATAACCACAGAAATCTAGTTTTCTTCTGCAGAAATGTTACAATTTGTCCATGAGAACTGAGCTGCTCAGTTTGTCCCTGCCAGGGAGGAGATCAGAGTCCCCATTTCACAAGGATTAGGTGCTCAGTCTTACCACTGCCAAAACATGAGTGACATCCAAGTCTTGTTTAGGGCATGAGTGCCTTGTGCAAGATATTTGTGGTTATTTTTGTAAAAATAAATAGTGAGCATGAAAATATCAGTTTTAAAATGGGAAACAGAAGAAGTCTGGTGGAATTCTGACTTAATGCTCTGGCAATGTCCTCGTTGGACCAAGGCACAGCACTGCTGGGCTGCTCAGAGCCTGACATTTATGGACTCCTATTGCTGCCCCCAGGAAACTTGGATAGGCATTATATTCAAATGATCACTGGGGCTGCTGGTCTCATCAAGGAAATCTCTCTTAATGTGGTTTAAAGAAGTGATTGTGATAGGATCAGTTAGATGTCAAGTGCCCTGCAGCCAGGCGAGGGGTGTGATGGAGTTCGTGCTGCCTCAGTTTCTCAGTGGTCTGTGGGAGCAGCCTCATGGGCCTTTGATTGTCTTGGACCTTGGCTTTTTATCTTTTTGACCTGGTGCAGCCTAAATCCTGATGCAAGAGTAAAGAAACAAGGTGATGGCCAACCTGGAAGGAGGTTGGAGTGAGGTGGGGGTCAGTCTCTTCTGCCAGGTAAGAAGCACCAGGGCGGAACAGCCTCGAGTGGCAGCAGGGGCAGGTTCAGGCTGGATGTGAGGAGCAATCTCTCCACTGCAGGAGTGGTCAGTGGTTGGAACAGGTTCCCTGGTTTCAGATAAGCAGTCCTGAGTAACTTTTGCCCCCCTCTTTCTTCCAGCATCCGCAGTGTCATGCAGAAGTACCTGGAGGAGAGGGGAGAGCTAACCTTCGACAAGATCTTCCACCAGAGGATCGGTGAGTTGTGTTTCAGTCCCCTGCCCTGCCTGCCCCTTCTCTGATGCCTGCTGGAAAAAACCAGGGGAGTGAGGTGTCTGAAGAGCACTGGAGCCTGGGCAGGACTTAGCAAAGCAAAGGCCTTCAGTAAGATGCTGTGAAAGGGAAGAGGCTGAGGCGAGGCAATCTGTCAGCCTGATTCCGTGCTCTGGAAAACTACTGGGGAAGTAATGACATTATTGGGGAGCATCAAGGAGAAAATGATATTACTTGGTATGGGCTTGTCAGCAGTATAATGTGTCACATCAGTTAGGCTTTTTTTTCCCCTTTCCTCTGTGGGGTAATAAGCCTGGTTGATAAGGGAGCAGTAGTAAAGATACCATGTGTGTTGTCTTGGCTGTTCCTGGCAAGAACACGATGTCAGGCAGAGAAACCTGGCCTGGGGGCAGGGGGCACAACTGCTGGGCATGTTGATGGGAGAGGAGCAGTGGTCAGTGCTTCCATGTGGCCATGGAAAGATGGACCCAGGGAGTTTGCACAAAGAGGTCAGTTCCTGTGCAGCACTGCAGTTAACAGCCTGAACGCTGGGGTGGAGAACCTCTGGGTTCTGCTGGTGGCACCACAGTGAGGATGAGGACAGAATGACTGAAGATCTCCATAAACTAGAGAGGGGGTGGTGGGAATGCAGAGCTGCTCAGTCCCAAACAGTGTCCTCTGTGCTGGAGGAGTTGCAGAAATACAGGGCTGAGCAACACTGATCAGGGAGATGATTTAATTGACTTGGCTGTTGCAGTGAGCTGTAGGTTGTATTATCTCAGCTACATCACACAACTAAATATAAAATCAGGATTGTAGCCAGGGAGGCATGTGAAGTAATCCTCTTCTGGCAGAATATTGTGTCCATCCTGGCACTGGACTGCAAAATATACATGGACCTGCTGGAAAGGCTCCAGGAAGGAGCAGTGGGAATGGAGCAGACCTTACTGAGCAGTCTTGCTAGCATGACCTGGGAGGAAGAGTGGAAAGAGGGTGTTGTGGAGGCTCTGGAAGAGTGTCACAGGTTGTCATGAGTGGATTTCATAGCCTTGTACAAAGAGGGTTGTGGAGACAGTCTAAAGTATGTGTTCATAGCAGTCTCCTGGAGCTTTCCTTTGTGTTCCAGTAATTGAAGTGTAGTCTGTGTCTTTGTGCATAAAAACTGGGGCTTTTTGTGTTGTCCAAAACCATTCTACTGTAAATGGACAGATGCCTCCTTTGCTTGTGCTGCTGACATCTTCTGGGATGTCCTTCAGTGTAGATGGCTGTGCTGAAGCATTAGTGCCTTGCTGCAGCAAAACAAGTGGAATTTTGAGCAACCAAAGCTCAAGCTGGCTTTGGCTGTTTGATTCTGTTGTGGCAGTGAAGTCTGGGTTTGGTCTGGGGAGTTTTTCCCCTCCTTTAAAAAAAGAAAGCCAAACAGAACAGCTGATGTGTAACAGATATTTCTGTTCATGCAGCTGAATACTCACAAGAGTTGGTTCTAAAGAGCAGTGAGGAATATGGCAGTTGTTTTGATAAGCTGTAGCAGTTACAGGTAGGTAGCTGACCTTGGAAGGATTCTGTCTTTCTCTTTTTCCTCTTGTTGGTAGCCATCAGACCTGGGATTTTGGAGCCCAGAGTTTCATTAAGATCTTAGCTTCTCACCCAGATCTTGAGCTGCATAGTTCACAGATGTGCAGAGAGCTTTTCCCCTTCTCCCCCTGGTACAGTCATAGCAGTACTTGCCCTCTGCTACCTGAAGGGAGGGGAGGTGGTCTCTGAGCTCCCTGCTGCAGTTTCAGTTGCTGCTGAAGGATTTGGAATGGAAGAACAAACCCAACAAGATTACAGATAAACGTGACTCTTTTCTACTGAAGACTTTGGATTGCAATGGAAAAAGATTGTATTTTCTTGCTGTGGTTGCTCATTTCAGTTTGATTGCATTTTCTAGCTTGTTCCTTGCCATTAAGTTACTTCTGCTTCCAGACATTAGCATAATTGCTCCTGGTAAAGTTCCTTCAGTTTTAGGCAAGCATTATACAGAAGGCTGTGAAATTGAGTATGGGGAGGTAATTAAAAGTCTAATCACCTTTTTCCTCTGGTTGTTATCTCTTTGCATGGTGGGATGTGGGGAGGCCACAGCTGAGGCTAGGTCTGGGGCCACTGCCCCAGGGGAGCAGCTCCTGCTCTGGGTCAGAGCAGTCTCTGGTCAGGAGCTGTAGCTCTGCAGGTTCATCCCCTTGCTGCTGGCTCTTCCTGGGCCTCAGTTTGCTCAGTTAAAGAGCAATCTGCTCTGCAGTGCTGTGTCCCTACATACTGATAATAAAACTCCATCAGAATACCTCTCTTTTTCCTTTGGCAAGTGGTGGAGGTGAGAACTGCTGAGCTTTTCTTTCCCCAGAGCACAATTCTTCCTTAGAGCTCCAGGTCACTGGTGTTTTTCTCTTTTTCATTACCCTTCTCTCAAACCCAAGAAGCAGGGCTCTGGGTAGTTGGCTGGTGCAGGGCTGTCTGCTGTCCTAGCTGGAGCTGCTCCTGTTGGATGCTTTCCTGTGGGTATGGCTAATTATGGTGCTGGGCTTACCAGTGGCAAGCATTTATCCTTAATGAGCTCTTAAATCCTTTTAGGAGCAGTGCTTTCTAGGTCCCACTGTACAAGATCGGCCCAAATTGCCTCCCCACCACCTCTCCCAGGTGTGCATCTTCTGGGACTCCCACAGCAGCCTGGGCTTGGAAACCAAAACCCTGGAAGATCAAAATAAGAGCAGGAAACTTCAGCAGCAAGCAGAGAGGCAGCAGCCCTTCCTGGGCCACACATGGCCTGGAGGCTGCTTCAGATTTGCATGAAGCCAAGTGTCTGCCCTCTGACATCTGCTTCCTTTGTGTCATCCTCAAGAGACTGGGAACAACTTGTTAGCAGGAGTGATGCTCCAGAATGGTCTTGAACTCTCTAAGAATCACCTAATGAGTCAGAGGACGTGAAGATAATAGAGCTGCCCAGAAAAAGAACTGCTCTGGCAGCACTTGGGGGCCCAGCAGGCTGCTGCTCCCTCCCCAGCAGAAGCTTCATGGGGAAGTACAGCATGTCTCAGAGCCAGTCAGTCCCTAACCACCTCTCTGCTTTGCTTTTCACCACATCCTGTTTGCTACAGCACCAGAGCTGGTGCTCACTTCAGAAGAGAGAGACCTTCTTCTGCTCTCCCAGTGTCTGTAATTGGGGTGGAATCCACTCTTGCTTCACCACAGCCTTGAAGTGGCAGGTGGAGTTCTTCAGTTCTCAGCTTCTGAGCAGCCTGCTCTGGATGATGTTCCTGCTCTCACTGCAGGGGTTGGACTGGTGACCTTGGAAGGTGCCTTCAGCCCAAACCTGTCTGGGATTCTCTGATTCTGGGGCTGCTTGGGCTGGGAAAGTCCTGACAGTGCTGCATCCAGAGGGCAGCTGTGACCTGAGCCGTAATGTGTCTGGCTGCTGGGCAGGTGGGGGGCTGCCAGGTGTTAAAAGGGAATGAATTAGGTCATAATGTTACTTTAGAACAGGATTATCCTGGTTATTAAAGTTAAATGCTTTGGAGCAAGCTTGTTACCACTTATAGTTCAGTGGCTTTTAGGTCTGACACTGGATTATCTGTCAGGCTGCATCTACCTGGGTAGGCAGGGAATGAAGTTGGGTTGGGAAATGTGGGGTGTGATGGCAAAGCATCATCCAGCTCCAGGTCCTGCCTTAGGTCTGGCCTTGAGCTGTCTGGTGCCTGCTGGCAGGCTGTGGGGCTCTCTACACCCTTCTGTTTCTCATCAGTTCCACAGAGCCCTTGGGGCTGAGGCTTGGGGATAGATGAGGACAGAAGATACCTGAGCTGTTTCAGCAGCTGATCAGACTGCAGGATAGCTTTTCACCTTACTTAGGAACTAACTTGCATGATTTTTCCCCACCTGAGGCTGATCTAATTTCTGCTGTATTCTTCTGGCAGTGTGAGGCACTTGTGCAGAGCCAATTCACCCCCTTGCAGCCGATGTAAGGAGTACCAGCGTGGAGGGGTTTGTCCTCTTTACCATCCCCTTTTGTGTACTGAGGAGTGATCTCTCTGGGGTGATTCATGGAAGTGTCTTCTCTCTCCTCTGCAGTCAGCAGGCTCCCAGCTGGAGCTGTGCCCAGCCAGGGTGAGCATTTTGCCATCTGTAGCAGTGCCTCTTCCTACACACTCATGTCTTGTGCAGGGCTCTCTCTTCTCCTGCTGCAGCTCAGTGTAGCTGGTGGCTACTCTGGTGGCTCTTCAGCTGAGCTTCCAGAGCAGATGATGGCTATTTGGTCTCTTCTGGAGTTCCTTCTTCACAGACAATCCCCCAAATGTGGGGAGGGACATTTCTGCCTGCCCTCTGCTT
Organism: Galbula dea; assembly: GCA_013399015.1. NCBI lineage: Eukaryota > Metazoa > Chordata > Aves > Piciformes > Galbulidae > Galbula > Galbula dea. Next base: position 382,436 of record VWZX01005102.1, on the reverse strand, counting down.
AGAGGGGAGTGTGTTCCTCCCCATTCTGGCTGCTGTTTCCTCCAGCTTCTGTCAGTGTTGGGTGGGGGGGGAAAGCCCAAACCTCCAACAAAACTTGGGTGAGAGCAGCTAAAGAGGTTTTTGGGGGGATTTTTGGGGGCAGTGAACCATGCTTTCTGTTGCTTGTCTCTCCTCTTAGGGACCCATCATGTTTCATTATTTCAGAGTTTTGCTGCTAATCATTAACTGGATCTGGAGTTAAAATCTGTTGAAAATATTCTTGCTCTTCCTCTTTCTGCTGGCAGTGTGGTAGCAGAGCTCACTGCACTCCCCAAGATACCTAAAAATAACAGGCTGGGAGAAGTACCTCCCTAGAGCATTATTTCAGCTATTGTTTAATTTAAGCATCAGGTCTATGTGCTGTTGGCATTCTGAACTAATTAAGGAGTCCTCTGAGGAAATAACAGTGAAAGCAATAAAACTTGGTTGGGAGTAAAGCAAAGCACCTGGGTTTTGGGCTGTTAAATGAGCAGGGGAGGGCAACATGAGTAGCTTTTGCTTCTAGTCATTTCTAGCTGCTGCTGCTGCTGACTCTGAAGCTTGCAGCTTTGTCTGCACCTCAGGGAAGGATGGGTGAGGAGAGAGGAGTTGTCCTGCAGCCCTGCTCTAGCTGACCCGGGGCTGCTGAGGAGCCAAGGTGTGCTGTCCCTCCAGGGATGGATCCAAGGCCTCCATCCCTCTTCTTGGGAGAGGATGGCAGCAAGTAGGAGAGGCTGCACAAACCCCTCTGCTAAGTGTCTTTAAGAACTGGGAGTGTTTAGAGCCATAGTCACCTGGGGGCATGTTAGCCACTGGGCTAAGAGCTGAGTGACTGGAAGTGTCAACTTGGGCTTCAGTAGCAGCTTCCTGAGCTTTGTGGCACTGGTGATTCTCTCTCCTGTGTACTGGTGTTCAAGAATGTGCAGCCATAAGATAGCAGAGCAGTTAGCTGCTTGGGGGGTTTCTGTGAGAGCAGGAAGGTGGCTTGGGTGCTGATGTGGTTTTACTCTGGAGTTCTGTCTCAGGCCTGGGGAAGGAACACCAGCCACCATGCAGAAGTAGGCAGCAGCAGAACTGGGAAGTAACTGCATGAAAAAACTACATTTAAACCCTGTTTAAAGACTTTTCTTCTTCTTTCTTTGTTTTTTTCAGTCAGTCTTGAGACTAAAACTGCAGGAGGCCTCTGTGGATCTGTTGAAGCCAGGCTTTCCTTGCATGGTTGGCAGGATCAGTTCAAAACAACCCAAACCACAAGGAGATGTCACTGAGGGACTGCAAACTGAAAGAGAAACTGTTGGTGTAAAACACTGCACACTGCAGATGTTCCCTTGCAGCTTGGGTTGAACTGGGGGCCCCTGCTCCTGCTGCCACACCAGTGCTGATCCAAGCCAGGATGCTCTTGGCCTTCTTGCCCCCCTGGGCACTCTGCTGCCTCATCTTCAGCTGCTGTCAACCAGCACCTCCAGGGCCTTTCCCCCCAGATGCTTAAGATCCTCTGCCTTGAGGTTTGGTGACAGAATCTGGGGTCACTCCCGTGGTGTCTGATGTGCTGTAGGAGCAGTGTGCCTTTGGGAAGGTGGCTGGCCAAGTTTGAGCAAGGGTTAGTGATTCCCCTGGGTGAGAACCTGTTGGGAACTGTGCCTGGAAATGAGGATTTGCTGTGAAGACACTTGAAACCTTTTAGCCAAAGTTTATTTCCTTGTAGTGATTTGTAGATGTCATTAAACAAATACCTGACAGCTGAACAGGCTGATGGTGAGCTCAGCTGGATCCTGTTCTGGGGAGATGGTTCTGCTCTCCTCACCACTGTGTGCCATCCCTCTCTTGTGAAATACCACTTGTTCTTGTACCCTGCTTCTTATGCACAGAGAGAAGCTGTAATTGATTCTGGTGCATTGCTTTTAATGAAAAGGGAATTTGCATTAGCCTCTGTTAGGAAAAACAGGGTAAGGACAAATAGCTCATACTTGGGGAGAGAAGGAGTGAAATCTGTGCTGCCTTCTGGGCTGTGAGGGTTTGTACCTAGCCAAAGCTGTCATCCCTATGCAGATGAGTTTTCCCTGGGAGCAGCAGCTCTTTGTTCCTGAACAGTAAATTGGTGGCTCTCTCAAATCTGGAGCTTTTAGGGTAATCTTAATTATCCTGTGCTATGGCAACAGAGTTTGTATGCCATAAGGAGCCTGATTCTGAACTTGCCTGGGTATTCCGTAACAACCACAGCCTGGTTCCAGTTACAGCTTCTGGCTGATCTAATGCTAGAGCTCTGCTCTCAGCCAGGTCTGTTCTTGTTGCTGGTGGTGGGCTTCTTGCAAGCTTGGGGCAGAGTGGCTGGAAAAGGACCTGTGGGTGCTGGTTGGCAGCAGCTGAAGGTGAGGCAGCAGGGTGGCCAAGAAGGCCAAGAGCATCCTGGCTGGGATCAGCACTGGTGTGGCAGCAGGATAGGGCAGGGATGTGATAGGACAAGAGGAAACATCCTCAGGCTGTGCCAGGGGAGGGTTAAGTTGGACATTAAGAACAGTTTCTTCCTGAAAGAGTGGTTAGGCACTGGCCCAGGCTGCCTGGGGCAGTGGTGGAGTCCCCATCCCTGGGGGGCTTCAGAAGACATGGGGATGTGGCAGTTGTTGGCATGGTTGAGGGGCATGTTGCATTGATGCTTGGACTTGCTGATCTTGGAGGCCTTTTCCAGCTGAAATGATTCTGTGCTTCCATGAGTCAGATAGAACAGGACAGGATAAAACAGCAGGCAGCACTCTGGGAGCAGTGGTAGCTTCCAGCAGAAGGCCAAGGGTGCTGCCCTATGGATGGCCCTGGCTCCCTGTGCTGCAGGGGCTGCAGGCCATCCTGGGGAGGAGCTGGCAGGGGTCTCCCAGCCTATCTGCACTGTGTCACTGAGGGGTGTCAAAGCCTGGTCTCTGGGTGGGAGCCACTCCAGGTGGGTGCAAACAGAGCAGGTGACTTCCCTGTGGTGCTGGGGCAGTTCTGCTGCTAGCTCCTGCTGTCCCCTCAGCTCTGCTCCAGGCTCTCCTGGGCCTGAGGTGTCTGTGGTGATGCCACCACGTGCAGATGTCCCTCTGCTTACACTCCTCTGCCTGCTTTATGCTGTTGTCCAAGTTCAGCCAAACAAGTAAGATCAGGAGGGGTTCTGCAGGAACCTGAAGTGCCCCAGGTGAGGACAGAGCCTTGTGGTGCAGGATTTGCCTGCTCTGGGCAAGCTGATGCTGCAGCTTTGTCTGCCCTGCCTGGGAGTGGGGGAGATGAGCCCTGTGCTGCTCCTGGTGCAGATGTCACCACTCATTTGTTTGTCATCATTCTGTATTTATCCACAGCATGTTTGGTTAGGGTTTGGAAACAGCTTGACAGTTTTGTTGTCTAATTTGCTATTTTGCCTACTGGAAAGAGTCTGCATCAGCACTTTGGAGCACATTCAGGTCTGCTGTAAATAGATGCAGCTTCCTTTCAGTCAGTGACACTCTGCAGATTTACATCAGGGCTAAATCAGTCTATTTTTAGCTCTGCTGTCTTACCTAGTCACTTGTTTGTTTTAATAAGGTTTTTATTTACTCCTGGTAAAGGGTATCTGAATCAGACTCATAAAAGTCCAGGTAGCATGAGGTAAGTCATTTGCTCCAAGGTTTGTTTTGTTATGGAGATCCTCATTAGTTTTTATTTCATTTATTATTCCATGCTCTGAGTTAATTGACATTCTCCTGGAGATCAAGATAGGGCATTATGAGTGCAGAGGTGACCTTTAGACAGCAGGAGCAGGCAGGAGGCCAGCACTGGCCCCTCTGGCAAGCTGGGTGCTCGTGGGGAGGGTTGGCAGAGCTCTCCTGGGGATGGGGCAGTGTGTCCTGCCTTAAGAACACTTGGTAGCAAGGCAGGAAGGTTACATGTAGCTGTAAAATCCCAGGATCCCAGCGTGGTGGGGATGGAAGGGAGCTCTGGAGATCATCCAGCCCAACCCCCTGCTCCAGCAGGGGCACCCACAGCAGGCTGCTCTTCTCCAGGCTCAGCAGCCCCAGGGCTCTCAGCCTTTCCTTCTGCCAGAGCTGCTCCAGTGCCCTCAGCATCTTCCTAGCCTCTGCTGGACTCTCTCCAGCAGTTCCTTGTCTCTCTGGAACTGGGGGGCCCAGAACTGGAGCCAGGGCTCCAGCTATGGCCTGACTAGGGTAGAAGGGGAGGAGAACCTCAACCTGCTGGTCACACTCTTCTCAATGTACCCAGGACACCATTGGCCTTCTTGGCTGGCTCTGAATTGAGGAACCAAAGCAGATGTTAGGGATTCAGGGGTGGGCTGAGAGGTTGCCATTGGCCTAAGGGTCAGAGTTCCATGCAAAACTTCTGAAATCATGTAAGAAAACCAAAATTACTTGAAATAAATACTGAAGTAACCATGATGTCCTCTTCTAAAAGAGATGGGTTACCTTAATTCCCCTCCCTGACCCCTCCAAGCATAGGGGATGGACCTTGTCTGCTTGGGATGGGCTCTGGGAGTGACCTGCTCACTCCAGCAGGCACAGGCTTTCCCAGCTGAGTCCCCCTGTGCTCAGCTGCTTTCCATGTCTCCTCTCCACACCTCAGTTCAGAGTGAGCTGCAAACCTCAAGGGTCATCCTCATCCTTCCTTGAAACACATTTTGTCCTGGTAATGACAGTCAGTGCATTTGGCAAACCTAGCTGGGCAGGATTGCCCATCAGGAGATCATGGGTGTCTGGAGATGAGAGAGGCAGAGCCCTGGAGCTGGCTGCTGTCTCCTGCCCCCAGCCAGGATTGATGCCATCCATCCCTTTGCTGTTAACCAGAAAAAGCTTCTAAAAACTATTTTTCTTTTCCCTTAACAAGCAGTGATCTGGTTGCTGCAGAAATTACAGAGTGTGGAAGCAGAGATCTTTAAAGCAAAGAGCTGTCACAGCATCTTTATTCCCTAAATAATTGCTGGTTCCTGTAGCTGATACTTAACACTATCATTTTTCTAATTCCTGCTTTCTGTTCCTGCTCTTCCTTCCCCTCTGCAGCTCCCTGCTCACTGCCTGACAGCTCTCCTTCAGCTCCTCAGCTCTGCTGCCACTCACTGAGTGCTGCCTCTCAGTTCATTCTGCTCCCAGCTGGCAGCTCCAGCTCCTGGCTCATAAGAACATCAGTGCAAGAGGAGATTTCCCCTTGGCTGCAGTGGAAGTGCAGGATCCATGGATACAGGGGGGCATCACAACAGGAGACACTGCCAGGGTGGGGAATGAAGCTCCAGTGGGGTTGGTTGGAATTCGAGCAAGAAGAGAGGTTTGAGGTGTGCTGGGGGCTGGGGGCTGCAGAGTCAGGCAAGCTGCAGAGGCAGGGGGAGGGAGGAGCTGTGTGTTGGCATCTGGAGCTGTGCTGTGCTAGGGCTGGTGGCTGAAGGCCAACAGAAAAGGTAAAAGGCAGGCAAAGGGATTCCTGAAATGGAGAAGTTACCCACAGAGGCTTTGGAATAGCTCTTAGTGCTTAAGAGCTCAAGTTGCATCAGGGGAGGTTTGGATTGGACACTTGGAACACTTCTTCCCTGGAAGAGTGGTTAGGCACTGGCCCAGGCTGCCCAGGGCAGTGGGGGAGTCACCATCCCTGAGGGGTTTCCAAGCCCTGGAGCTGTGGTGCTGAGGGCCATGGGTCAGTGGTGCCCTGGCAGTGCTGGTTAGCAGTTGGACTTGGTGATCTGAAAGATCTCTTCCAACCTTAATGATCCTGTGAGTTTTGGATCCTTTGCAGCAGTGCTCTTGTCTGGGGAGTGGAGATTCTGATTCCTTTCCACTCTCAGCTGTAATGAGGTCATGAGCAGTCAGCAGAAACCACTCTCATCCTTTGGCAGTCTGCTCTTCCTTGGCTTCCCCAGGACTTTTCCTGCAGGCTCCACCAGAGCCTCTTAGAGTCCTCAGATCCTTCTTCCTTCCTAAGCATCAGCCTCTGCTCACTCCTCCCAGGGACAGAAGTGTGCCTGCAGATCTGCCACCTGCCTGGCACCGTGGCAGGGACTCATCCCCCAGCTGCTGCCCCAGGCAGCTGCTCCTCAGCTGCCCAGCCTGTGGGGAAGAGCAGATCTCTGTCCAGGCAGGGCATGGGGGGAGGTAATTCTGCTGCCTGCATGTTGCTGTCTGACATTGCTGTCATTCTGACAGGGAAAAAGCCTGGTGTGGCAGCTTTCTCCCTGTTTCCATGAGATGTGGAAATAACCTCATCTCCTGGTTGGTGAGATGATTAGTTCATGGGAAAGAGCTCAGCACTCAGCTTGTCCTTCCCCAGGTGCAGTCTGCTGAAGAGAGAGGCTGTGCTGGACACCCACAGACTTTTCCCTGATGCCTGTGTCACTCTTAAGAGCAGCCTAAGAGTGGCCAAGGACCAGGATGTACCTGAACTCCAGAAGAGCCTGGCTCTCAGCACTCCTCTCAGCCTTAACCCCATCAGCTTTGGCCAGTGTGGAACAAGGCTGAGGGGTTTGGCATGGCATTGCTGAGGTTTGTTGGTGTTTTCACACTCCTCCCACTGTTGTCTCTGTGGCTTTGTCCTTTCTCTGTGGGCTGTGCTGGTGAACAGCCAGCAGCTGGGACCAGGCCAGGGATCCTTTCTCTTTCAGTGCCTTCCTGGCTGCTGGTGCCACTCTCAGTCTCTTCATTACATGACTGCAGGCTCCTTTGGGTCCCTGTCCAAATACAGCTCCCAGTCAGTTTAGCAGCATTCTGCTCTGCTGATCATGTCTGAAAGAAGAGTTAATGAATTTGCTTCAGCTCAGTGGCAGGTTTTGTTCTCCAAACCCAGCTCCCTGCTGGGCTGGGGGAGTGCAGGAGGAGAGGTGCTCTCCAGAGGTGAGGACTGGCCATCTCTGGGTGCCTTTGGCAGTGATGAGGACAGTGTGTGACCTGCTTGGAGGGATGGGGGACTCTGAGCTTGCTGCCTGACTGGGAGCTGCATCCTTCATAGCAGGCATGGAGAGCACTGGGGTTTGCTCTGCAATAAGGGGAGAACTTAGAGACTATTCCTCAGCAAACAGGAGCTAAGACAAAGCCTGGAGGGGAGTGGGGGAAGCAGACCTCTAATTGCAAATTGCTTTGAAGGGATAGAAGACTTGGGACTGCTTTGTTTGCTATCAGAACAGCACATCTGTTCATCAGATACTTCAGGGATGATTCTTTTTTGTTGAGCAGCATTAAAAAGTTAGGGAAATCTTATGAGGGAGTCTCTTAATGAGATTTCTGTCCTTATTCAGAGCAGAAAACTCAGTTTGTGTAATCTTTGAAATATCATCCCAGTCAGCTCACTGAGGGCTGGCTGCTCATGTCCCTGTCCTGGCATTCTGATGGGGAACAGAGGAATGCAGAGAGGGCTCCAGAAAAGAAAGCTCTGCCAACAGGAGATCTAACTTGAGATCCAGATGCAGCTAGAGGGGCTACCAAGAAGCTGATAAATGTTTTCATTATACTGAAATCAAAGCTTTTATCTGCCTGATTAGGGTTGCTTTGTCTGCTGTGACTAATGGGTTTGCTGTTGAGTAGTTGGTGTTTTGGTTAGGTCTTGGATCAAATCAGGTGGCAGGGAGCTGAAGGGACATGATGTTCATACCTGGCAGCTCTGTGCTCTCCTGGAGGCTTTGCAGTGACTCTGGAGCACATGAAGTGGCCTTTGGGGGTTTGTGCATGCTCTGGGGAACATGGGATGTTGTAGGTAGTTGTATTATCCCAGAGTCCCAGCATAGTAGGGGTTGGAAGGGACCTCTGGGGATCAGCCAGTCCAACCACCCTGCTCCAGCAGGGCACCCACAGCAGCTTGCCCAGGGTCACCTCCAGCTGCCTTGGGAATCTCTCCACACAAGGAGACTCCACAACCTCTCTGGGCAGCCTGGGCCAGGGCTCCAACACCCTCACAACAAACAAGCTTCTCCTCCTGCTCAGCTGAAACCTCCTGGCTTCCAGTTGGTGCCCAGTGCCCCTTGGGCTGTCCCTGGGCACCACTGAGCAGAGTCTGGCCCCAGCCTCTTGCCCCCAGCCTTCAGCTCTTGCTGGGTATTGAGCAGCTCCCCTGTGGGGCTGCTCTTCTCCAGGCTAAGCAGCCCCAGGGCTCTCAGCCTTTCCTCCTGCCAGAGCTGCTTCAGTGCCCTCAGCATCTTCCTAGTCTCTGCTGGACTCTCTCCAGCAGTTCCTTTAACTGTGATTTCAGTAAGTACACAGTAATCCTAACTAAGGTACTGCCTGCTGCAGTGAACTGAAGCACCTTGGTTTGCAGCAGCCTGGGCTTGCAGGTGACCCAGGCAGTTAGCTGTGACAAGATGCCCATGCAGAGTGGAAGGTTAGCAGGTACCAGCTCAGGCCTGTGTGAGGACAGGGCTTTGTGAGGTGAAGCTTGGAGTGCAGCATTCAGCTGCTTACAGTGGCAGATACTCATCAGCAGGCTGCAGAGGTCATGCTGCCAATTCCTTTCAAAGGACCTATAAAGATCCTGATGTAATTTATTGTGCTCTGAAACCTATTAGAGGTAACATGAACCAGTCCTTCTGAAACTGGAGTGCAGGGGAGGTTGCTTTTGATCAGTAGGAAGTAGGTAAATGTGTGTCAAGAAAGCAAACCATTGAGTAGGATCTGGTCTTTACCCTGGGAGAAGAACCAAGAGCTGATCCCTGAGGGGGCCTGGGGTGAGGTCTGGTCCCTGAGGGGGCCTGGATGCTTTGGGGTCATGTGGAAAGAGCTCACCCAGCTCTCAGCAGGCAGGAACTGGAACATGCTTCACACACACCTCTGGGAGGAGAGGGAGGTTTGTGATCCTCAGTACTGCTGAGCCTTGGTGCTTAGAGACCCTTCCACAGGTGTGTCCAAGCCTTGGTGTTCCCTGGGGGGTTGGATCCTTCCTTCCAGGTCCCCAGAGCAATCCCATGGTGATGGATGGGTGTTCCTGACACTGTTTGTGTTTCTCCCCAGGCTTTCTGCTGTTCAAGGACTACTGCATGAACGAGATTGATGAGGCTGTTCCTCAGCTGAAGTTCTATGAGGAGGTGAGTGGCTGCTGCCTGGGGCTTGGGGCTGTGCTGAGGGGGCAGGGGAGTGGAGCAGGGGTCTCTGCTGTCCTGAGTCACTGCAGCTTTGGAGGGCAGTGCTTCATTTCTGGGAGACCACACTGTATGCACTAGTGACTGCACCCCAAACCATCATCTCACAGCAGCAGTGTGTGAATGCAGGGGGGAAGCTGGTGCAGCCCTCTCCCAGCCCCCTTGGCTGGACTGGCATTCTTGGCTTTTGGGTTTGAGTTTGTTGTTCCCCTCCTAACTGTGCAGGTGCTTGAGCTTTAGGAGATGGGATGCTTGCAGGAGAAATCTCCTTAGCCTGGCTTCTGACTCTGCTCTTGTTGGCATGCACTGGGACTGGCCTTAGTCAGCCTAAGCTGCCAGAGCATTCTGAGTGCTGCTGTAATCTCCTGTTCCACTTGCTGTTGTCCTTCAGTGGCTGCATGTGTTGAGTTCTGAAGCATAATATTTTGAAAACAAAAGAGTGGAAGCAGGTTAAGCTGGGCAGCCACTGAATCAAGTGTGTGTGCACACATTCATGTCTCAACCTGGAACACACTGAGACAGTGGTGGAAAGGGGAAGAATTCTCCCAGAGATTCAAATATCTTTAGATTTCTAATGTCTTGTGGCCCAAGTCACACTGTGGCTCATTTGAAGTGCTCCTGAAAGATGAGTTGAAATTAGGTTCGTGTCATTCTCCACTTGTCAAGTATCTCTGCTGCCTTAAGTGAAGCCAGATGAGGGGTGAGCCTTTGATCTGGCTTCTGGAGAGGATGATAAGTCTTAGTTCTGCTGAAAACAATCAGAGATGAAGTTAAAGTAAGCAGCATTTGCCAGCTCCCAGTGGAATTACAGCAGTGGATTCCTCCTTTCAGTGAGACCTGAGAGCAAGCCCAGGGCTTTTTATTGATACAGCTGAGGTGGGACCCTGGGCTCCTATCTCCTGTACATAGGGAAGGTTTTCCCTAAAGGCAGGATGCCTAAAATGAGCAAATTTATCTTCTCCTGTGCCAGAGAGCAAAAGCAGAGGATGGAGAGTGGTTTCTCCATGCTCTGTGCTTGTCTGTGGGAGTCACAGCAGCTCCTGGCTCACCTTCACTTCACCCCCTGGAGGAGCTGGCATGTTCTCCCTTCTCCCAAGAACAAGTGATAGGAGGAGAGAAAATGGCCTCAGGTTGCAGCAGGGGAGGTTTAGGTTGGCCATGAGGAACAATTTCTTCCCCCAAAGAGCTGTCAAGGCCTGGCCCAGGCTACCCAGGGCAGTGGTGGAGTCACCATCCCTGGAGGGGTTGGAAAGCCCTGGAGCTGTGGTGCTGAGGCCATGGGTTAGTGGTGAGCTAGCAGTGCTGGTTAACAGTTGGACTGGATGATCTGAAAGATCTCTTCTGACCAAAAGAATTCCATGATTCTAGAGAGAGATGAAGTTTCTGGCCTTGGGGTCACAGTCCCATTCTTCATGCCTTTCTCTACCACCCTCTTACCTGTAGGGAGGGCAGCAGAGTGCAGCTCAGTGGCACTGCATCAGGGGCCTGAGGGCAGCCTGGGCTCTGCTAGCTCCTGAGAGGTCTTGGGGGTCCCTGGGACAGGGTTACAGGAAGGCCCTGAAGGGGCTGCAGGTGGGCAAGAGGATCCTCTGGAGGGTGACAGAGGTGGCTTTAGGTGGCTGGGGGCAGTGGCACTCTGTTGGCATGGGGTGGTCGATGGAGAGCTGAGCAGAGAGGGGTTCAGGGGCAGCACCATGTCCTTCTTCAACCCTCCTGTGCTGGGAGGGCCCAACCACACACCACAGGTCTCATCCTTCCATTCAGTCCATGTTCTGTTTGGGACTCTCCCAATGGAGACCCCAGGCTGACCCTCTCCTGGGTCTGGCCTTAGTTAAACCATGCCCAGGCAGTGCTGCTGGGAGGCAGCCTCAGCACCCAGTGTTCATGGAGGTGCTGCCTGAGCTCACCTTCCCCCTGAGCTCAGGGGTACAGCTGTGCTGGCTAGAGGGTTACCAGCACAGAGGGGGCTGAGCTGGTTATCAGTGTGGAGATAAATCCTCAGCATCTTCCAGTTCCCCCCCTCTGACTAGATACTGCTTGTCCCTAAGGGATCCTCTCCCTCTGTCACTGCCATCCTACACAGTGCAGATAGCACTGTCCTGAGCCCTCAGAAAGCCATGCTGGCACAGATTCTTTAGCAAGATGATTCTGAGCTGCCTCTTTACCTCCCCAACAGCTTCAGGTTGTATTTTTAGGTCATTAGCAAAGCACTGCCTTAGAATTCAAATGCTTTGTCATGGGCTGTGTGGAGAACCCCAGGGAAGGTATTTGAGGACAGGTTCATGCTGTTTCCTTTTGTGACATGATGGAGTCAGAAGCTTTTTTTGATTTTTTTTTTTTCTCTATATATTTGATTTGCTTCCTGCATTCCTCACATGTGGAATGGTTGGAGTACACTGCTATGTTAAAGTCACTTTGGAGAAGGGCTCTGTACTCCAGGGATTTCATGGCACTGCAGCTGCAGTCACGATCCAGCCTTTAACAGGCTGTGATTCATCCAGATTGCTTTCAACAGGAAAAGAAGGGGGAAAGAAACCCTAAAAAACATCTTTTAGGTGCTTGAAATCTAATGCATTCTGATCCCAGTCTTTGCAGAGACACTTTGTCAGGTGCTTTTCTTGAGGTGAGCTGGAGTTTGCCAGGGAAGCTCTGAAATCCGTGCTGACATCATCTGTTAGCTCTGGTTCAGGAGCTGCTGCTGGCAGAGAGCTTTGTGACTGGGGGCAGTCTTAGCTCTGCCTGTCACTGGGTGGTTTTGGCATGGTGCAGTGATGTTCTGGTGGCCTCTTGCTCCAAGAAGGACACTGAGGTGCTGGAGTGTGGCCAGAGAAAGGCAAGGAAGGTGGGGAGGTCTCTAGAGCACAAGGGTTGTGCAGAGCAGCTGAGGGAACTGGGCTTGGTTAGCCTGGAGAAGAGGAGGCTCAGGGCAGACCTCACTCTCTGCAACTCCCTGAGAGGAGGCTGGAGCCAGGGGGGGCTTGGTCCCTTCTCCCAAGGAACAAGTGACAGGACAAGAGGAAGCAGCCTCAAGTTGTGCCAGGGGAGGTTTAGGTTGGATATTAGGAGCAATTTCTTCAGGCCCAGGCTGCCCAGGACAGTGGTGGAGTCACCCTGAGGGGTTCAAAAGAGATATAGACAGGGCACTTGACAGCATGTTCTGGTGGTGGACTTGGCAGTGTTGGGTTAACAGTTGGACTTGATCTGTAGAGGTCTTTTCCCACCTAGAGGATTCTCTGGTTCTGTTTACTAAACATGCCAGATCCCCTTGTGAATGTGCCAGGCATGTGTGCTCAGGGGGCTCTCAGGAGGGGTCTCACCTCTGTGCTCAGGAGGATGTTCTCCTGGTGTGGGAGGACCAGGCTGGGGTTTTTGGTCACTAGGTGTCCTGTTCTCCAAACCCTTCCAGAAGAGAGGGGTTTTGGTTCAGAAGCCCACTGTGAGGGCAGAGGGGAGATGCTGACCTGGTGCCAGGGTGGCTGGGGGCTGCTCAGGAGATCTCTGCTTTGGGTGTGGAGGGAGGTGACGTAGAGACCCAGCTGTTGAAGGGCAGGAGGCTGCATTCAGGTAAGATATGATATGATGTGCTGTGATCAGGCTTGCTCCTGCACTCCTCATTATTCTGCAGCATTGCAGTAATTAAAGAAGAATGTTTCCTTGGCAGAGATGTTTTGAATCATTTTAATTATAAATTGGTACCAAGGGGGAAGTAGTCACAGATGGCAAATGATGGGGGAACTGTTCCCTTATCACAGTCTGCAAACAAGAGGGCTGCAGCTAGAAGAAGACTGCCTTTGCTAAGGGTGTTCCACCACCAGAGGTCAATGGCTCTGGGTTTGTGACCCAGAGACCTGCTGAAGAGCTGTGGAGTGCTGAGTGTTGCAGCCTCTGTATCAGAGGGGAGGGAAGAAATACACTGAGAGAGAGGCAAAACACACTTGTAGACACTCTTTACTTCCAGAAGCCCTCCAGAGTATGCTGTCTGATAGCCCTGGTGCTGCTGTGGCTGTTGGAGAGTGGCTGGCCTGCCCTTTGTCCCTGGAAGCCCAGCCAGTAATGCCCTCCCTGCCTCAGGAGGGGATGCTCTGGTGCCTTGGGGGTGCAGGGCTTGTTCTCCAGGCTGGAAGTACAGAGAGCTCTCGAGATGGCCTGTTCCTGCTCAAACAGGCACTGAGGGACATCCACCTGGCTCTTACTCTGCTCTAGTTTCCTTGGGCCTGCTGTAGGAGCCCAGAGCAAGTCTGCACCTTGCATGGGTTTGGAACCTGGCACCTCCCAGGCTGATCCTGGGGAGGTGCAGTGGGAGCTGAGGCTTCCCCCAGAGATCTTCTCTGGGGTTTGTTTTACATGCTGGCAGAACTCTCTCCCTAACTATGCCCCAGAGTGACCCAAATGAGTGAGGCATCCTGAGGAATGTGCTCACCTGCTGGCTGCTCCTCTCTCTGTTGCAGATCAAGGAGTATGAGAAGCTGGACCTGGAGGAGGAGCGCCTGAGCCGCAGCCGCCAGATCTACGACACCTACATCATGAAGGAGCTGCTCTCCTGCTCCCACGTGGGTATCACCCCCTGCCCCCTGCCTGGGCTGGGCAGCAGAGAGAGCTCCAGGGGAGCTGCTGTGTCCTGCAGAGAGCTGGGCAGGCTGTTGCTGGAGGAACTGTCTTGCTATTCCTTGTTGTAGCTCTGCCATCCATTACTCCCTGGTGTATCTCTGCCGTTGCTCCTTGTCGTAGCTCTGCCATTACTCTACTATTCTCATTACTGTTGGTGTTTGTAGAACTCTACAGCAAATACCTTCAGTGCTGGGGATTTCTCTGAGGCCCAGGGCAGTGGCTTTGGCTGGATTCAGTAGGTGTTGGGGTTTCACTGCAGTAGTGAGGTGTAGAGGCTGATGGGTGATACCCCAGGGAAGCAGTTGGAGGTTTCTCTGGTTTCTGTTTCTTTAAGCTGAATCTCTTAGATTTTACTACAATCTGATGACACCAGTACAGTCTGTGTATATCCTTCCATACACACACTACCCAACCTCCCCCAGCCCAGCCACAGCCCTCTCTTCATAAACCCAAAGCCATGCTGTCTGCCATGGGCTCTGCAGGACAGATGTTGGATTTTGGTGTCTCTGAGCAGCTCAGAGGAAAGGCTGAGGTTTGGTTTCAAGCTGGTCACACCAAGATTGCTGGGGTGGGTTGTTTTTTCTCCTGTTGCTTGTTTGGCCATCAAGCAATCCTTCATCCCACACCAGTGGCTGCAGTGTGGTGAGTTACAGGCTTGCAGCCAAGTTGTGCTAGATAAAATCAGTGGACACCTCTCCTCCAGCTGAACTTTGTTGGCCTCTGGATCTGTGCTGAACAGTTTCGGTTGCTCTTACCCTTAAGCAGCATTTGCAGCCTGCCTTACCCCAGTGAGGTGGTTCTTTGGGTGGAGGGTGTGAGCTGGTTCCTGTGAGGCACTGCTGGCTCTGGGCTGGTAGAACATCCATGCCTGCTGCTGCCTCTGGAGCTGCCCCCCTGGAGGGAGTTTTGGATGGATTTGTTGAAGGAGCATCACCTTAACCTGTTTATCTTCACCTCTCTCCTCCTCCCCTTCCCTTCTCCTGCCTTCCTGCTCTGGAGCAGTTTCACTGTGTGGCTCTGTGTTTCAGAGTGACACAGCAGCTCTCTTGTCTCTTCTGAGGTTACCTGGGCTTTTCAGGGGGTTCCAAAGAGCAGCAGTGCTCTAGTTCTGACATGAAACTTCTGACACTGCCAACTGCTTGAAACCAACCTTCCTTTCTTTTCCCCCAAAGCCTTTCTCCAAGCAAGCTGTAGATCATGTACAGAAACACTTAGCCAAGAAACAAGTGCCAGCCAGCCTTTTTCAGGTGAGCTTAAGACACTCTGGGTGTTCACCTTTTCTTCCTTTCTTTGACAGGAAGTGACTCTAGATACTATTTTGGGAGACAGAATAAGTGGCCCTGGTGCATGTTGTGTTTCCTGTAGCAGTGATGCTTTCCTAGGTCACACAGCAGTCACAGACCACTGTTACCTGCTGCAGCTTTAGGCAGATGTATGGAAGCAAACTCTGCCTGTGCTCTGTGAGCAGAGCAGGTTTTAAACTGACATGAGTTTTAAACCACTAAATGAGTTAGGATAAATCACTTGGCATCAGGAGGAGGCAGATCCTGTCAGGATAAACCCAGCTGCTCAGTGGGGAGGCTGCTGTAATGCTTCAGGAGGGTGAAATCCTTTTGCTGTAGTTTCTGGGTGCATTGGCCCCTGGGTGGTGGTGCTTGGGCCTCCTCACATGTCTCTCTCCACAAGACAGAAATGCAGGCAGCAGCTAACCTGGCCCCAGAGGAGTGTCTGCACCATTCACACTGGGCTTCTTGCTGGAAAACCCCTGACATTCTGAATCCTTCCAAGGAGAAGGTGTGGGGTTAGCACATCCTGCACTGGCCTGTGGCAGTCAATGGTGTCCTGGCTCCCTGGGAGATCACAGGCCTGGTGTGGGGTTAGTTACTGCAGGAAAGCAAGGGAGGGGGAAGCACATTTTGTGTTGTTACAGCTCTGACAGTGATAGAGGACAAGAAATTCAGCTCTGTTCATGTCTGTGGGGCTGCACACTCTGAACCAACCACGGGAGTGTTTCTGAGCTTGTTTCCTTGCTCTCAGTCTTCTGTATTTTAAGTGAGGATTGCCCCTGGCTGCCTGACCTCCCTGCTCCCTGCACTGGAGCCTCTGTGGCAATTAGGTGAACTGACAAACTGATAACTAGGTGCTAACAGTGAGCTCTGGCTCACTGCTAATTGGGTTGGGCTGTGAGGTCCCTGAGTGCCCTCACACCTCCAGAGGATCTGTTGCTCTAGAAACAGTCACTTGTGAATGAAAAGTGCTGGTTCCTTGGTGAGGGCAGAGGAGAGAAGCACCACAAAGAAGTGAGCTGTGGGAAGCTACATGCACTGTGGGAGTGACCATTCACTCAGTTGAAATGTGTTTGGAAGGATCAGAGAGTCCTGGAATCATTTAGGTTGGAAGAGACCTCCAAAATCAAGCCCAGCCACTGACCCAGCACCTCCATGGCACTAAGCCTTGGCACCAAGTGCCAGCCTAAACATTGTTCCAGCCCCTTCAGAGCTGGTGACTCCACCACTGCCCTGGCCCCTCTTTGTGGGAGGAAATTGTTCCCAGGGTCCAGTCTGAACCTTCCCTGGTGCATCTTGAGGCCATTTCCTCTTGTCTCATTGCTTGTTACCTGGAGAAGAGCCCAAGCCTCCTCTGGCTCCAGCCTCCTCTCAGGGAGCTGCAGAGAGTGAGAAGCTCTCCCCTGAGCCTCCTCTCCTCCAGGCTAAGCAAGCCCAGTTCCCTCAGCTGCTCCTCACAACCCTTGTGCTCTAGACCCTTCCCCACCTTCCTTGCCCTTCTCTGGCCACACTCCAGCACCTCAGTGTCCTTCTGGAAGTCCTGGGGTTGTTTTGCCAGGTGTCTTGTCCATGGGCAGGTGCTGGACACAGGTGTCATACAGTCCCCCCAAGGGAGGCATTTGGTGTTGGGTCAGGGGTTTGGACCTGATGATGTTGGAGCTCTCTTCCAAGCCAGCTGGTTCTATGATTTAAGGTGTTCTAGCCCATGAAAATGTTCTGTGTTTGACTTCAGGGCAGCTGCTCAGACTCCCAAAGCTCACCTGGCTCCTTGAGTCTCCTGCAGGGAGAGCACAGCAGCTGCTGGGGTTGTGCAGGGCCAGCGTGAGTTGGAGGTCAGGGGTGGTGTTGTGGCACCAGGTCGTTGCAGGCTTCAACACTAACTGTGTTTCTTCACCTTTCCAGCCATACATAGAAGAAATCTGTGATAGTCTCAGAGGAAAGATATTTCAGAAGTTCATGGAAAGGTAAGAACAGGAGCTGTGGCCTGAGCTGCCTGCTTCCCCTGCCAGGAAACCAAGGCCCTGGAGTACTGCTGTACAGTGCAGCTACAGAATGTTTAATAGCCCTCATTTAATTAGCAGTGTATCACCAGCAAGCTGCTGTCAGTGCCTGGCTGGGCTGTGTTTGATGATAAATGCCAGGATGGGTGAGGGGGAGAGTAGCAAAGCTGATGGATTCTGCTGTCACTCCATGGAACAGTTTGACCTGAAAGGTTCAAATATGGAGAACCATGTCCCTGTGGGATGTTCTCCTGAGCCAGCATCTCCTGGTGGACCCAGTCATGCCAGTTTCTAGCTGGGCTCCTTGCAGTGAAGCAGGAAAAGGTCTAGTGAAGAAGAGAGGGCATGGGCATGGTCCCTGCTCAGCAGAGCAGCCCTCAGAACCTCAGGGGTGGTGAGCAGGCTCTGCACAGCCTGGCTCTCCTCCCACAGGATGCTCTGCTGGTGTTGTGCAGGCAAACAGAGAGCTGTCAGCATGCCTCCCTGGAGCTATCATTTCTTACTCTGCAAATAAATCCCTAATTATTGATGTAGAAATGAGGAGCTTTGGCAGCAGCTTGTGCTGGTGTTGATGCTTTCCCTATCTGGAGTTTGAAATGTCCCTTGGAGGGTAGCAAGGCTCCTTCACAGGAGTGGAGCTGCCTCTGCTTTCTTACCACTATCTTTCTCTCTGTAATTCAGATCTGTGTCAGCTCCAAACTTAGTCACTTTGGAAGATTAGAAACAGAGATGTGAGGACACCCTGAGCACTTCCAGTGGCAGAGCCTGAGCTGCTGCCTTGCTCTGAGGGATGGAAGTAAGAAGGGTGCCCTGCCTGCTGGTTGCCTTGATGGGGCCAAGGCTGCAGTTGGTTGAGGAAGGCTCTGAAGTGCTAAATGTCAGCACACAGCCTAGCCCAGGCTTTGGCTGGATCTCAGAGTTTTGATGTTGATACTTCACACAGTCTCAAACAACTTCTGAACCTTTTCTTTTCCCTCCACAGTGACAAGTTCACTAGATTCTGTCAGTGGAAAAATGTAGAACTAAATATTCATGTAAGTACCTGCTAAGATAGAGATCTTGTGAGTGGCACAGGAAGGAGGGTGCTGAGTTTGGAGTGCTGCTGGTTAGGGGCTGTGGGGAGTGCCTGTGATCTGCTCTGCTGACCTTGGACACAGAGTGCCAACGTGGTGAGGGCTGGAAGGGGCCTCTGGGGATCATCTCCTCCTACCCTGTGGAGCCCTAGTGACTCCTTTCTGGACATCCCTAGCTAGAGTTAGCAGTGTGTTGACTTTTGGAGCAGCTGGAGGAAACTGAACTGCCAGGAGTGCTGTTCTGCCTCCTTTTCCCCTTCCAGTCTGAGGTTGTCCTCATGCCCCTCAGCTCAGCTGCTGCCCTGCCCAGGTACAGCTTTGGCTGCAGAATTAGCCCTCCCTGCAGGCTGTGTCATGGGTGAGTCTGGGTCAGCCTTTGGCACCAGCAGCCTCATTCCTCTTGTGCTTGAGGCTGTAGCACTTGCTTGGATGTTGAAATACAGACAGTAAGGAGCTCCTCTCTCCCAAGCAGGGAATGCCCTGGGTGAATCCCAGCCATTGTCTTCACACATGAACAGATTGATGAGATGTCTGTACAGTCAGGTTTTAATGCTGGCAAATGAAGCCTGCTTCTGTTTTGGTTTCTTTCTGTGTTTGCAGCTGACCATGAATGATTTTAGTGTACATAGAATAATAGGAAGAGGAGGATTTGGGGAAGTGTATGGCTGCAGGAAAGCAGACACTGGAAAAATGTGAGTAGAGCCACCCTTCACTTCAGAGGGGATTGTGAACTCTCAACTAGTCAGGAGATCCTCCCAGGCTGTTCTTACAGTCACTGGGCAGCAGCTTCTCATTCCTGTGTCATTAACTGTGATCCCAGGAGGTTCTGATCTCTGGATCATCTTTAAGCTCTGATACTTGATCCTGCCAGTGCAGGGAGGCTGCAGTCCAGCAGAGCTCTCAAGCACATCCTTCCCTGGAGGGGTCCTGTCAGAGTGAGTGGGAGCTGCATGTGTTTAAGTGAGGTGTGTGCTTAAATGCTGTCCTGGGTCCCACCAGTGCACAGCATTGTCCTCCTGGGCATGCTGCTGCTGAGAGAGGTTAGCCCCCATCTCCTGAGGGTTGCTCCTCTCCCAGCAAAGCACATCTGGTAGCTGGTGCTGACCTGGGGCTGGAGGATGACCCAGGAATGGGAGCCCAGTGCTGCTGCACCTGCAGGCTCCTGCCTGGGCAGGTTCTAGGTCTGGTGTTCCAGATGTGCTAACTGCATTTGTTCCTGCCCTGAAGAGCATGTTTCACTGGTGAAAGCAGGGATCCTTCCTTCCATGTGGAGGGATGTAGTTCCAGTGTGGAGCTTGTGATTACCAGAGCTCTGGGTGGGAACTCCAGGATCAGCTCTGGATGTCTGTGGTTTTGCTGTTGGCTTTGGGTCTGTGGGTTTTTCTCCTTTCTGGTCTGACCATTCACACACTTCTCCTCATCCTCAGATTTCAGTTTCTAGGCCTAATTGTCCCATTATGTTCTGCTTCCAACATCTGGGTGTTGATTTAACCAAGTGTTCTCAATGCCTCTTGATTTCCTTACTCATTCACCCCCCCACCCCTCTCACCTTGCTCTTCTCCTAACACTCAGCCCAGGGACCATCCCTAAACATTGCCTCTCAAGCCAGCATGGTGTGTTTGCAGTGCCAGGCCTCTCTGGTGGTTACAGCTGACCTGACTTCACTGCCAATGGTGTCTGCTTGGCATCCTTCAGATTAATAAACTCCTCAGCTATTAACCAGTGGAAGACATCTCCATGGTGGTATTTTTGCAGTGCCTCCAGGTTTCTGTCACTAACAAATCTTTGCTCTTCCTTTGGTACTTGTGTGTCCAGGGACAGTTTGTTCAGTTGTCCATGCAGGAAAAGAAACATTTTACTGAGCCTGAGCCCCACTGAGCAGGTGCCCACAAGGTAGCTTGCAGATCCCCACTGCTTCTCATGCCTTGAGTTCTGCTCTGGCAGGAGGTGGAGGAACCTTGGGACTAGCCAGTGAAGCAGAGGGTTTTACCAGACCCTAAAGAGAGTCAAGGGAAGTGAAGTGTGGGAGAGAAACCTTTTTTTTTTCCAGCTGGAAACCTGCTGTGGCATTAGGTTCAGTTTCTGGGTAGAGGTTTGGTTTAGTTCTTAACCCAGAGCTGTTTACCCATCCCTAATCCAGATCCCGTGCTCCCTAGACGGCTGCCTCTGCTGCACCCCCTGCCTGCCAGGAGCTTGGGAAGCCACCCCTGCAAGGTAACTGCCATCGGGTTCCACTCACCCTCAGGCACCCGAGGCTGCTCCCACACCTCCCTGGCAAGGGCAGCTGAGCAGGGGCCAGAGGGGCCATGGAGGGAGAGCAGTGCTTTAGTGCCACCCAGCTTACTTAGCAGGATGAGACACTTGGCTTCCCTCAGCCTCCCAGCAGCGTGCACAGCCAGTGCTGACAGGCTGCTCAGCAAGAGGCCTTGTGGTGGAGACTCCCATGGCCCAGGGGTGTTCAGGGCAGGGGCTGAGCTGTGGCTGTCCCAGGCAGGGGAGGTTTCCCTGCAGAGCTGTCCCAGTGCAGGCAGTGGGTCAGGGTCCAGGCATTGCCCTAAGGAGGTGTTTCCTGAGAGGCCTAAGAACCCCATGGCTGCCCCTGCTCGTGTCCTGTCCCTTGGCTAGTGGCTGGCCCAGCCCTAACCCTTGACACCTAGACATCTTCTCTGGAGGAACACAGGTTCCCTCAGCTGTTCTCTGGCAACAGGGCTCACCCAGGCCACTGCTGTCCTTCCTCCTGTGTGATGGCTGTTAGGGTAACCTGCTTTTGTGGAGCTGGGTTCTGTTCATTTGTTGTCATACAGATGGTAGAGGAGTTGCAAAAAGCTTTCTTCTGTCTGCCTGACCTTTATTCTGGGTAGAAAGAACACTTAAAAAGCAAAACACTGAACACAAAGCTCCACATGTGCTGGAGAGTTTCCCTCCTGGCAGAGCTGAAACTGCTGGAATTAAATGGCAGCACAAGAGAGTCTCTGATTTCCTTCTCCCTGCAAATCCTTGCTCCTAGGTATTCCAGAATGAATGGATGGTGTCTAATTCCTGTACCACTCTGCTTGTTTGGACACAGGGTCATTTGTTAAAGCATCTTTCTCTGTTCAGAGGCTTCTGCTGGAGATGTTTGAATGCTGTGAGGTGTTTTGGAGGTGGTGGCTTAGTCCTGTCATGATGCTTTTAGCACTGGGTGTAAGTCTTTCAATCACTTGCTTGCAGGATGCTGAATGCTCTCGTGGCATGACTCTAGAATCATGCTGAGGAGAGGAGGGAACTTTTTTCTGCTGCCTTTTCTGAATGGTTAATATTTTCAGGTATGCAATGAAATGTTTAGATAAGAAGAGAATCAAGATGAAGCAAGGAGAAACATTAGCCTTAAATGAAAGAATTATGCTGTCTCTTGTCAGTACAGGAGTAAGTATCTCTGATTTGTTATTCTTTCTTTGCTTTGCTTTTAACCTAAAAGCTGTTCCATGAAATCAGTGTTGTTGTGTGACCTGCAAAAGCTAAACCACCTTGAAACCTTCTCCTTGGCTCTAGCACTGGGTCTGAGGTAAGAATGGAAAAGCAAACTCTGGCTGCTTCCAGAAGTGAGCATCTCACCTAAAGAGGCTTCAGGAGGTTCCCATTTCCTAGGCAATGAATTTTCTCTTCTCCTCCCCTCCCATTGTCTTTCTCTCCCCCCTCTTCCTTCCTCAAGTGTTTATATCTGAAACTGTTACTCTCTCTTGTAAAGAAATTGCCTTTTCTGCTCCAGCTGCATGATTCTGCTGTAGAACATGAGATGCTAGCTCAAAACCCCTCTTCAGTTCCCTGCTCTTCCTCCTGTCCCTGGCACTCTGATATTAGCTTACCTTTCCCTTTTGGTGTGCTTTAGCTGGGTGCCTCTCAGGATGCAGCAAGTTCACCTGCCCCCCTAGGGGGCAAGGCTGCTGAAGATCAGGAGCCTCCCTGAGGTGCCTCAGAAGCAGCTGCCTGGTGCTGGGTGGCCCCAGACCGTGTCTGGTTAGCTGCTAGATCCTAGAGACAGGCCAGGGGCTGGGAAGTGTCTCTCCACTCTTTGATCTGGGACAACAACCAATTGGGGTTTGGCAGTCAGACTTCTTCATCCAGGGAACTGCTCTCACCAAAGCTAAGCTGTGGCTTGGCCAGAGTGCCAGGAGCCTTCAGAGCCCCTGGGGTGAAGTTCTGCAGAGACTGGACAAGAAATGAAGGCAAATGAGTGATCTTTGTCCTATTAACTTGAACCTGTGATGCTGTTGCTCCAGGACTGGCTGTCAGTTTGCATGTCTAGGGGTTCAGAAGGAGAATTGTTCAGAAGGCAGCTGCTGGAGGAGTGAGTTCTGATGTGTGGCAGCACACAGCTGGGCACTGAACATCAGAGGAGCAGGAGAAACCATTTGGGTGTTTGATGAGGATTATCAGCTCTTCAGAGGGGAGCTGCTCCAGGTTCTCTGCAGTGTGGAAGAGGTTTTGTGCCAAACAGCCCCCATTCAGGTTAGATCCACCTGCTGAGGAGAGGAACACTGCAGTGCTTCCAAAGTGCAGAGTTAAACAGGTCAGGAAGTGGTGGAATAAGGAAATCAATCTCATGCCTGAGTGCAGGCTCTTGGGTTTGCCTGGCACATGCCTTCCCCAGCAGCAGGATTGATGTGCTGCCTGGAACAGAATGGAGCTGGGAAGTTCATCAGAGTCCAATTAGTCATTTAGCTGGGACTGCAGCTGCCTCTGCAGAGCACATCACAACAGCTGTGCAGCTCACACAGATGTTTCTGCAGTCATTTGTTGTTAATCCACTGAAAATGTTGGCACCCACAAGTACTTCTGGCATGGGGAGCTCCCAGATCTGAGTCCCTGCTTGGCCACCTGGGCAGAGCAGCTTTTCCTGGTGATGTTTTGACTTGGCACAGCTCAGAGGTGTGACAGACACCTCTGCAGAGCCCCAGGAGTGGCTTGGATCAGCCTCATCCCCAGGGATTCTGCAGCCCTGGGGTTCTCCATGGGCTGGTTTGCTCTGTCGGGGGCTGTGGGTGTAACAAAAAGAGAAGAGTTAGTTTCTGTACCTGCAGATATTTAGCTAACACTCCACAAGTGGAGCCCTGAAACCAGCCAGACCATAGCTGCTGCTGGGCTGTGCAGTCAGCCAGCCACAGGAGCTGCTGGTGCAGGGAAGATCCCTTCCTGGTGGGTAGGACATGGTCATTCCAGGGGTGTGCTGCAAGACCAGGGGCCTGACAGGGCTGTCCCCCAGCTCTGCTGTGTCTCCTAGGCCTCTCCTGAAACAGGTAGGCAGTTAGCTCTGGCACTCAGCTCTTCCGTGGGAGGAGTCACTGAACTCTGGATCCAGGGCTGCCTCCAGGGCATGAGAAGTTAAGGTACAGCAAATGTGGGCAGGCTGAAACAAGAGAACATCTGAGAGCAATCTTCAGACAGATCTTTCCTGAGAGAGGTGTGAAGCTGGGGAAGGGTCTGGAGCACAAGTGCTGTGAGGAGCAGCTGAGGGAGCTGGGGTTGGTTAGCCTGGAGAAGAGGAGGCTCAGGGGAGAGCTTCTCACTCTCTGCAGCTCCCTGAGAGGAGGCTGGAGCCAGGTGGGGCTTGGGCTCTTCTCCCAGGGAACAGGTGATAGGATAAGAAGAAACAGCCTCAGGTTGTGCCAGGGGAGGTTCAGGTTGGCTATTAGGACAAACTTCTTCCCCCAAAGGGTTGTCAAGGCCTGGCCCAGGCTGCCCAGGGCAGTGGTGGAGTCCCCACCCCTGGAGAGGTTTCAGAGCCCTGGAGCTGTGGTGCTGAGGGCCATGGGTTAGTGGTGCCCTGGCAGTGCTGGTAAGGGTTGGATCCGTGATCTCTGAGGTCTCTTCCAACCCAACCAATTCTGTGCCTTTTCCCCTGTGTTCTGAGGTTTGTAGGAGTCTTGACTGTACTCAGGAGCAATGGAATCTGTTTGCAAATGTTGACTGTCACCTGCAGGAAGATCTGGGTGCTGACAGGTGGCACCTTGGTGTTTGGAGCAGTGACTTGTCCTGAGTGAGCCCTGTGAGGCCAGAGCTGCTCTGCCTGTGGCACAGCTCCCAGCTGCTCCATGCTGTCCCCATGGCTTTCACCTCTGCTGTCATTTCTCCAACCATGCCCTAAATCCAGGAGCTTGGCTTCCAGGAGAGAATCTGAATCAGAAGTTCTCCTTAGGAAGCAGTTTTTAGTGTGCTCCTGCCTTAAACATCCCATTCCTGCAGTTCCCAGTCATGATCTTTTCCTTCCACATGATTTATTACCAGAAATTTGTCTGCCACAGTTTTATGTTGGGCTTAATCCAGGGTTGTTGGGCTGTAAGGAACACTGCTTCCAAACTATTCTTGCTTCACACATTGCTGTCATACTGCTGCTTATTTTTCTTAGAGCAGAAGCTTGGCTGCAAGGAAATATTCCTCTCCTGAGAAGTTTGCTGCCTTGCTTTTGTCTCATTTCTGAGACACCTCTAGGGTTTGGGCTTTCTTCTTGGTTTTGGTTTGTGGTGGTTTTAATTTTATCCTGGAAAATAATCTTTTTGCAGTGATTTTTTGTGTCAGAAAAATCTGAGCACTGCAGCTGCTTCTGTCAGGCACTGGCAGGGAGGTGGTTGGAGCAGGAAGGCTCTCTCAGAGAGTTCTGCAGCACATCTACACCTGCAGAGTCCTGCTCTTGGGGAAGCTGAGATCCCTCCAAATCCAGGCATAGCTGCTGTGTTCTGGGGCAGCAGCAGCCTGCTAGTTTTGTGTGTGTGGTGTTGAGGTGGCCACTGACCCTTGGGGTGGTTGGGTTGCTCTGAGGCCTTGGGGACCCTGCATGGGGACATCCAGAGCTACCCAGTTGGGTCAGAAAGCGATGTTAGTGATTCACTAAAGCTTTTGTCCTGCAGTTAAGTGGTAGCTAAGGTATCCACAGTTAGGAGCCACACAGAGGTTGACACCAGAGGTGGCAGTGGCTTTGCTCAGGTGCCACTCTGCCCTGCCTGCAGTCTCCTTACCTCCAGGACCCCTTAGCAGTCAGGTGTGTTTCCTGCTTCTCTCTGCAGGTGTTTCAGACAGGTTTGAACCCTGCAGCAAGATCAGTCCCCATGGTGGGGGACTCCTTGGGGGTTGTAGCTGAGCATATAAAGCTTTATATTTCACCCTTGTGTGGTTCTGTGGAAGGAGGAACCAAGGTTGAACCACCCCAGCCAGGCACTGAGGACACTGCCTCCCATCCCTCCCTTTCCTGCCCCAGGCCAGGTCCCATGGCCCCTCCTCTGCCCAAGGCCACCCTGTTTTGCTGCTTCTAAACTGGGAAGGGGCAAGTTCCTGTGGGAGATTCCCAGAGCTTTCACTATCAACAGTGCAGTAGTTCACACATTGTTTAAGTCCCAGCAGGTCACATTCTGCTTCCTGCATGATCTCCTGGCTGCTCAGCAGCTCAGGCTGTCACCCTGCAGCTCTGGGCTCAGCCCATCACCCACCAGTGTTCATGTGCAGTCCAGTCTGCTTGGACAGCACAGCCCTTCCTCCAGTCTTCACTGCAGGCTGCCCATGGCTCCATGGGCCTTTGGAGAAGGGGTCAGCAAGGCAGTGGCCACCCCCTCCTCATTAGCCACTTGCATGTGAGCTGACAGCCCAGAAGCCAGCTGTGGCCTGGACTCATGCCCAGAGCATGGCCAGCAGGGCAGGGAGGGGATTGTGCCTCTGCTCTGAGACCTCAGCTGCAGTGCTGGGGCAGCTCTGGAGTCCTCAGCACAGCACAGACAGGGAGCTGGGGGAGCAGGGCCAGAGGGACACAGAGGTGGTCAGAGGGTGGAACCAGAGCTGGGGTCGGTCAGCCTGGAGAAAAGCTGATGGTCCCCGAAGGTCCCTGCCAGCCCCCAGCATGCTGGGGTTCTGGGATCTGTTGCAAATGCTGCTGGAGAGCAGCAGGGGTGGCAGAGCATCTCCCTGTCCCCTCTGTGCAGGGACAGGGTGGTACCAGTGTTTGCTGTGTAGGTGAGGAGGAAACTTCCTTAGGGATCTGTACATGATGTGACTCAGATCCTCCGTGTTCCAGCAGCTGAGGGTTCCCCTTGTGATCCTGGGGGAATGGGCTGGCTCCTTGTGTAAAGGTAGATGGGAGAACAGCAGCTTTGGTTTCTCAGCTGGCCTGGGGCTTGTTAGCCTTAAGGGATGAATACAAGTCTGATGGGAGCTCAGGTCATCGTTTTTAGACAGTTGTAGCTGTTGCAGGTCTTTAGAAGGCAGTGGGGGTCCCTGCATTGTCTAAGCCTTGGGCTCCTCAGAGCTCCTTATTTTGGTATTGAAAGGAGACAGCAGCACTGAAGGCCTCTGAAGCATCAGAGGATGTAGGCTGGTGCACACATGGCTTTGGAAAATTGTCAGGCACATTGGAAAATGCCCTAGGAAATGATCAGCTGTATCTTTAGCTTCTGAGCAGAGCTGTGCTTAGTGCCTGAGATGAACTCTTTGCTCCTTTCCTTCTAGGACTGTCCTTTTATAGTGTGTATGACCTATGCCTTCCACACCCCTGACAAGCTCTGCTTCATTCTGGACCTGATGAATGGTAAGCAAGACTGATGCAGATGATGATCAGATGACAGAACTGTTGGCAGGAGGACTTGCTGAGATCATAAGGAGAATGAGGGGCAGATAATCTGAGGGGTGAAGCATCAGCCTGTGAGCAGAAAGGGCAGAGTGCTCTGAGGCACGGAGGGCATAGAGCAGGGTGGGAAATCTCTTGACCTTATAACATAAACATATTTAAATCAGGATACCAAAGAGCTGACTTGGCTGGAAGCTTGAGGAGATGATGGTTGTGTGGAGACGTGGAGGAGGAGGTCAGGGACACAGCTTTCAGAATGAACATGAAAGGGCTACTGTAAAGAGCTCTGCAGAGGTGACTGACAGGGGAAGCATGCCTCAAGGGGGAGAAGTTATACCTAGAAGCCTTGGCATGACTTGAGAACACAGGGAGAGAAATGGGCAGAGTTGAGAGAGAAGATCTTGCAGTGCCCTTGTTTCCTGAGGATGCTCAGCACTTGTGGGGGAGCTTGGACCCAAACTCTGAGAGGTCCTGCAGGACCTGAAGGTGTTGGGCACATCTGCAGGTATGGTGTCACAGAGCTGGGAGAGAGCTGGTGTCCTGTCAGTCAGAGGGAACTGGCTTTGGTGTTTTGGCAGCAAAGATTCTCACTGCAATCCAGGTCAAATTCAAGTCCCTGGTTGATTGTTTTAAGTCTGTAGCTTCATCAGAAACACTTCTGTTGGAACAGTCACAGTTGGAGGTGTTGGTGTGGATTAACTCAGTGACCTTGCACTGGGTCTGTTCGTGGATTGGGACAGTGTGAGCACATCCCCAGCATGAGCAGTTGAATATTTTGTCCCATATGACCTCTCCAGGTCCCTCCCAGCCTGGGCTGTTCTAGATACAAATGTATTCAGATCTCCAGAAGCCTCTGTCTGTGGCTGCATTTAACTCTGCTGCTGTGGCAATCCTGTGCATTAAGACTCAGCTGCTGGATTAGTCACTGAATGTGAATGTACACCAAGTAAATGCAGCTTTAAAATGGAGTTTCAGGTGGATCAAATGTATTTAGTAACTGCCTTGGGTGTTTTGTCCTGGCAGAGGCTAAGTCTGGCTCTCTGTGTGCTCCACAGGCTCTGAGAACCTCAGGTGCCATGCTGCTCCCCGAGGAGGTCATGCTGCATCTGCCTGGGAGGCAAGATTTTCCTCTTCCTTTAATTGCCTCTCAACTCTTCTCATTGTAGGAGGAGATTTGCACTACCACCTCTCCCAGCATGGAGTCTTCTCTGAGAAGGAGATGAGGTTTTATGCTACTGAGATCATCCTGGGGCTGGAGCACATGCACCACCGCTTCGTGGTGTACAGAGACCTGAAGGTAAGGTCAGGCTCCTGCCTCCCTCACGGGGCTCTGCTGGGGAGGCAACTCATCCAGCCAGGCTGAGGTGAACCCTCTCACCTGAAACCTTTGCCTGGGAGGGCTTCTCTAGTCACTTCTGTAATAATCTGTGCTGTTTCCCAGTTTCACTGGGCTGGGAGATGCTTCCCTGGGGTCAGAGTAGTCCCTGTGCAGTGTCACCCATCTCACCATCTGAGGGATGAGAGGATGATGTATTCCTGAGAGCCCTGGAAGGGGCTGGGGGTGGTTTGCTGGGAGAATAATAGGACAAGTTGCTCAGGGTGTTTCTCTGGAGATGAGGAAGTTGAGGACTGCTCCAGGGTGTAGGGGTCCCTAAGCCCAGTGACCACAGGAGTGGGGAAAAAAGGCTGCACAGAGTGTGGATGGGAAATAGAGCCATGGAATGGTTTGGGTTGGAAGAGACCTCTGAGATCATTGAGTCCAACCCTTACCAGCACTAACCACTAACCCATGGCCTCAGCACCACAGCTCCAGGGCTTCTCAACCCCTCCAGGGATGGTGACTCCACCACTGCCCTGGGCAGCCTGGGCCAGGCCTTGAAAACCCTTTTGGGGAAGAAGTTTGTCCTAAGTCCAACCTGAACCTCCCCTGGCACAACCTGAGGCTGTTTCCTCTTGTCTGTCTCTGTGGGGATGTAAGAGCCACACACAGACCATTCTGTGACAGAACCAAAAGCAGTGTGGACTTGAGGCCAAACCAGATTTACTCTCCCATGTGCTTCCTGTTTCACACCTTGCCTGTTTTTTCTCTTCTGTTGATTCCCCAGTGTCTCCCAGTCTGTGCAGCTGAGGGCAGTGCTCTGTTAGAATGTGGGTTCTTATCTAGAAGGTGTCTGTTGCTGTACAGAAATAGAAAGGCAGTTACCAGCTGCCAGAGAGGACTGATATCTGAGTGACTGTGCTCTGGGAATCTGTGGGGCTGTCACCTGAAAAATGCCAAGCAGTGACCCTCCTGTGTCTGTGCTTTTCTAGCCTGCAAATATCTTGTTGGATGAACATGGGCATGTGAGGATATCAGACCTTGGGCTGGCTTGTGATTTCTCCAAGAAGAAGCCACATGCCAGTGTGTAAGTATGATCTGTGGGAGCTTTGCACATGCAGTAGCTGCTAGAGAAACCCTAGATGTGTTTAACTGTGCCTGAAGGAAGAAAATGTCCCTGGTGTGGCCCAGGCTTGCTGTGTAACACATCTGAGCTGGGTTCTCTCCCCAGGCTCTGCAGTCTCCTCTCTCTCTCTGTTCTCCTGCATGGCTGCAGCAGCTGATGTGTAGGCATGGCTGGAAGATGAGACCTCAGTTTGAGATGATTCAGAGAGAAGAACCTGACTGAGTTAAAATACCAGAGTGTCTTAATTGTCCTCAGTGGATAATTAAACATTCCCACACTAAACCCCCAGGATTTACTGTGTCTTCCTGGCTCTTTGAGGGGCTGGAGGCAAACTGGGTTCCCTTCTGCCTCTGGGCATCAGGTCATACCTGGGCTCTGGCTTTCCTGGGCTGTGTGTGGAGGCCACATCTTAACCTGGCATTGGTTCAGGTCCTCATTTGCCCTGGTTTGCTCTCAAATTTATGCAAAAAGGAAAGTTTCATCCTGTCACAGCTTAAAAGATTTGCACACCATTAGCTTCCTGAGAAAGCTCCTAGGTTCCTGCTCTGTCAAGGGACTGCTTTCTGGGGTGGCAAGGGATGGCTTCTGGGGGAGGTGTCCTGGTGCTGGTCTGGCACACAGGCATGGGGCTGCAAGGAGACACATCAAACACATGATGAGGGCACAAGCCAGCTCTGCTCCCCCTGTTTCTGGGGTTGTAAGTCAGAGTAGATCTCAGTTTTGCAGGATCTGGGGGCTGATCTGGAACACCAGGGGGTGTCCTGCTCTCTCTGTCTGTCCTGGCAGCCCAGGGGACAGAAGGCACAACCTGTGCACCTCACTTTGTGTCCTGCTCCTGGACAGAAGGTCCCTGCTGACTCCTGCACTGATGCTGCTTAGGCTCCCTGATCACTTCTCTTGTGTTGCTCACCTTCTGAGGCAGTTCCTCAGCAGGTGGCACCCAAACAGAACATGTATTTGTGTGGCCAAAGCAGAAGCAAGTTTTAAATTGAATGTTTCTTAGATGAGGTTAACTTATGGGGAAAAGACTCCTTGTTTTAATCATGGTTTGTTTCTGTGAGTGGCAGTTTTGGCTGTAATCAGGGGTTTGTTCCTCTCTGCTCTCAGAGGTACCCATGGCTACATGGCTCCTGAGGTGCTTCAGAAGGGGACAGCATATGACAGCAGTGCAGACTGGTTCTCCTTGGGCTGCATGCTCTTCAAACTGCTAAGAGGGTGAGTGAAGGCTTCATCTTCTCTCTGCCTTGGGGTTGTTTCAATCAGCCTGGGCCTTGTTGGGGTCTGTCCCTAGCTAAGATGCTATCATGCTGCCATGGCTGCAGGATGGGAGCCTAAACCAGAGCAAGGCCACACCAGCCTTGCTTCCTTCAGCAGGTGCAGGTGTAGGGCAGTGAGGGAGGCAGATGTTCTAGCCACTCTCTTGACTTCTGCTGATAGGCAGTGTCCTCATCTGGCAGCTTTCAGTGTTCTGACTGATGTGATGGGTTAGCAGCCCTGTAAAACTGGGCTTGGGCTTTTTTGTGCCCTTGGGACCTGCTGGGGTGGTGAAACTCTTGCTGCCCTGTTCCCTTTTCCCATGGGGGTTCCACCCTCTCCTCAGTGCCTGGGTTAATGTGTGGGTGCTGGCTCTGGCCTCTCACCACGTTGGCCCACAGAAGGAGATGAGAGTTCAGCTGTCAGCTGTTCCCTTCCCAGTGCACTTCTGTGGCCATGGAGAGTTCACTGGGCCTGCAGGGTTCATCTGAGCAGCCAGTAAGCACTCGTGGGAAGTGCTTGTTGCAAACAGCATCCTCTGTGTCAATGGCAAAACAGAAGAAACCTTGTAAGCTTCAGAGTGCTTCTCTGCCATGACTGAGTTAGCTCATGCTGTGCCCTTGCACTTCATTGTCAGCTCTTAGCTGTGTCCCAGGCACAGTGGAGAGGAAGGAAAGCATGAGGCTGGTGCACTGAGCTCTAGAGCTGCATCAGTTGAACATTCATTGCCCACAGAGTGTAAGTGTACAAATACAGAAGGAAATGGTGTTTCAGCTGCCCAGTGCTGCTGAGTACAGAGTGGTGCAGCTGGGAGCAAGGCTCTGCCTCTGACCACTCACTGGAGAGTTCTGTAGGCAGCAGGACCCATGGCAGCTGGATTTGCTGGGAGGAGAGTGGAGGCTGTCCCTGACCTGCAGGACCACTGTGGGCTCCCATCTTTTCTTCTGAGACCTTTTCCTTTGCAGCCACCTCTGCACAGAGGGGTAGAGCATCTGGATGACTCTGGCATGGTTCTTCCCTCACAGGACTGAAGTTGCCATGTGCTGTGTGTAGCTCTTGGTGGTAAGAAGAGAGAGCAAAGGTGTAAGAGATGAAGCACTGACGGTTTTGAGATCACTGGTAGCCACAGGCTGCTGGAGTGCAGAGTCTCCTGTTGCAAATGTTAGATGTTTCCCTGCTCATCTTGCTGCTCTGCAGGACAGGGTTGTTGGGGTGAAAGAATGAGCCTAGCAGGAGGCCACGGCCTTCATAGTAACCTGAAAGAACTCTCTTACCTTGTGGCTGTACATTCACTGGTGCTTTTCCTTCTCTCTGCAGGCACAGTCCTTTCAGGCAGCACAAAACCAAAGACAAGCACGAGATTGACAGGATGACCCTGACAGTGGTAAGTGTCCTGGGGCCCCGGGGTGGGGGTCCTGGGCCAGGGGTGGCTGCATTCCTCTTGTGTAGAAACCTCCCCTTGGCCTCTCAGCTCTGGGGTCCCCAGCCCCTGTTGGCATAGGGAGGAGGTGGCCTACAAACACTTGCAGAGAAGAGCTGCTCTCCTGTGTGGGGAGAGCCAGTCCCACTGCTTGTGTGATGAAATGCCTCCTCTTGTTCCTCCCTTCTCCCCAGAATGTGGAGCTCCCAGAGTCCTTCTCTCCTGAGCTGAAGTCCCTTCTGGAAGGGCTCCTGCAGCGGGATGTTAGCAAGAGGCTGGGATGCCAAGGCAGAAGGTGGGTGTTGGCTGCTCCTGCCTTTCAGCATGTCCTCTCCTCTCTAGAGGAAGGAAGGACTTAGTTCCAAATACAAATCTGCATCCTGAGGGCATCACTTCAGTTTTGGAAAGTGAACTCTGAAGAGAATTGCACTTCAGCTTCCTTTGGTTTGGGCAAATCCTGGGACAGTTTCTGTCATGAAAGACTCGGGGGTCCCTGAGTCCCCTGCAGTCCCCCTGGCACTGGGTGCTGTTCATACTTTTCATCCTTCTCTTATTTGTATGCTTTTGCCTGATCTGTTTTGGCTTGCAGTCACATGACTTGGCTCTGACACACTGATAGCCAAAATGTACTGCATATTACACACCCAAAAACACCAATCTCCAAACAAGCAAGCACAGGAAGCTGTGAAACTTACTCCCTCTGTTTCATTTCATGATTCTAAGGAAAAGGACATTCTGTTGGTTAACTACTTGCTGCTGCCAAGCTAACCTTGTCTGGAGCTGTTGGCTGCAGGCCTTGTTATCACCCATTTGCAGAGCCAGCATGGGCCTCCTGTGAGGCTAGGAGAGAGAGGAAGGAGGAGTAAATGGCTGTTGAGAGAGCACTGGCAGTGTGTGGCAGCAGTTAACTGACAGTCCCACCTAAGGAGTGGGGCTGGCTCTCATTCCAGGGAGAGGTTTGTCAGGGAACTCTGTCAGGGCCTGAGATTGCTTCTGAGCCTTGAGCCCATCCAGACTGGTTGCTTATTTTGCCATAAAGCAGGTCTGAGGTGAGGTGATGTGGAGAAGGCTTTGTCACTGAGGAGTGGTGTATGGGATGTGACAGCAGCCCGGTGTTGTGTGGCCTGGGGAGTGATCGTAGATCCTAGAGTGGCCCAGGTTGGAAGGGACCTTAAGGATCAGCCAGCTCCAACCCCCTGCCACGGGCAGGGATGCCACCCACTAGACCAGGTTGCCCAGGGCCACATCCAGCCTGGCCTTGAACCCTGCCAGGGATGGGGCAGCCACAGTCTCTCTGGGCAGCCTGTTCCAGTGCCTCACCACCCTCTGGCTGGAGATGGTGGGGCTGTGGCAAAGCAGGAGTGACTGCCAGAGCTGCAGCTCTAGCTCTGGAGTTCACACATGGAAATCTGCTCTTTCTCACTTACAACCCCTTTTTTTTCTCATGGAAAAAAGCATTTTTCCCAGTGTTTCCAAGTGATGAAATGTGACCTTTGAAGGCTTTTATATTGCTGGAAGACCTCTGAGAAGCCTCTTCATTTGGCTGACTTCAGGTGCTTGTGTTTTGCAGTGCCCAAGAAGTAAAAGAACATCCTTTCTTCAAAGGCATTGATTGGCAGCAGGTCTATTTACAAAAGGTAAGGGAGTCAGATCATAACCTTGGCTGCCTTGGCAGAGCAGTGAAAGCAAAATGAACCTCAACAGGTCAGAGACAGAGAACTCCAGGGCTCCAGTTCCTTGCACATGTGCTCCCTGTGTGAAGACACAGAGGGTTCTTGATGAGAACTGCTGTGTCCTCACTGAAGTCTCCTTTCTGGGGAGTATCATTGCTTTTATTACCTTCCCAGGGTCAAATGCCTGCATCATTTCTTTTCCTTAGCTGTCTCTAACCTGTAGGGCTTTTCCCCTGAATTTTTGCAGGAGCTTTTTTTAAAGGAGTGGAGAAAACTTTGAGCTGAACTTGAATTTCATAGAATCATAGAAGTGTCAGAGTTGGAAGGGACCTTAAAGATCAGCTAGTTCCAACCCCCCTGCCTGCCAGGGACACCTCCCACTAGAGCCGGTTGCCCACAGCCCCATCCAGCCTGGCCTTCAAAGCTTCCAGGGATGGATGAGACTTCCACAGCCTCTCTGGGCAACCTGTGCCAGTGTCTCCCCACCCTGACAGTGAAGAACTTCCTCCTAATATCCAAACTAAATCTCCCCTCCTTGAATTTGCATCCATTCCCCTTAGTCCTATCATTCCCTGACCTCCTATACAGTCCCTCCCCAGCTCTCCTGCAGCCCCTTCAGATCCTGGCAGGGCACCAGAAGGTCTCCTTGGAGCCTTCTCTTCTCCAGACTGAACAACCCCAATAATTTCCATGTCTTTCTGCATAGTGGTGTGTAATTTGTGCATAAAGTAAAGAGGCTGCCTCTCTCTCCAGAGTGGATTTAAAGCATGCCCATTAATGTGTCCTCAGTTATGCTCCTTTTTGGGTTGTCTTTCCAGTATCCCCCACCACTGATTCCTCCCAGGGGAGAGGTGAATGCAGCAGATGCCTTTGACATTGGGTCATTTGATGAAGAGGACACCAAAGGCATTAAGGTAGGCAAGGTTACATGAGACTGACTGCTGTGCTTCCCTGGTCGTGTGCAGGGGAAACTGATCACTTTTTGTACTGCATCAAAGTGCCTGGTGGCTAAACCTGCCTCAGGGCTGTGTCCAGCCACAGGCAGTCATGGAATCCTTTAGGCTGGAAGAGACCTTTCAGACCATCCAGTCCAACCATTACCCAGCACTGCCAGCTCACCACTAACCCATGGCCCTCAGCACCACAGCTCCAGGGCTTTTCAGCCCCTCCAG
Organism: Galbula dea; assembly: GCA_013399015.1. Classification (NCBI taxonomy): domain Eukaryota; kingdom Metazoa; phylum Chordata; class Aves; order Piciformes; family Galbulidae; genus Galbula; species Galbula dea. The sequence continues at coordinate 347,840 of VWZX01005102.1, read as the reverse complement.
GGATGGTGACTCCACCACTAGCCTGGGCCAGAGACTCCCTCTGTGAAGTTATGTTCCCTAATAGCCACCCTAAACCTGCAGTGCTGGAGTTAAGGATCAGGGGAGAAAAGAATCCATAGGACAGGGAAACTGAGGTCTGCAGCATGCACTGCTGAGTTTGGGAGGTCAGCTGTTAGGAAGGTGAAGTTAGGGCATGGAAGGATAGAAGGCAGGGCTGTTTAGAAGGTATCTGTTCACTTATGCATGGACTTTTTGTGCTGAGGAAAAGGTTTCAGCACAACCAGACTTGTTCTGGCACTGAATATGCTGCAAAGTTAAGAATATCAGTGCTTGCATGGAAGCAGTTATTTCAGTGCAATGCCTGGCCAACATTATGGGACAGTGTTGAGTAAGGCTTTTGGAGCTGTCAAACCAAACAAGGGCTGAACAGGCAGCTGCTGCTCTGGGTAGGGATGAGTTTCCTTCCTTAAGCTCCTGTCTGTTCCCTCTTGTTTGCAGCTGTGTGTTCAGGTAAGGCCAGGCTTGAGTGCACCTTTAAAATGTTACTGTTGTCTCAGTAGTTGTGAACTTGTTTGGGCTTCAGGTTAGGAAAAGTTATTCAGATGTTGGTTTTTGTGTTGTTTTTCTCTTGCAAGCTGCTGGACAGTGACCAGGAGCTGTACAAGAACTTCCCCCTGGTCATCTCGGAGCGCTGGCAGCAGGAGGTAGCAGAAACTGTTTATGATGCAGTCAATGCAGACACAGATAAAATTGAGGCCAGAAAAAGGGCTAAAAATAAGCAGCTTGGCCACGAGGAAGGTAATCTGTCAAATTCACTTCTCTCCATCTTCTGCTGCTAGAGAGTGATTTGTGTGTTTGAGGTTCCACAGCACAGACTCTCCTATTACTGTCAGTCACCAGTCATTGTTGGAGTTCATTCTTGTGCTTCTTAATGTTTTGAGATGCTGCATGATGACAGAATGTTTTGGAAACTCTTTTGTGCTCCCTTTTAAAGATGATCCTGTACAGCCTTTCATCTTCCTTGCTTATGGGGGATGCTCAGGGAGGAGGATGTGGGCTTTGATTTCATGACAAGCTGCGAAGGAAAATGGGAGAGTCCCTTACAGCAGACCTCACTGTTTGCAGGAGGATGTTGCAGTACAAGCCCTGTATAGCAATATTCAATTCTTGTAAGGGTTAATGAGATGCTTTAAGAACCAAATCCTGTGCTTGGATACTCCCCTGCAGCTGCCTCAGCTCATGGAGTTAAGGCAGGGCTGTCTCTGTGCCTGGGCACGAGCCTGCTGAGGACTCACTGAGTCTTCTCGTGTTCAGGACTTGCAGAATCATAGAATAGTTGGGTTGGAAGGGACCTCAGATCGTCTAGTTCCAACCCTCTGCCATGGGCAAGGACACTTCCCACTAGACCAGGGTGATCCAAGCCCCATCCAGTCTGGTCTTGACCACTGCCAGGGGCGAGGCATCCGCAGCTGCTTCGGGCACCCTGCTGTGCTGTCTCCCTGCCCTCGGTGTCCTTCCTCCACCTAGCACATCTGCAGAACACTGCTGGGCAGTGCCACTGTTAGGTCTGTGCTCTAATGTTTGCTCTTGTTGCAGATTATGCCCTTGGGAAGGACTGCATCATGCATGGCTACATGCTGAAGCTGGGGAACCCCTTCCTGACTCAGTGGCAGCGCCGCTACTTTTACCTCTTCCCCAACCGGCTGGAGTGGCGAGGAGAGGGAGAGTCCCGGGTGAGTGGGGTCCCTCTGGGGAACAGCAGCTTCCAGGGACTGGGAGGGCAGGCAAACCTCAGCACTCCACCCAGGCATTCCTACCATGGAAGTGGAGCTTTGTCTGAGCACAGGGCCGTGGGTTTGAGTAACTCCTGAGTGTGGCTGGAGTTAAGGGGTAGCTGCGCTGCACCGAGGGAACCGTCACTTGAGAAACCTGTTTGCTGTTGTGGTGTTCTGTTCCTAAAGGAGTTCTGCAGTTCATGGCTGTTGTTTTTCATTTAGGACCTCTGGACTGTTTATACAAAAAAACATAAACTGGTAAGGTCACAAATGTTATAGCATTTGGGCTGAAAGCAAATGCTATAGTCACTCTAGCTGAGCCCAGCTGGGATCATGGGCAGGGCAGAGTGCTTGCAGACCCAGCTCAGAGAGCTTTGGGAGGCTCAGGACATTGTTGTCCTCTCCCAGTCTGCAGGAAAAGCTTTCCTGCAAACTGCTGTGTGTTTCCCTTCTCTGGAAGGACAGAGTGCTTACATATTCCCTTCTGGCTCTTCCAAAGAGTCAAGATTGTCCTTTTCTGAACAGCAGTAATACTTGGAAAGTAGATACAATTCCATGCAGCTCTCTTGAGGGCAGCAGTGAGTGCTTGGTTGGTAGACACACCTCTCTCTGGATTCTTACTCCATGCTGTCATTCCTGGCTTTTGTAGCTTAGACCTTGTCTGTGTTCAGCAACCAAGCCCCTTGCTAAATCCCTCTCTTACCTTACAGTCTATCTTTAGCTTGTGACCCAGCCTGCAGAAATAAGGAAATATTTGGGTGATGACTCTGGATGTTCATAGCTCAGTTTGTGTGGCTAGTCCAGAGAAGTGAGGTAGTGGCTTGATTTGGTGGACAACAGGTTTGGTTGGAATCATCTCTCTGCTTTTTGCCACTATGACAGCAAAACCTGCTGACAATGGAGCAGATAGTGTCTGTGGAAGAGACACAGATTAAAGATAAGAAGTGCATCTTACTGAGGATTAAAGGAGGAAAACAGTTTGTCCTGCAGTGTGAGGTGAGACACTTGTTTCTTCACTCTTGGTCAGCTTGGCTTGCCTCTGGGGAAATGGTTGGGAGGTCTCTCAGGTCCTCCCATTTGGGTGTTCCCTAAAGTACTTCATGAAGCAAAGCTGAACCTGGGCACAGCTGGGAGCTGGTTAGTGAACCTGGGCCCAGCTGGGAGCTGGTTGTCACACTCCAATTTTGAGAGCAGGGAACATGCAGCTCTGCCAGTTTCTACCCTGGATGTCAGTGGTATTTGGGCCAAAAATGAGTTCAGGTTAGGAAACGGCTAAACCCTTCCAAACATCTTGATTTCTGTGGGCTTCAGAGGCCTTGTTGGCTCATGTCTCAGCAGAGTGAGTTGCTGGTAGCTGGTGTGTTTGTGAGGGAATGAAGCACACCAGTCCTCACTGCATCTTGGCCAGCTGCGCTTGGTGCTGCCTCGCCTGGCTCTGGCAGGGTGGTAGGAGGAGCAAAGGGCTGCAGTTTTGCTGTCCTCATGCCTTTGGGGAAGTAAAGTAAGATGCTTAAAGTGCTGTCTAAGAGCAGGTGCTGTTGGCAGCTGGCAGACTCCTCCTGTGTCTCTTTCAGAGTGACCCTGAGTTCGTGCAGTGGAAGAAGGAGCTGACAGAAGCCTTCACTGAGGCCCAGAGGCTGCTGCGCCGCGCTCCCAAGTTCCTCAACAAGTCTCGCTCCACGGTGGTGGAGCTCTCCAAGCCCCCCCTCAGCCACAGGAACAGCAATGGGCTGTAGGAGAAGCAGAAGGTCAAGTTCACCTCGGGAAGGGGGGAGGGGAAAAAAAAAAGCTGCTTCCTGAAGATGCTGAGCTCCCCAGAATCCTTAAGGAATGACTCTGTGCAATCCTGGCTGCAGGAGGTGTGCTCAGGAGGGGAGGAGTTAGATGTTTACAGCGTGGGATCCTGTCAGGACTCTGTCTCTGGAAGGTGTGAAGACTGGAAAGGGTGGCAAGTGAGTCCCTGCTCCTGGCAGGGATGGAAGTGCCAGAGGCTGAACCCTGCTCCCACACATCCCTGCACCCCGGCAGGGCCTGGCTCCTGCTCCCTGGCTCTGGAACTACTGATGGAAGGAAGAGACTGTTTCCTCTGCAGTAGCCTTGTTTGGTCTGTACCAAGCCTGGAGACTGGAGTGGGTACTGCTGGCTGGGTTTTACCCCCTGGCTGCCATCCTGACAGAGCCCTCAGCCATGGCAGGAGCTGCAGACTGCTCCTGTTGGCCACGTTCTCTCCGACCATTCCTGCTGACTCGATGAGAACCTTTCTCCATACTGCTGATGATCAACAGTGTGACTCTAGATGCACTTCAGAGTACTGAGTTCTAACTGTCCTGTGGTTTAAATGTTACTGCTACTTCATGGAAACATTGAACTCCAGTTACTCAGTTTGTTGTACTCACTAATAGTAGCTACCACCCTTTGCTTCTTCTGCCTACATGCAGTGCTGTAACTGACACAAGAGTCATCCCTGGTGAAGAGGAGTCCCTGGTAGCTTCATCTTAGTGCTCTGTTGTATTCAACAGACTGTTTTAGCACAGTTTTTAAAGAGCAGATTCCTTTTGACAAGTTTACAGTCCAGACACAGACAATTCTTTTGCCATTTCAGGTCAACTGCACTTTGTAAAGCTCAGCAGAGGCTCCCTGAGCTCCAGTGCATTGCAGTGCATGTGCTGGGGGCAGTGCCCAGCAGCTCTGCTACTACTCTGGGGCACTGCTCACTGCCAGGGCTGCTGGAGCCTTCTCTGTTGTACACAAACCCATGCAGCAAGTGTTCTCCTAGCATAGATACCCCAGGCTTGCCCTGTAGCTCAGCTCAGGAGGTTCCTGCTCGCACCCTGTGTGGCTTGGCTTGCAAGCAAAGAACAACGGGGGGGTGTTGTCTGTCTGTCTGTCTAGAGGGTTCAGTGTCCGTGTTGAAAACAGTCTGAGAGTCCTGAGGGTGGAACTGACAGCCTGAGCCAGTCAAATGCCAGCCTGATGTTAGTTCTACTGGAGACATCAGTCCCATCATGGGGAAGCTCTTGTTAAAGCAAAGCTAGAATCCCTTCTGTTAGCTTGGAGCATGTGAAGTCAGCCTGTCCCCTGTCATCATCTCTTGTGAGAGCTAGGGCAGGGCTGGAGTGAAGCTCTTCTCTGATTCAGTGAACACCTGAGGGAAGATTTTCTGCCCAGCTAGGCTGGTAGAGTTCTCATGGTCCCTAAAGATGAGGAACCAGAGCTGTGGGCGCCAGTGTGTGTGCTCTGTCCAGCTGGTGCTGCTGGCAGCTCCCCACAGGCTTCCCCCAGAGCTCCTGGCCTCTTCTGGGCAGAAAAGTATAAAGTGGCCAAAGCAGGAGGCTTGTTTTGGCAGGATTGGCTGATCCTGAGCACCCTTGGAATGGGATGGGATGTATTTGCTCCTAGAAGTGGGAGTGACTGAACTGTGCCCAGCAGGAGCTTTCCCACAGGTGTGACCTGTCCTGTCCTGGGGTGCAGCAGAAAGGGCCAAGTGCATTTTGGATCATTCCCCATGGGAGTTCTGGGGGGCTGGTGAGCCTCTTCCCCATTTGTTCTCAGATGATTCTGTATCAGGAGCACCAGCTTCTCTGTCCCTCTGGTGGGAAGTGGTGGTTGGCATCTCAGCACCTCTGGAAGGAGCAGTGCTGCCATTTGTTGGGGTCTGGAGTAGGAAATGTGCTGGCTGGGCCCTGGGGTGCTCTTAGGCTTTTCCTTTCTCCATGCAATGCTCCTTGCCTTGGACAAACCCCTCTGAGTGATGAAAACCACTCAGTTCTCATGTAACTTGCTCTGACTTTCTCACTTCACCATCAGCTCCATTCCTCTCTCCTGATTGTTTTCCCTGGTTGCTTTTCAGCCTCAGCTGTGTTGGCAGAGTGCTGCAGTGTCTGAGGCAGTGCCCATGGGAGGAGGAACAGCTCTGAAACAGGGACATCATGCCTCAGAAAAAGATTGATTCTCCTCTGAAGCAAAGGCTTGGAGGTGCATCAGAGCTGAGATGGCTCTGGGTTGGCATGGGCCTCACCTGCTGTGCCCAGCAGTGCCACACACCCGTGCCAGGAGGGAGCAGAGCAGGCAGAGGTTGGCTTTGTCTTTAGTCAGCTGATTCCTTGACAGCTGATCAGAGCTTTGGCTTTGTGGCTCCCATCTGGCTGTGCTGGTAGGAGAGGAGGAGGGGGGAGAAGCTCCTGTGCAAGGAGCCAGTTGGGAGGCCAGTAACAAGTGGGGTTCTGTGTGGCAGGGACTGGTGTGGAGGGGAGAGCTGCAGTTCTGCCCTCAAAAGGCAAAATACCTGCTGCTGCTGCTGCAGACTGATTCCCTGGGGAGGCAGCAGATCTCTACAGCTTTCTGGGGTAAGATTCCTGATGGTGGTGTTTGACTGGGTGCCTTGCTGTGTGGGTGGGGATCCTGCTGAGCACAGAGACCATGAGGCATGCTCTTCTCCTCTGTGTCTTGTGGTCACTCCTCTTGGGCTCTTCTTTTCCTTTTCATGTTCAGGGAAGTAAAGATGAAAGAAATGAAAGCTGTGAGCACCAGCAGAGCTGAGTGAGTGATTAAACACAGGGTTTTAAATGCATTAGCTGGAAGTCCTTTAAAACACAAGCAGCATCTAGGGGGATGACTCCTTCCATTTGGAAACAGAGGATTGCTTGCCAGACAGATCCATGGTGAGCACTTGCCTGACACATCCACATGCCTGCAGTGCTGCAGGGATTATTGGCTAATTATTCTCTGCCTCTGATGTACCAGCTGACAAATGCAGTAAGGCTAGATCCTGGAAAGCAAGCTGTGGGTGATGTGATGGTGGAAAGATGTGGAATTCCTGCAGGAGCTGGGCTGGAAGGGTCACAGGGACTTTTAGGAGAGACCCAGATCTGTTGTGGGTTCTCTTTTCCCTCCTCCCCTGCCCTTTTTTCCCCTCTCTCCCTTGCCCTCTGAAATGCAGCTCTGCTACATGGGAGTTGCTCCAAATGAGTCTCTTGTTTCAAAAAGAAGGTTAAAGCAAATTCTTGCCCCAAACCAGACTTTTGTGAGTTGGAATTGAAGTGCAGGAGAAGCAAAGCACCAGCTGACTCCTGCTGGAAGCAGAGTGGGGCCTGGGAGCTGTTTGGAGCTTGGCTGGTGCTGTCAGGTGTTGCCTGGGGACCCTGAGGGCTGAGCTGCCTGTGGTGGCAGGTAGCAGGGAGGCAGCTTTGGTTACTCAGAGTTATTTGGGAACTGATCAGACTTCTCAAGGAGCATTTACTGTTTTATTTTAACCCTTCATCTGACTCCAGTTTTCTAAGTGTAAAAGCTTCTTCCCATTAGTTGTCTTGAAGTTTGTCTTGTCCCTGGCCCAGCAAAGCCTCTTGGCAGCAGCCTCCTGAGCTGCTTCTGCCCCCAGTGCTGTGAGATGAGCCCAGCTGTGTCAGTGCTGCAGCCTGTCTCCATGTTCCTGGTGTGTTACCCCTGCTGGGCTTCAGAGACAGAAGCTGCAAGCACAGCAGTTGGTGGTTGGATGTGTGGCTGGGTCCCTGGCAGGCAGCCTGAGCTCTGTGCTCCCCATGAGCTGGCAGCTGCAGGGGACAGACCTCAGCTTGGCCATGGCCACATTTCCCCTCCTGTCTCCAGCTGCAGCAGCAGCAGCTTTTCCTCTCCAGTGCTTATGGAGGTGGGGAGAAAGGGGAATGGGGATCCCTGGTTGGTCTTGGCTGTGGTGTCAGTGGTGTTTGCAGCCTGGTGCCCAGGGTGTGTATTTGGTGCTAACAGAGCCCTGTGCCCCTCTGCTGCTCCCTGCCCGGGGAGGGGAGGCTGAGGCAGGAGCCAGCCCTGCCTGTGTGCTGTGACCTGGGTGTTAACGTCCCCTGGTGCACAGTGAAGTTCCTGGAGCTCTGGGTTGCCCTTTCCCTGGCAGCTGGGTCACTCTTCAGGGCCAGATTGCTCTCCAGTCCCATCCACGTGTCCCTGGTGCAGGCTGCTCTGGCTGCTCCCTGCACAGCAGCTGCAGCTCTGGCTCTGGAGTGTTCACTCTGCATCTCTCTGGGGAAGGGATGTTGTAGAGGGTACAGCAGGAGGGAAATCGGTGTGGTTGTGGCTCAGGCAAGGAATGAGTCAGTTCTAGACAGGAAAAACACAGCCAAATCTGCAAAGTGTGTTTGGGAAAGCATAGACTTCATGTTAATACTGTAAAAACCAGAGGCAGATCTCTCACCTGAGTGAATGTACAGCTAGTGGCTGGGGAGCCCCCAGGTTTGATCTACTTTCTGTTTCCTGTTGATTTCTCTTCCCTGGTGTACATAATTGTGTGGGTGAGCACTGGCTGGTGTAAAGATGATTGTTCAAAGTGTATTTTTATGTTGTGTTAAACCAATCATCCCAGCCCCAGCTTTACTTTGTTGATGTAAAGGTTGCTCTGGCTGTGTAGCTATAAAACTGAGAATTCTATTTTAACAAAAAGGAAAAAAAGGCATTTTATATTATTTATTAAATACATGTTTCTCCAACTTCTGACATTCCACAGAACTCCTGCTCCCTCTCTGTACAGAAGTGGCAGCTCCTTTCCTGCAGGAGCCATCAGCTTTATTCTGGTTTTCATGCTGAAGTTGCAGCAGTGTCTCTCAGCCTCTGTCAGGAGCACAGAGGCTTCCAGGTGCTGGCAGGACCATCTCAAAGAGCACCAGTGGCTCCTGAGTGCAGAAACAGCTGAAAAGCTCTTCAGAAAACCCTGGGTTTGGGGTTTTCCATCTCCCCTTTGTTCCTGGGCCTCCCTGGGAGCAGCTGTGGGTTCAGAGTCTCTGCTGGGTTAACCTGAAGCTGGGGTGAAGAATCAGCCTGATAGTTAAAAAAAGCTGAGCCATCAGCTGAGGTCTTGGCAAAGCTCTTCTGATTCCAGGGATCATGAGGGGGTGGAAGGGAGAGTAGAGAGCAGCTTGGTGAGGTGGCAGAGCCCAAGTGGTGGCTGGCATGGCTGTGGGGCAGAGCTGGGCTAGCTGGCATCTGTGAGGGCAGAAATGTCTATTGGGTGTGATTTTTGCTGTGTCAGGCTGGTCACTTGGGCCTTAGAGGGTAGGTTAGAGCCTGTGAGGGTAGGAGAGGGGTCCTGCAGAGCTGGGTGGCCAGGGCAGGTACCCAGCCATGGTGCAGGGCTGTGCCCCAAGCCAGGGAGGGGAGTGGGCACCCTGACACCCCAGCAGGGACCTTCCCTCTGCTAACTGAGGGCCTGCTGAGCATGGAGCTGGGCCAGCTCAGCCTGCCAGATGTGTTTGTTGGGGGGGCTGGTACTGGGCACATCTGGAGATAAGCAAAGCAGGCAACTCCTTCCTGAGCAAGGCACCAAAATAGCCCAGAATTCATCAGCTAACTCCCTTGCTCCAGATGAGTCCAGTTGCAGTCGTGGCCTCTGCAGCCTGAGGAAAACTCAAAGGTGTTGAAGCATGTGCTCAGGGTGGTGGAGCTTGGAGGGTGTGCTCTGCAGGGCTTCACCCAGGGGCACTGGGCACAAACTGGAAGCCAGGAGGTTCCAGCTGAGCAGGAGGAAAAGCTTGTTTGGTGTGAGGGTGCTGGAGCCCTGGCCCAGGCTGCCCAGAGAGGCTGTGGAGTCTCCTTGTGTGGAGAGATTGCCAAGGCAGCTGGAGGTGACCCTGGGCAAGCTGCTGTGGGTGCCCCTGCTGGAGCAGGGGGTTGGATTGGATGATCCCAGAGGTCCCTTCCAGCCCCCACCCTGCTGGGGTTCAGGGATTCTGTGGCACCTCGAGGGTGAGATGTGTTTTTTTCCAGGCTGTGCTGCTGGAACCTCCCCTTCTGGTGGAGACCCTGCCCAGAGCAGGCAGGGGGTGGCTGCTTTTCCCCTGGTGTAGCTCTTGCCTTGTTCTTCATTTCCCCTCTCACACCTGATCATGTTTTCTCTGTGCTGAGGACTGAGCTTGTAGCCATGAGCCTAGAGGACCCATGGGCAGGCAGCTGCCAGTGGAGAGGCTGCAGAGCCTCCCTGGTGCTGGTGGGAACTGTTCCATGACTGGGGTAGTGCTGAGCCCAGTCCCCCAGTGCAGACCCCTACCCCAACCAGGGCTCTGCTGGAACAGCCAGGGATGGGCACAGAGGTGATGGCTCATCCAGAGCCAGCACTGATCCGGGTCTGTGCCAGACTGGGTGTAGCTCTGAGCTTGCCAGGAGGTGGGGCTGGGAAGAGGCTTTCCAGGCTGTAGCAGACATCAGTTCCTTGAGGAGCAGGTGGAAATGACACTTCAAAATGAGTCTGAAAAACAGAATAAAGCAGGAGCATCCTGGGAGAGGAGTTCTGGCAGGCACTGGTGCAGTGCCAACACTGGGGCCTTTCCAGAGGCCAGCAGGAGCAGGGTCACCTGAGGAGCTGCTAGCAGTTGCAGGCTGTTATGTTGAAAGAGAAGCTGGTTTCCACGTGTAATTTAATGGTCAGAAAAGCCAGTATCTGTAAATAACTTTTAGCTATTGTATCTCTGAGGATCCTTCTTTGTTTTTCTGTACTTGGCTCTGTTCATACTGATTGTGCAGAGGGAGGTGAGCCCCGGGCTGGGGCTGCTGCTGCTGCACTTCCCAGCAGCTCTGCCCACAGAGACTTGGCTGGGAGAGTTTCCAGTCCCTGGAGGTGTGGGACTGGTGTGCCACACTTGGGTCATTCCAAGGTTGGGGTTGGGGTTGGGTTTTGTTTTGGTTGGTTGGGTTGTTTCTTTTTTTTAAAGGATTATTTTGGCACAGCTAAGCTGCTTCTGTGTGTTGGTCAGTACAGCTGCTCTCATACCATCAGCCCCCAATAAAAACTGTCCTTTGTGTGTCTGCTGCTGCCTGCTTCTTTGGGTCTCCAGACCCTGGAGGGTCTCCAGCCCTGGGGCTTTTGGTCTCCAGACCCTGGAGGGTCTCCAGCCCTGGGGCTTTTGGTCTCCAGACCCTGGAGGGTCTCCAGCCCTGGGGCTTTTGGTCTCCAGACCCTGGAGGGTCCCTAACCCTGGTTCTTTTGGTCTCTAGACCCCAAAGGGTCTCTAACCCTGGATCTTTGGGTCCCTAAATCTGGTTCTTTTGGTCTCCAACCCTGGTTCTTTCAGTCTCTAGCCAGACAACTACAGACTAACAATCCTATTTCCTTTCTTCCTACCAGAGCTGTCCTGGGCACGTCCATGGAGCTCTTTGGGCCAGATGTTGGGCAGCAGAGGGTGGGTTGCACCTTTGCAGCTGGAATTGGCCTGATCCTGTATCCAGCACTGTCTGGCTGAGCGTTGGGTGCTGGTGATGGGTGAGACACAGGTCCTCCTGGTCTCTGGAGGGTCACTCTCTGCCCTTCTGTGGTCCCTGGCAGGACTCTGCAGAGAGGTGAGGCTGGGGACAGTGGTGCCAGGCACTCCCCAGTGCAAGCAGGGCCCTGCCTGCTGCCTCCCCACCTGCCTTGCCCAGTCTGCTGACCATGCTGGGGTCAGCACTGAGGTGACTTTTCCTGTCCTCTGACGAGAGGCTATTTTGAGCTCTGCTCTTGGGTTGAGGAGAGTTCTCCTCCCCCTCTGCTCTGCCCTAGTGAGGCCACATCTGGAGTCCTGGGTCCAGTTCTGGGCTTCCCAGTTGAAGAGAGAGAAAGAACTGCTGGAGGGAGCCCAGCAGAGGCTGGGAAGATGCTGAGGGCACTGGAGCAGCTCTGGCAGGAGGAAAGGCTGAGAGCCCTGGGGCTGCTGAGCCTGGAGAAGAGCAGCCCCAGAGGAGAGCTGTTCAATGCTGAGCAAGAGCTGAAAGCTGGGGCCAGACTCTGCTCAGTGGTGCCCAGGGCCAGGCCAAGGGGCACTGGGCACAAACTGGAAGCCAGGAGGTTCCAGCTGAGCAGGAGGAGAAAGTTGTTTGTTGTTGTGAGGGTGTTGGAGCCCTGGCCCAGGTTGGCCAGAGAGGCTGTGGAGTCTCCTTGTGGGGAGAGATTCCCAAGGCAGCTGGAGGTGACCCTGGGCAAGCTGCTGTGGGTTCCCTGCTGGAGCAGGGGGTTGGGGTTGGACTGGCTGATCCCCAGAGGGCACAAACACGTGTGCCAGGGAGCACACAGGTGCCACATGCCTGTGCCAGCTTGTGCAGAGCCCAGGGAACGGGAGGGCCCCGCGGTGCCATCATCTCTCCCCAGCCCGGGGTATTTTTAGCCGTGACATGTGTCACCTCAGCTGCCGCCGTGGCGGGGGGTGGCTGGGGGAGGCACTCGCTGCCGTCGCTCGCCCGCCTGCCTCCTCCGCTCTCCGGCTCGCTGGGGTCCCGCACGGGTGGCAGCGCCTGGTGCCATCGTGGGCCCTCAGCACCCTGTGCCCACAGCCCCCAGCCAGGTATGGGAGCTCTGGGGGGGCGGGGGGCTTCGGGGTGGAGGGAGAGGGTCAGGGGCCAAACGGATTTTTGGGTGTTCTGGCAGGCAGGCTGTGGCCCCTCAGCAGGAAGGGCTATTTTTAGGTGGGGATGGATGGTGATAGCAGCAGCCCCAGCTCTGGGGGTGGCTTCTAGTCCCTGGTCTGTGGTGTGGAAGGCTGTGGTGGGAGCAGGGATGGGGATGGAGCTCCCTGCACTGAGCAGGAAGGTGGCTGGGGAGCCCCCGGTCGCTTCAGCTGTTGGCACCCACCAGGGTGGCAGCTGGTCCTGTGTGGCAGCAAGAGAAAGTCTGTGTGGGGATCAGACCTGAATGGCTGTGACCCAGAGGGGGGCCTGATCTTGCTCCCTGGACAGGGGGAGCTGCAGTGGTGCTGGTGGTTCCCAGCCCTTGTTTGTGCCATGCTGTGTGCTTGGGCCCCTTCTGTGCCTCGGTTTCCCCATGTGCAGAGCAGGACCGAGCGGCTCTGGTTGGCAGGCGCAGGGTGCCTGCCCCGGGCACCCTGCGGGCTCTGGCTGAGGGGGACTGCGGGGGCAGTGCCGGTCCCCAGCAGGAGCGAGGCCACGTGGCAGCCGGGGCTGCTGCCCGACAAGGCAAGTGGCATTCCGGGGCCGGCTCCTGGCTGCTCCTGGTGCTCCTGCCCTTTACTGTACAAGGAGATGCGGCTGCTGGTGCGAGCGGCAGGGCCAGGCGAGCCCTGACCCGCTCGGTGCATGAATGATCTCGACAGGTGAAGCCATGGTCAGCCCCAGACGGGGCATGGACAGGTCCTGTGGCTGTCCTGTGCTGCCCAGAACAGGGTGGTGGGGTCTCAGCACCACCTGGGTGCAGCCATCACCTCCCTGTGTCTCCTGCCTCCTCGATGTGCCGGGCTGGGGGGTGGCTGCCTGTGACCTGTACTCTCTGTGCCCAGGGTGCCACAAGCTCAGCGTGGGGCAGTGCCTGGTGAGGTGGTGGTTCTCCCAGCCCTGGCCTGGCCCCAGGGCTAGCAGGAGCCCCTGGCTAACTCTCTCCTCTCTCCCCGTGGCTCTCCATACAGCACCATCCCACCTCACCGCCGGCATGGCCATCTCCTCACGCCTGGCGCTCTGGGAGCAGAAGGAAAGTCTCGGTCTGGGTGGCACCAGTGGTGTTTGGGGGTGCTGGGAGGGGGGAACGCACTGCAGCCAGCCTGCTGCACGCCTCCAGGGTGGACATCCCCTAGGCTCCCTGTGCTCGTTGCTCCTGCTCTATCCAACCCTGCTGGCTCTGGGCACCTTTGCACTCTGGATGTTCTGGTTTGAGTGATTTTGGCGCTGTTCGGGGCACGCTGTTCCCTGCAGGGTCAGGGGGCTCAGCAGGGATTGGTGCTGGTGCTGCTGCGTGGTGGCACGGCTGGGAGAGGCCTTTGTGGTGGCAGGTGGGGCTGCATTCAGCCTGGCATGGAAGGACCTGCAGCTCTGCACGTGGCTGCAGGGATGCTGGGAGCTGCTGCTTGACTTGAAGATGGTTCCTCCAGATGGTTCTGGCCCTACCAGAGCTGCTGGGCATTGGGCAGACCTAGCAGCACAAGTGGGCTCCCCATGGTGCCCAGCCCTTGGCAGCGTGCAGGAACCTGGGAGCTTTTCCTTAGGGCTTTTCTTCATGGTGCTTCTCCTGCTTGCCACAGCATCCCCAGACCAGCCTGGTGCCCGTGGGTGCTCTGTGGCATTGCTGGGGACCTGCAAGGTACCCGTGGCTGACAGAGCAGGATGCTGGTGCTTGGCTCTGCTGCTCATGACACTAACGTGCCCATGGTGCTCCCACCCATGCCCCGGCACCCAACCTCTGCTCCTGCCAACAGATACGGGACGAGGACCGGGGGCCACCTCCATCCTCCCCACCCCTGCTCCTGTCGGTCATCCCTGGGGGCTTCATCAAGCAGCTGGTGCGGGAGACCGAGAAGGAGGCCAAGGCAGCCAAGCTGAAGAAGGAAACCAAGGGGAGCGTGAAAGAGGAGGTGAGAGGTGGTGAGTGCTGGGGCATCTTGCCTTGGTGCTGGCCAGGTGTCCCCAAGTGACCCCAGCCCAAAGCTGTTCCTGTTGAAGGCACCAGAACCCTGAGCACTTTGCTTGCAAGAGGTGATTGTACGGTGAGACTGAGGGTCACGGTGGGCACAGTCCAGCCACCAGCCTTGAGCAGTTAGTGCTGGAGGCTTCGTTAATGTGACTTGCTTAATTAGAAGGCAAGTAATTGAGCAGAGTTTGAGGTTCTCTGGTTCAGCTCATGGAGCACAGGAAGGGGAGTGTGGGACATCCCTGGGCATGGCGAGTGGAGGACTGGGATGTGGTCAAGTGGGATGAGGAGGAGGAGGATGATACCACCACCAACTGCAACCATGCAGCCAGGTGTAGGTAGCCACTTGTGGCCACCAGCCATGGCTGGAGCAAGAGGGTCAGGGCTGGAGCTCTGTGTCCTGCTGGGCTGTGCTCAGCACAGGTATCCCACACGGGGATGGGCTTGGGTCCTTCACCATGTCCCTGTTGGACTCTGCCTCTCTCCTTTGCTTGGCAGCCCACGGGGGAGGACAGCAAGGCCCAAGCCAGGGGCATTCCAGCTGCCAGAAGAGAGGTGGCCAGTGAGGGGCAGCCACTGCAGAACGGGCTGCACACCGAGGGGCAGGGGGACAAGGGCATCCTGGCCCCCCAACGGAAGACACTGCCAGCTGGGAAGGCTGTGCCGGGGACCACCCCCACCAAAGCCCCATCCCCTGTGCCCAGAGCCGCAGCAGCTGCCCCCAAACCGGCAGAGACCCCTCGGGCAGAGGCTCCCAAGGCAGCAAAGCCACCGTGTCCTGAGAAGACCCCCGAGGATCCTCGTCCAGGGGGCAGCTCCCCAGCTCCACCCCCTGATAAGACCCCCAAGGACCCTCGCCCACGGGGCAGTCCCTCAGCTCCAACCCCTGATAAGACCCCCAAGGACCCTTGCCCAGGGGGGAGCCTCCCACCCACAGCACCCAAGAAGACCCCCAAGGGCTCTCGCCTGAGGGGCAGCCCCTCAGTTCCAGCCCCTGATAAGACCCCCAAGGACCCCTGCCCAGGGGACAGCCTCCCACCTACAGCACCTGAGAAGACCCCCAAGGACCCCTGCCCAGGGGGCAGCCCCCCAGCTCCAACCTCCACCCCCAGCAAGGGTCCCCAGCGCTGCAGCAAGATCCCGGTGAAGGAGGAAGACGTGCCCAAGGGGACAGGTCCTGAGAGCACCAAGAAGGAGAAGGTGACACCCCTGAGGCACGAGGAGCCTCTAGCCAAGGTGAGAGGCAAGAGGGAGTTGGGTCTGGCCAGGAGAGAGCTGGAGAAGATGAAAAAAGATGTTGGAACTGGCAAGAAGGAGCCAAAGGAGCTTAAAAAAACTGGAAAAACTACAGAGAAATCAGAGAGGCTCAAGGAAGAGCCAGGAGGGATCCAAGAAAAGTCAGAAGATGTGGGAAAGGAGGTGGAGAAGGTGAAGGAAGAGCTGGGAGAGGGTGAAAAGGCACTAGGAGAAAGTGAAGAAACTGGCAAGAGCACGGACAAGGAGCAGGTAACGTGTCCCCAGAGCTGCTGGGCTGTCACCATGTGTCTCAGGACACTGATGTCATCTTCTGATTTCATGCAGCTCTTCCCGTTCCTATGGCCTCAGCTGGGGCTGGGGAAGGTGCAGGTGCATGTTGTCCAGCTCAGTTTTCCACTGGTTCCTCCATGGTTCCCTCTCTGCTCCCTGCAGGCTCCAAAGGATGTTTGGTATGAAGCAGAGAAGGTCTGGCTCATCCAAGAGGATGGATTCACGCTCGGTAACTTGCCTTCCTCTGCCTTCTCCTTCCAGCTCCCCAGATAAGAGCTGTCTCCAGCCCGGCTGTGGGTCAGGAGCAGGATGGGCACTGGGTGCAGCTCCAGCACCACGTCGTGGCCGTGCTCCAGCGGGGCCGGGGCTGGAGGTAGCCCCATGGCAGCTCAGCCTGGAGCTGCCCGGGCTGAGCCGCTCGGCAAGGACTCATCAGCCTCTCATTGCAGCCACGCAGCTGAAGCCAGACGTGGGGACACCGGAGCTGCCGGCAGGGAGGGTTCGGGTGCGCAGGGAGGTGGATGGCAGCATCACCGAGGTGGATGAGGACAGCGTGCAGAGGGTGAGCATCTCGCTTCTGGCTGCCACGGGGGGCAGAGTCCTGCCCGGCGGTGCCCGGTGCATGGCAGTGCCCAGGCAGGATTGGATCCAGGGCAGCCTTGTTGCCGGGATGGGAAGATCCAAGGTGTTGGGGTGCAGGTAGCATCCAGCACAGCTCATGCCATGATGGCAGAGCCCTAGGGGACCTCTGTCTCTCTTCCTCAGGGCCACAAAAGTGATGCAAGGGCTAGAACTCCTCTGCTGTGAGGACAGGCTGAGAGAGCTGGGGTTGTTCAGCCTGGAGAAGAGAAGGCTCCAGGGAGACCTCACTGCAGCCTTTCAGGACTTGAAGGGGATGATAAGAAAGATAGGGAGAGAATTTTTAGCAGGACCTGATGGGACAGGACAGGGGCTGATGGTTTGAAACTAAAAGAGGAGATTTAGACTGGATAGAAGGAGGAAATGTTTCACAATGAGGGTGGTGAGAGCCCGTCCCAGGTTGCCCAGAGAGGTGGGAGATGTCCCATCCCTGGAACCACTCCAGGTCAGGTTGATTGGGGCTGTGAGCAACCTGTTCTAGCTGGAGATGTCCCTGCTGACTGCAGGGGGTTGGACTAGATGACCTGGAAAGGTCCTTTCCTACCTAACCCAGCCTGTGTTTCTGTGATTCCACAATTCCTGCAGACCAACCCCCCCAGCCTGGATTTCACCGAGGATCTGGCCAAGCTCCTCAGCCTCAACGCGTGCAGTGCCATGCACACGCTGCAGCAGCGCTACCAAGCCCAGCTGCCCTACACCTACGCTGGGCGCAGCCTGGTGGCCATCAGACCCAACTTCGCTGCCAGCAGCAGCTCAGGGAAGGTGAGCAGGGAGAGGAGGGACCGGGGGCAGGCAGGATGACACCTGTGAGGACAATGGAGAAGGGCAGAGAGAGCTGCGGCGCCAGCAGATGGCACCGTGGGACCATCACAGCCCGGGGATGCAGGGCCGGGGATGCTCGGGAGCGAGGATGTCCAGGGGACATGCGGGACCAAGGATGCTTGGGGATGAAGGTGTCTAGGGATCATGCAGGACCAGGGATGCTCAGGGCTGGGGATACTTGGGACACACGGGACCAGAGATGCTTAGGGATGAGGATGCTTAGGGGACATGCAGGACCAGGGATATTCAGGGATAGGGATGCTCAGGAGACATGCTGGACCAGGGGTGTTCAGGACTGGAAAGGACATGGGCTAGAGATGCTCTGAAGACACTGTGGATCAGGATGCTGGAGATGCTCTGGGGGATGTTTGGAGCTAGGAATGTTCTGAGGATAGTCAGGGCTGGGGACACTTGGGGCCAGGGGTGCTGGTAGCTGGGCACTGCTCCCAGTACAGGAGTTCTGGGTTTCCAGGAGCTAATGACTGATTGTGCTGCTGTATGCTGTGCACCCCAAGCAGCCTGGGGGTGCTGGGGCTGAGGAGGGAACAAGCCCAGTGTGGGGTGCTCAGCAGAGCTCTTGCTCATGGGGAAGCTGGAGTGAGTCCAGCTGCAGATTCCCCAGGTTGGTGCCCAGTCCTCTCTGCAGCACTGGTGTCTGAGGCTGGGCTGGGCTGGTTTCCCCTTCCCCTGGGAATCTCAGGAAGGTTCTGCACCCTGGGGAGAAACCAACACCCAGAGTGTGAGTGTCTGCAGGATTTTCTCTATAAGAAGCCTCTCTTGTGCTCTCCCACTCCCTCCCTGCCCACAGATGTTCAAAGGGAAGAGGGACAGCATGGCCCCACACATCTGCTCAGTGGCACAGAGAGCCTACAGGAACCTGCTGATGCAGAGGCAGGACCAAGCCATCGTGCCCCTGGGACGCAGCGGGGCTGGAAAAACCTGGTGCTGCCAGAGTGCTCTGGAGCACCTGGTGGGCACAGCAGGCAGTGTGGATGGCAGGGTCTCAGGTATGGGCATGGTGTGGGCAGTGTGGATGGCAAGGTCTCAGGTGTGAACACAGTGACCACTGCAAGCTCTGAGCCTCAGCAGCAATGCAGTGAGCCCTGGCAGTGCTTGGCACTGGGCAGTGTCAGCCTTGCAGGCTAAGAAGGTCACACAAACCCCAAGGTGATGCCATCTCCATCTGATGGCCTCCATTTGACCTGTTCCTGGTCTGAGCCATGCCCTGCTGGGGTGGCTCAGTGTGGCTGTGACAGCATGCCATGGTCTGGTCACAGGGCTGCAACCCAGGAGGCTGCTGCCACTTACCCACCAGCCCCAGCCCCAACTGATATTTGGGGCTATCTTGATAAGCACCCAAGTAAGCAGCAGAAGGGAATGGTTTGCATGCTTGGGGCAGCACTTTTCCCACCTGATCGAGTTACTGGTGAGGTGAGAGGAAGCAGTGTTGGGCAATCAGTAGCTGGAGAGGGCAGCTTTGGAGCTTGGAGGTCTGGGTGTGCTGTGCTCTTGCAAAGGGCTGACAAACAGCCTGGAGCAGGATGGAGATGGGAGCAGGTTGGCATGTCCCCTTCCCACCAGTGTACACCTGCTGCCACAGCATGGGATGCTAACCTCATGGCTGGATGGTGCCCCCAGTCCCCATGTGCTGGGACAGGTGCCCAGGAGGAGCAGGCAGGGCTAGAAGCCTTCTCCAGTGCCTGTTTGCAACCCTGAGGCTGTGCTGGTGCAGCCATGGTGGAGTCTGGCTCTCTCCCAGGGAGCACTGGAGTGCTGCAGCCACCTCAGGGCTGCTCAGGGGGTGCTGGTGGTGGTTTTGCAGTGGAGAAGATCCAGGCCATGTTCACAGTCCTGGGAGCCTTTGGGGCAGTGACCACCAGCCACAGCAGCAGCTCCACACGTTTCTCCATGGTCCTGTCGTTGGATTTCAATGCCACTGGCCAGATAACTGCTGCTCACCTCCAGGTACCCCATGGGCCCTGTCACCTGGAGAGATGGGAGGGCTGTGGTTGAAGCTGGGGTTCCTCAGGATGGGGGTGAACAGCCTCTGGACCATGTTTCCCAGCCAGGTTGGGCAGGAGAGGAGTGAAGCTCTGTTCTGCTTCTCCTTCTGGACCAAAGATGCCCAAATGACAGCTGAGCAGGAGCCCTGCCAGCAGTCTGGGGAGTTCCCCCCCTTCAGCACCTCACCCCCTCCTCTGGCAGGGAGAGCAGAGCCATGCTGGGATGAAATGTTGATGAGGAAATGTATAATTCAGCCTTTCATTAGCAGCACCTTTCACATCAGCCTGGAGCAGCAGCCTCTGAGGGCTTTTATCACCATCAGGGCTCTTGTGCAAAGCTCTTTGATCAGAGCTGTCTGTGCTCCAAGGCCTTGTGTGGTGGAGGAGAGGGCTTGAGCTGTGTCTGCTCCTGGGGACCACCAGGGTTGCCCCTCTTCTGCCCCAGGCAGCAGCAGGGAGCTGCTGGCCTGGCATGGCTGTGCTGGTGGGACTGGAAGTGTGCCCCTGGCAGCATCCACTCTCTGGACCACTGGTACCACCCTGGGATGCTGGTGGGAGGATGGGACAGTCAGGGGGGTCCCAGCTCTGCAGGGACTCATTCCTTGTGGCACTGACCAATCTTGACAAGGCTGGGTCCAGGCTTGTCCCAAGCCCAGGCAAGGGATTATCCAGGCTGTAGCATCCCTGCTAGGACCATTGCATTGCCCAAACCTCTGGAGGCAGGGAGGGAGCATGGGTGTTGCACACATGCACTGGAATGCTTCCCTTTGGTATGTGCCTAGGGCACAATTCAGCTCTTGCTGCATGCCCTGTGGTGCACAGCCCTGGGTGGGAGTGAGCAGCAGCCTCCAAACCCAGCTGTGACCCTGCAAGGAGAAATCTATCCCCTCCCTGACAGCTCCTGGTAGCCTCTCCCCATCTCCAGGTGCCACTGTCCTCTCTCTTCCCTGGGTGTCCTGGCCCAGC
Organism: Galbula dea; assembly: GCA_013399015.1. Lineage (NCBI taxonomy): Eukaryota > Metazoa > Chordata > Aves > Piciformes > Galbulidae > Galbula > Galbula dea. The sequence continues at coordinate 327,747 of VWZX01005102.1, read as the reverse complement.
AGCCACCCTGCCCACACCCAGGGCTGTCCCTGTGGGCTGGGTGCTGCTGCTCACACACTTCCTCCACTCCCTCCCCAGACCATGCTGCTGGAGAGAGCCCGTGTTGCCCAGCAGCCCCACGGAGAGAGCACCTTCAACATCTTCCCCGTGATGCTGGCAGGGCTGGATGCAGCCCAGAGGTGGGTGTGTGGCTCCCATGGCACCAGGCAGCTCTGCTCCTCACCTGGCCGATGGGTGCCCCTGGTACCCCCATCAGCAAGAGCCTCCCCCCTTGATCTATAGCCAAGTGTGCTCTAGCACTGTGGCTTTGGAGACCTCCTCTGCTCAGAAGGAGGTGCTGAGTGTGGTCCTGGTGGTGATGCTGCAGGGATTTCTGTGTCCTAGGGTTTTCTAGGAAACTGGAGCTCTTTTGCCCCTTCACTAAACCTGAAGCTGGGCTGAGCAAATGAGGGAGAAGCTCCTTGGGGAGCAGGCAGAGGGTTTGGGGAGTGCTGGGGACAGGAGGGAGCTTGAGTCTCCTTTTCTCTGCCTGCTTCCAGGACAATGCTGCACCTGCACCAGGTGGCTGAGAGCAACTCCTTTGGGATCAAGCCATGCTCGAAGGTAGGGAGAAAGCAGGTGCACGGAGGGAGGGATGGGAGGGATTGTTAGGGGCTAAAAGTACTGCAGTTGGTTTCCAGCACCAGCTCCTGATGAGCCTGAGCTGCTTGCAGGTTGTCCACAAGCCAAAGCCCTGGGATGAATCACAGCAATTTGCAGTTCCATCATGTATTGATGAATTCAGTGTTTGATCTTCATTAGGGAGCTCCTGGCCTGATCCAGCAGCCAAAGGAATCAGCTGCTGGAGCAGCAGCTCCCCTGGAAGGCACAGCAAGGTACCCAGGTCCTCACCCTGCTGATGCAGCAGCAGATTTGGGTTCAGACATGGGTTTTACTCTCCCTCTGCAATCCCTGATTCCTGTGGATTCCCCACCCCAGCCTGGAGATGTTTCCTGCTGGGATGGAGAGGGTTAGCAGGAGCCAGGCAGCACCTGCCCTGGGTGACAGACCAAGGTGTGTGAGCTGTGCAGAGGGAACAAGCACTGTCCCCACAGCTGCCTCTCCTCCTTCCCAGTGACATTCCCCACCTGTGTCCCTGGAAAGCCAGGCTTGGCTGTTTGCTTCAGCGTGGTGCAGTCCAAGGGGCACCCAGGATTGCTGGGGATGAGAAAGTGGAAGGATGAACCCCCTCCAAAGCTCCTCAGGGGGTGAAATCCTGGCCACAGCCTGGCCTGGCTGGGCAGGGACATTGGTAGCTCTTTGCCTGCTCTGGAACCAGCCCAGGGAGGGTTCCAGAGCTGTCTGGATTCAGCTGGAATTTGGGGAAAGCTGTCAGACTTCCCTTTCTGGAGGATGCTCTGAATGCTGAGGTGGAGAATCAAACAGCTCAGCCCTGTGGTGCTCTGCAGAGGCAGTGATGTTTCTCCTCCTGTCCCTCTTCACCCACAGCCCGAGGAGAAGCAGAAAGCCTCAGTGGCATTCACCCAGCTCCAGGCTGCCATGGGCACACTGGGCATCACAGGGGAGGAGCAGATGGCCATCTGGCATGTCTTAGCTGGCATCTACCACCTGGGAGCTGCTGGTGCCTGTAAAGGTAAGGGAGGTTCTGCCTTTCCTTTCCTTGGATCTCCTCTTGGTGCCAGGGGGGTTGGAAGAGGGCTTGGAGGCATCTCCCACTGTTGCCTGAGCACACTGCACACAGGGAGACGTGGGGGAGCCATGCTCAGCCCAATCTGTGGCATGGTTGGTGGCTCTGAGCTCTTCATTGTCTGTGGAGGAGCTGGGTGGTGCCACACAGAATCACTAAGGTTGGCAAAGGCCTCTGAGATCATCCAGTCCAACTACCCACCCAACACTGCCCTGCTCACCACTAAACCATGGCCCCCAGCACTGCATCTTCATGTTCTTTGAACCCCTCCAGGGATGGGGACTCCACCACTGCCCTGGGCAGCCTGGGCCAGGCCTGAGAATCCTCTCAGGGAAGAAATTCTTCCTCATATCCAAACTGAGCCTCCCCTGGCACAACGTGAAGCCATTTCCTCTTGTCCTATCACTTGTTCTTTGGGAGGAGAACATGCTGGCACCCTGCCCCATGGGCACTTCTGGAGCAGCTCCATCCCCTGGCTGCCTGTGGGGCCTGGAAGGCATCACCTTGTGCCAGCTCTTTGGGAAAGGACCAGGCTGGGTGGGGATTCCTTTGCTGGCACCTTGTCCCCAAGGACACTGTGAAGGGCCAGCTTCAGGCAGCAATCATTTGATGGTCTCCTGAGTGCCTAATGCAGAAACTGAGCTCTAACAGGATGAGTCTGGGTGAGGGTTGTATTTATAAAGGTTTTAAAGCATGTGAAGTTGTGCTCTGGGCCCTTTCTGAGGCAGCCACCTTGATTTACACACCGGAGCTGTCTCTGCACCCTGTCATAACACAGCTGATGGGAATCTGATGCCATTAGTCAGTAATGATTTTGAAAGGACCAATCCTGTCAGCACTCAGGGCAAGTTCTCTTTCTCCTTCTCTTGGGTCTTCTCTTTCCTCATCCCCACCTCCCCTAGGGCCCTGCCAGCCCCTGCTCACTCCTGCTGAAGTGTTTGAGGAGGCTCTTGGCAAACAGAGAGCAAAATCCTTCTGCCTCTTGAGTTTTTGGGAGAGGAGATTTTGGAGACCTGTCCCGTTTGGAGAGCGTCCCCCCAGAGGAGGTGGTTGCTGTGGTGGCCAGGGAGGGTTTGCTTGGTGCTCAGGTTTCCTGAAGCTCCCGTGCCAAGCCCCCTTGTCAGTTGGTCTGGAAGGGAAGCCAGTGCTGTATAAGCTCCACAAACCTTGCCAGAGTTATTTCGGCAGGAAGAGGACTGTTCACAGGGGGCTGAGGCTGCTGAGCAGACTCAGGCCCAGGATTAAGAAGCAGAGCATGTCTCAGCATCCCTCACTCTGCTATTGATTCCCCCACGGTGCACCAACAAAGGGGGAGAAATGAAAAGAAATATGGATGAGAAATGGATCAAAGCTGGAGGGAGCGAAAGCCTCCGTGGGGGTGACGACTCCTTTCATGTGCTTAACCCTGTTCTCCCGATAGCCATCGCTTCCCTTCCCCTCTCCTGCCCTTTGAAGTTGTGAATTCCAGACCCTCCCCTTGAAAGGTCCCCAAAGGGAGCCTCCTGCCTGCTTCTTCACCAGCCCTCAGGAGAGCAGACAGGTTCTGCAGCACCACAGCCTCTGCCAGCCCCAGCACAGCTCCAGCATGTGCTGTGCTCCAGCTGCCAGCCCCAGCCTGGGGAGGGAGAGGGCAAGAAAAGCAGCATTTCTTCTTTTTCTTTATTTTTCCCTTCTGTTTTCCCCTTCTGCTACTGACTGCCATCTCCTCACTAAGTCACTTCACCCAGGAACAGACCAGGAGGGAGCAGCACCACCTCTCTCTGTCTGGGAGCAGAGAATACCTTTGCAGCAGGAAAAAAACCCCAAGCACCCGAGAAGAAAAGGTTGAATTTCAAAAGCCTTGCCCCGTCCTGGTGCCAGCGCTCCCCACAGCCTTTGAAAGGTGTCAGAGCAGCTCTTCTTGAGGCAAGGCAGCCTGAGAGGCAGAGGCCAGCAGGGCACCCGAGGAACCCACTTACCTGAGTGCTTCCAGTCCCCTCTGTGGGCTGCAGAACATTACAGATTTCCATGCCTTTGCCTCTGTAACAGGGAAGGAGGTTTTGGGCACAGCTGGGGGTCGGCATTCAGCTCTCTCTCCAGCTCTCTGTTTTGCTGACTGGTATAAAAACACAGCCCTGCAGCTCTCTGCTTTCTGTGGGCTTCCCACCACGTCCCTTTAATTGAGACAACTGGGATTTCAGTGCCTACAAGTCACTGAAGTCCTCCTCATGCCCCAGGCAGGTCTGTGCCGTGGTCAGGAGCTGAGCGTGGCTTCCTCTGCACCCCCTGAGCTGAGGCTGCTGCAAAACCATCGCCCTGAACCCCTTGGATGGTGGAAAACCCGAAGGACAGAAGCACAGGAGCTGGGGGTGGAGCTGCTGCTCAGGCTGGGGAGGCTCTGAGACCAACCCCCATGACAACCCCATGGAGGTTGTCAGTGGCAGGGCAGCATCCTGCATCTGCAGCCCTCCAGCACCACTGCAGGGATGCTGCTGCTTCCCCACAGCAGCAGCAGCCCTAATGGTGGAGGGATGGGAGCAGCCAGGCAGCTGAGGAAGGGGCTTGGGGTTTCTCTGTGGGAGACCCCAAGCAAAGTAGCATGGGGTCAGTGTCTCTGCTGCTGGCATGGCCCCACGGCTGCAGCATCAGTCCCTTGGGAGGCAGGAGAAGGAGCATCCCTCTTTAGGAAACTGAGGCCTGGAGTGGTTTGTGAGATGGACCTGGATCATGCAGGGCTGGAGCAGAAGGAGGGGCTGAGCCCCCAGCCCCATGCCCTGCCTGTCTCTCTGCAGGAGCAGCAGGGCTGGAACCCCCTTGGACAACCTTTCAGCTCTGTGAAATGGGAAGTTTCCAGAAGGGCTGGAAGCCAGTTAGCCAAGTGCAGTAATGGGGATGTCCATCAACGTGTAAGAGGGGGAGAGACCCTGCCAGGGGTCGATGGGCATTAAGGATGCAGCTGCCTCAGCACAGGCATCAGTCAGGGGTGGGCTCCTCACCAGAGCTGAGGAAAAAGAAAAACAACCTGAAAAGCTGCATTCTTGCTGCTGTTTTACAGCCTCTGAGATGCAGTGACCTTTCCCTAACTGATGTGGGAATGACACTTTCTCCTTAGTTCCACCTAGATTCCCCCTCGGTATTTCAGGGCTGCCTGTTGCTAGAAGGAGAAGCACGTCCCCAGCTAGTGCTGCAGCTTCCCTTCTGTCACCAAGCCACCTGCCCCCAGGGGGGTCACTCACAGAGGGAAAAGCATGCCAGTGGCTGCAGCACGGTGGTAGGGGTGGAAAGGAGGTGGGTAGGGCTGGAGCTGGGTGGGGTGGGGGTGGATCTGCTGTAGAGGAGGTTGGAGCTGCAATGGCCACGCAGGTGTTGGAGCTGGAGCAGGGAGAGCAAGACCCTCCTCAGGGAGCCTCTGCCTTGCTTTAGCTTTGCTTTTCCTTTGCAGATCAGCTCTCCTGGGGCTGGTGCCTAGCAATGGCCTCGGGTGTAGCTCAGTCACCGGTTCTGCCTTAGCTCTGTGCTGAGGGTGAGCAAAAGGCATCTGAGCTCTGCTGGGAAGAGCTGCTCTGCTCTCCTGCATCCTTCATCAAGTCATTCTTGGACAGGATTGCAGCAGGGCTGGCCTCTCCAGCTTGCCAATTTTTCTCTCTCTGTGCTAAAGCTCTTTGCTCTTTGGCACAGGGATTCTCTTGCCCTAGAGGGGAGTGCAGCTCATTTTGCATCAGCAGGATGGTGCCTCTCTCAGCTTCTTGACTTACAACCCTCAAGAGCAAGAGTTGTGCCCTGGTGAAGCTTGATGTCTTCATGAGAAAGACCTAAACCAAGGGAACACAGTCTCCAGGGGCTGGATCTTGGTGCAGGGATTATCCAGCCTCAATCCCCTGCATGCTAGAGGATGTCTTTAAGGATTTCTTTACTCCAGGCAAGAGGATTTAGGCAGAATTATGTGTGTGTCCCCCAGGGAAGGGGAACTCTCTTGTGGAGCAGAAATTGGGCAGAGCTGCAAAAGGAGGAGGTTTGCTGGAAATGACTCTTTGAGCAGCTCAAGCCCCATGCAAGGAGCAGGGAGGACACCAAGCCTTACAGGGGTGCCAGAAGGGTCTGCACCCCAGCACATCCCAGGTCAGCATGGGAGCTGCTTTTCCTCTGTGTCCTGGCTGTGGTCCATGGTCCAGAGCTGGGGGAGCAGGAGCAGAAGATGCTGGGAATAGCTGGAGCCTGGCTGCTGCTGCTGGCTTGTGAGGAAGCCAGGATGGGCTAGGTCTGGGGTTCTTCTCCTTGGTGGAGGGGTTTATGGCCACCACCAGGGCCCCTGGTCTGGGCAGGCTGTCTCCCTGCCTGTCGAGTTATGGCACTATCTCTTCAGGGCTCTGACATCTTTATTACAAGCAGGCAGGGAAATGCAGCCAGAGTGGCAGATTTCTTTAATCATGCTATTGCACAGCTCTTCCCCTTGTTATAGATAGGCTTGAATATGTCATACATCAGGCAATGGGTCAGCAGAGAATAGACTGGAGGATTTAGTGCAGGACAAATAAATTAACCATTCAAGCCAGGAGAAGCCTCTTCTCTCTCCCTGTCCCCTCCCAGGGTAATAAAGAGGAACAAATGGGCTTTTTTTATTTGTCCCAGTAGCAGTGCAGATGTTTTAATGACAAAATAAGTGGAAGAAAAAGGGCAGGCTGATAAAATGTGGCCCCTTGTAGCTAGGGGCGTGCTCAGGGGCTGGTTGGAGGAGAAGGGGCTGCTGGTGATGCTTCTGGATACTACTGCCAGTAGCTGGGATGGGGACAGGGGGATGGGATCCAGCCCTTCTGAGCTTCCCTGCTGTTCCCCAGGCTTCCCAAATTGAAACAGAAAATAGAAACCCAGCTGCTGCCCAGGGCAGCATGTGTGGGCACAGGAGTGAGGCAAAGCCTTGTGTTTCCCTACTGCTTCCCTGAGCTGTTCAAAGGGCTGAAGAGGATACCCCTGGGGGGGTTAAAGCTGGTGTGCTTTCAGGGGTCACACTGCACCCAGGAAGGCTGCAGGCAGGTTCTCTTTTATGAAAGCTGCTCTTTCTATTTTAGGAAGTGTGAAACGGTGCCCAGGCTCTGCTGGGGGCTTTGGACTGGGCAGAACTGCAGCTGGGCAAGCCACAGACACAGAGGGGGTTTGCAGGAAAGGCTGTGCCCCATGGCTTGCTGACTCAGCACACACCAGCTGCTTACAGCCACTTGGGGAGCACTGAAGGGGTGAGGGTTTGATTTTGGGGGGTGGGGTTGCACACAGAGGTGGGCAGGGATGTTTGGCAGCCTGTGCCTGGCTCTGCCTGAGCCTTCATGCCCCTGTGTCCCCTCCCCAGTCGGCAGGAAGCAGTTCATGAAGTTCGAGTCTGCGAGCAAGGCTGCAGAGGTGCTGGGCTGTGACCTGGAGGAGTTCACCACTGCTGTCTTCAAGCACCACCTGAAGCAGATCCTGGCACAGGTCACAGCACAGGGCCACTGTCCACCCCCAGCAGAGGAGAGCTCAGCAGGTACCAGGATGCTGCATCGTTTTTTCCTTCATTTATGGGTGAGAGGGCTGTGCTGTGCTCTGCATGGGGAAGGATGGAGGCTGTGCTGCAGGGAAAGGCAAAAGACCCTGTTATTCCAGGCTGTGAGGTCTATTTAAGTGTGTTCACCTTAATTAACTCATTAACTGCTCTGTCTGATGTAGATCCCTCAGCTCTGCAGCTCCATGGAGCTCAGGTGAACTCAGGCAGTGCTCCTGGCAGATGAGTGTTGTGGCTTCAATGCTGTGGGAGCTCTGCCTAGAAAAGGGAGGGGAACCCCCAGCTCAGGAGGGCAGCAGGGTGCACACCCTTAAGTGAAGCTGTGTCATGTCACCTGTATCCTGCAAGGAGGCCTGGACATGGTGAGGAGTTGTGCTCCTGCCGGACAGACTGCTGCTGAGGCCCTAAAGCCCTCCAGTCCATCTGGGGGTTGAATTGATGGGGACAGATCCAGCATCTATGTGATGGGGGTGAGATACCACCCAGCTTCAGGGTCACCCTTTCCATGCCCAACTCACCCTCAGCAGCAGGATTAGAGCCAGACCCCAGCAAGTTGTTCTGGTAAAAGCATGGACTTGCAGAACTGGCCTTTAAATGGCAACAGCTTTATTTCTTACATACTTAGCAAGCACCAGGGGTGCTGAAGGGTGGCTGTGCCCTGCTGGAGCAATGCCATGCATGGCTGGCAGAGGCTTGGAGCCACTTGGGATGTCCTGCCCTGCCAGGGAGGGAATTCCTGGCTGCTGGTTGGGCTGGAAAGAAATGATGTGGCTTTGCCTTTTGACTGTTCTTTTCTCTGCCTGTGCCAGGTCCAAAGATGACAGGCTTGGAGTGTGTGGAGGGGATGGCTTCAGGTCTCTATGAAGAGCTCTTTGCTGCAGTCGTCTCACTGATCAACAGGTATCATCACACTGGGGGCGTCAGGATGGGGACACCCTGGTCCTAGGGGAGCCAGGATGGAAGGAGATCCTCTGTGGCCTGGTGGCTCCTTCTCCTGGGGCTTTCAAAGAGGAAGCTTTGCTGGGGGCTCTCCAGAGAAAGGAATGGAGCAAAGAGTCTGAAAGAGAAAATGATCTGAAAGCCTCCATTTGGAGAGCATGCTGGCACCTGAGACCTGCCGTGGGCTGTGAGCCCTGTGAGAGCCATCCCCACAGAGCAGCAGTCTGAGCATCCAGATGTTGCATGGGGGAACATGTTCTGTTGGTGCAGGCAGCCTGGCATAGAGACCTGGCACTGGAAACTGCTCTGTGGGAGCTGCTAAGCTGCCTGCCAGGAGGCAGCACTGGAGCAGCCACACCAAGAGGGCATCGTGGCCCTGAGAGGAGCATCCCAGCTCCACGTTAATAGCAGAGGAGACTTTGCAGACCAAAGTCAAGGTTACCAGTAAGGGCAGAGCAATAAATCAGTCAGCAAGCTCTGCAGATGTGTGGTAGGATTTGCTTGATGGTCAAAGCTTGATTGCAGGAGAGGTTTGAGGTGTCAGGAGAGAGAGGGTCTAGCACTTAGGGTAGCTGCCAAGGTGCCCTGGGAGGATGTGGCTGCATCCTGCTGCTGGTGCACTTTGTCCTTGCTCTGCCAGGAAGGGAAGGACATCCTCTGTGGCATGATGTGTCTCTGTCTTCAAGTGGTGGAAATCTGAAGTGATCTAATGGGATAAATAGAGTAATTTAACCCAGGGTAAGGATCAGCCCCAAGCCCATTCCATTTTCTCAGTTCTGAACCCAGCTGGGATTGCTGCAGTCAGCATCCACAGAAGAGCTGCTGCCCAAAATACTGTGAGGTGGCTGCAGGTTTATTTTAACCTGCAGTTATTTAACCTGCAGAATACTTGTGTTGTAATTCCTAGCAACCACACTCCAGAGGGAGATTGCTGACAGCACCCAGAGGGCTGACAGGAGAGCAAAAGGCTGCTGCTTCTCCTGAAGAGCAGCATTAGTTCAGGGTGTGTCCCAGGTTCCCTCCTCCTTTTAAATGTAGCTGTATCTTGCCCAGCTTTATTTTCCACTCCATTCCACCAAAGCCTGGTTAAATCACTGCATCAATGCCCTGGGTGAAGAGACATGTTTTGGTGGATCAGGAAAGGGCTGTTTCCTCAGGGAGTTGCTGCTGAAGGTGAATCTTCTCCACTCAGGCTGCAGGAGGATGCTGCTATCAAAGTCTGCAAGCAGCTCATGACTCCTTCTCTCTCTTTATTCAGCCTTGTGCTTTCTTGGAGGTGCTGGCATCACTACCAAGGAGAAATGCATGTTAAGGGCTGCAACCCCAGAGCTGAACTTCAGGAACTTCCCCTGCAGAAACACTGCAGGTGACACAGCACAGTGTGGCAGGCAGGGCTTGGGACGCTCCTCTTGTCCTCAGTGTTGGCATCACATGCTGCTTCAGCTGCTTCTCAAATCAACTCAAGTCTCTCAAACTAATACATTTGGATGAAGATGTAGTACTTGAAAGAACCAGAGTGCCAGGGTGGGGCCAAGCATCCATGGAATGGTGACATCTCAACCTGGCACAGTCAAAGCCACCACAGAACCGTGTCCCTCAGCTCCACATCTATAGGTGTTTAGAAGGTGTGGTGCTACCTAGTGCTGAGGGCCATGGGTTAGTGGTGACCTGGCAGTGCTGGTTAACAGTTGGATCTGATGATCTGAAAGGTCTTTTCCAACCTAATCAATTCCATGGTTCTTTGATTCATCCCACCCCACTGTTCAGTGTCTGTTGCACCAGGAGGTCAGGAGCAGCCTGGGCCATGTGTCTCTGTCCAGGGCAGGAGGAGATGCTTAGCTTGAGTAGATCAAAGATGAGGTGGATGAAGTGAAAGGGACAAGCAAAGGAATCATGCCAGGAGGTGTATCACCTGACAGGAGGCACTGGGAGAGGGGACATGCTGGGCTGGGGACTGCTACAGGAGATGCTGCCCACCCTGGGACACGCACATCAAGGGCAAGATGCAGTGTCACCTCCGAAGGGAGAGCTGAGGCACCTCCCTGGGTAAAACCTGGTGGTGTGTGTGCCTCTTTCCCCAGGTCCTTCTCCTCCCAGCACCTCTCCATGGCCTCCATCGTGGTGGTGGACACTCCTGGCTTACACAACCCCCGGCACCAGCACGGCAAGCGAGCGGCAACCTTCGAAGAGCTCTGCCACAACTACGTGCAGGAGAGGCTGCAGGCTCTCTTCTATGAGAAGACCTTTGTGCTGGAAATGGAGAGGTACAGAGAGGTGAGGAGCAGTGTCCCAAGGAGAGCACCTGGCCATGGGCCTGCCTTTGATCCAACATGACCCTGTGCCTTGCCATGGTCTGACTGAATAAGACCCTCAGCAGCTTTAATGGGAGAGGGGTCAGGATGGAATGGGAGCCTTGAGCTGGGTCTGTTTTCTCCCTGCTGCCTCAGCCATGGGTCTTTCTGGGTGGCATGCTAGGCTGCCTTGGCATCTCTCTGGGCATGCTTCTTCCAGCTCAGGAGGCTTCATGCCCTTCTGCATCTCAGTTTCTCCTGAGCTGGTAAGAGAGAGGAGAAAGGAAAATGATGAATTATTGCAGAAATAAGCTGCTGAGAATTCTACCAGCAGAGATGAACTTATTGGGCTTGCAGAAGGAACTTTAACACCTCCAGCCCTGGGAAAAGTGTTGAATTCCCACAGCTCAGTACTCACACATCACTTGCTCCAAGTAAATACGTGAGTGTTCCTCACCAGGGATGAATATGTAGTGACTTGGCCAAGCTGGAGATGACAGCAGGCTTGGTGGGCTTGCTCACCTTGCTGTTGTGGCTGGCTAAGGATGGCTGCCCTGGTGCTAGCCATTTCCCCATGATCCATGGGACTGGGACCCTTTTGCTCCCAGAGCTGGGTCATACATGGGGGTGATGGTGGCACATGCCCTTGGGAGGAAGAAACTCATGGCCACGATGAGGCTTTCTGCTCCACCTGATTCAAGTTGCTCCAGGGGAGGTTCAGATTAGATATTAGGAAGAATTTCTTCACCCAGAGGATTATCAGACATTGGCCCAGGCTGCCCAGGGCAGTGGTGGAGTCACCATCCCTGGAGGGGTTTCAAAGCCCTGGAGATGCAGTGCTTGGGGCCATGGTTTAGTGATGACCTGGCAGCACTGGCAGACAGTTGAACTGGGTGATCTGAAAGATCTCTTCCAACCAAACCAATTCTCTGACTCTGTGACTGAAGCAAGCTTTTAAATAATGTTTTCCAGGAAAATGTTGAGGTGTCTTTTGATCTTCCAGAGCCCTCTCCCCTGGCCACGCTGTCCATCATCGACTTGGGCTCCTCACAGGTAACCTGACCCTTGGCTGCTGTGGCCATGCTTGAAGCCACCTCCTGCTCAGAGGAGTGAGGTTGTCAGAGTCAGGGTGGGACCTGCTGGAGTGCTTTGCCCAGAGCAGCCTGGGGTGTTGCAGGAGAAGACACAGCATCAAGAAGAACCTTTTTTTTTTCTGGGCTTTTTAAAGTACCAGCACCTTTCCTGGTCAAACCCTGACCCCAGGCACCCTTCCCAGCCTGGCTGCAGAGCTGGAATGACTGGTCCCTCTGGGACACCATCTGACTGCAGAGGTCTCAAGGATGATGTCTAGAGCTGAATCAGGCCAGGAGGGTTTCCTGACCCTGGTCTGGCTGCTCTGCAGCAGGAGACACATAGGGCAGAGGTGGTGGGAAGCAGGGTGGGAGCAGGCTGGCATGGCTGTGGCTGGCACCAGCTGCCTACAGCCCTCCTGCCACCTTGTCAGGTGGGTCACACGTTGGGGGTGACCAAGGAGCCCATCACCAAGGGCCATCTCCCCTGGGCAGCCACAGGTGCTGCCCAACAGCCCAGGGGCCGATCACAGGGGGCTGCTGTGGATCCTGGATGAGGAGGTGCTGATCCCAGGCTCCGGGGACAACGCTGCCTTCGAACGCCTCTGCTCCTACTTTGCCACAAGGGGACCTGACCAGGAGGGTATGTCCAGGTCGGCTCTGCTGACCAGCCTTTGGCATCACCATTTAGCTTGGCCCGTTGAAGAAAGCCTGTAGCACACTGAACATCTCCCTGGGTTGTCTTTGGGGTGGTTCTGGGGCTGCAGGGGCCGGCTGCATGCGGAGGTGCGAGCAGGCTCTGCACTTCGAGATCTGCCACCAGCTGGGCACCGACCCCGTGCGCTACGACCTCACAGGCTGGGTCAGCAAAGCCAAACTCAACCTCTCGGCTCAAAATGCCATCCAGGTGCTGCAGGACTCCAAGGTGTAAGTCCAAGGGAGAGCCATGGTGCTGGTGGTCATCCCCCTGCCCCTGGGAGTGGGTTGGGGATGACCGTGCCGCCAGCTGAGCTGCTCCAGAGCGAGCTGGTGATGATGCCATGGGGAACAGCTTTCCATCCTTCAGCCAGCAGATCTGTGCCACTGGTGTTTCAGTGGGGTCCTCTCCTGCAGCAAGGGTAGTGGAGGGAATGGGGGGCTCTGGGGGAACCCCAGGACATCCTCTGCAGCCAGGGGAGTGGGTGACTGACACAAGTTGGGGCTCCAAGGCATCACTGGACAGAGGTAGCTCCTCAGGCAGCAGCCACACAGGTTCTCCTCCATTGCTCTGAGGAACCTTGTAAACTAAACTGAAATTGAGGTGCAACCAAAGTGCTGCAGATGTCTCCTCATGCAGAACGGGTTTAGCCTTCTGCTTGAACAGTCCCAGTTAGAAAAGGAGGCTCAGGGGGTGCAGCAGCCTCAGGGGAGGCTCAGGCAGCACCAATGCTGAATTCAAGGTGCTGGGCATTGAACCTTCCTTGAAGGGGATGGTAAGCAGAGGTTCTACCTGCAACCCCACCATCATGGCTGGTTGCTCATCCCAACAGAGCCTCGGTGAAGGAGCTGGTGCTGCCTCGCTGCCGGGTGCCGCTGGCCTGCCGAGCCGTGGCGGGGCTGGAGGGGCACTCCCAGGCTGCCCTGCACCGCAATGCCTGCCTCAGGAAGACCTTTGCCAGCAGCTTTGCAGCCGTGAAGAAGAGGTCGGTGTGTGCCCAGCTCAAGCTGCAAGTGGTGAGTGCAGCACCAGGAGCCTCGTGTCTGTGGCTTGGGGGATGTGTGCCACTGTGTGTCCTGATGGGGTCACCGAGAGGCACCAACTGGAAGCCAGAAGGTTGCAGCTGAGCAGGAGGAGAAGCTTGTTTGGTGTGAGGGTGTTGGAGCCCTGGCCCAGGCTGCCCAGAGAGGCTGTGGAGTCTCCTTGTGTGGAGAGATTCCAAACCCAACCTTGGGCTCACACCTCTCTGACTGTAGTTCCTACCATGCACCTAGGCTCTGGGGGCTCTGAGGGTGCAGTGGGTGGACAGGGAGTGTTTCCCACCACCACATGCTGCCTCTTTGCCCTGCTTCATCCCCACTGACCTCTGCTTGCCCCGCAGGATGCCCTCACAAACCTTCTCCGACGGTGCCAGCTGCACTTCATCCACTGCCTCCTGCCAGGAGTGGGGATGGAGGGGCAGGTCCTTCATCCCCCCGCACCACCTGATGCAGCCCCAAGGCTGGATGTGCCAACCCTGCGAGCCCAGCTGGAGGGGACCCAGCTCCTGGATGCCCTTCGCCTCTACCGCCTCGGTATGCCTGCTCCCCCCCCACACTGCCCTGGGCCACGATGGTCCCAGGAGCCCACTCTGCCATGCTGGTGGCTCAGCCCTTCCCTTCTGTGCTCATCCCCTGCCTCTTTCCAGCCCCACTTCAGAAAGTTCCTGGGGTTTTATTGTTGCTTTTTGCAGGGGTTCCCAGCCCCTCTCCTGCCACAGCCTGTGCTGCTGCTGGGTGGCACAGCCTGCCATGGTGGCTGCAGCTCTGGTGGGGTTCCCCTGGGCTCCCCTTCAATCTGTCTTCTAAGTCCTGGAAGGCTGCAGTAAGGTCTCCCTGGAGCCTTTTCTTCTCCAGGCTGAACAACCCCAACTCTCTCAGCCTGTCCTCACAGGAGAGAGGTTCCAGCCCTCAGATCACTTTTGTGGCATCCTCTGAACCCACTCCAGCAGATCCCTGTCTCTCCTGTGCTGGACCTGCACTGACCACGGTCACAATATGTGCTGGAAGGGGAGGAAGCCAGGCAGGAGGCTGAGGAACATCTGCATGACACAAAGTGCTGGGATGGTCCCTGGCCACCTCAAACACATCCCCACTGCTTCTCCACTCCTTCCACCCTGTCCTCACTGCAGGACTTTCTCTCCACTCAGGGCAGCTCCCCTGGTCCCCACCACCCCTGACACCTTTTGCCACCCTTCACTGCCAGTTCCCTCCCCAGCGTTTGGGTGCAAGCCATATGTCCCCAGGGCTGGCACGGTCCTCAGTGATGTCTGTCTGTCCCCAGGGTATGCAGATCACCTGCTCCTGACCCAGTTCCGACGGCGTTTCCAGGTCCTGGCCCCAGATGTGATGAGGAAGCACACTTCTGCCTACGAGGTGCCAGACGAGAGCAAGGTGTGTGACCGAGGGGAGCACGGGCTAAGGGCTCTGCTGGTGCTGGGGCTCTTCCAGCCCTTCCCAAAGGAGCTCAGGAATGGAGGTAGAGATCTGCCAGCTTTAGGTGTTGGATAATCACTCTGTAGCCAAAACTGGGCAGAACCAGCCCAGCCCCTGGAACAGGCTGGGAGGGAGTCAGGAAGCACTGGAAGCCGGGGAAAGGCAAGAGGAGATGAATGAAACATGGGCATGTGCTCGGCTCTGCAAGCTGCCAGGCAGTGTCTACACATCCAGTTAAGACCTTGGGATTTAAGGAGACAAGTTTGACAGTCAGGAAAGGTCAATATTGTTATTAAAGGCTGCAAGGAGGTAGAGGATACTTCCCCAGCTGCGTGTAAGCAGGGGATTGGAAAAAATCCATCCTCCCTGGAGCTGGCTGCCACAGGGGTTTGTGGGCTGGAGGCTGCTTCCCAGTAAACTGCATCCAAATAATCAACCCTGTGCTGGTGCTGGCCCTGCTGTTGTGGATGGCATGGGATGGGGTGGAATGAGATGGGATGGGATCATCCTGTGCAGCTCTATGCCTGGCACCAGTCCCAGCAGTGCTGCAGGAGCAGGGCAAAGCCATGGTACTGGTGCTTCCTCACCTCGGGGATGTGGTTTCATGCACCATGGAATCACAGAATCAGAGACTGGTTTGGGTGGGAAGGAATCCTTAATGGTCATCTAGTGCAACCCCCTGCAGTCAGCAGGGACATCTCCAACTGGATCAGGTTGCTCACAGCCCCAAACAACCTGACCTGGAGTGGTTCCAGGGACGGGACATCTCCCACCTCTCTGGGCAACCTGGGCCAGGCTCTCACCACCCTCAGTGGGAAAAATCTCATCCTTCTATCCAGTCTAAATCTCCCTGTTTCAGTTTCAAACCATCACCCCTTGGCCTATCACAACAGGTCCTGCTAAAATGTCCCTCTTCCTCTTTCTTCTAAGTACTGAAAGACCTTTCAGCAAGGTCTCCCTGGAGCCTTTTCTTCTCCAGGCTGAACAGCCCCAACTCTCTCAGCCTGTCCTTACAGCAGAGGGGTTCCACCCTCTGATCATCTCTGTGGCCTCCTCTGGCCCTGCTCCACCAGCTCCATGTCTCTGCTGTGCTGAGGACTCCAGAGCTGGCCCCAGCACTGCAGCTGAGGTCTCCCCAGAGCAGAGCAGAGGCACAATCCCCTCCCTGCCCTGCTGCCACACTGCAGCCCAGGCCACGGCTGGTTTCTGGGCTGTGAGCTCACATTGCCAGCTCCTGGCCAGCTTTTCACCTATCAGCACCCCTAGGCTCTCCTCCTCCATCCCCAGCCTGGATTGGTGGTGACCTCTACCCTCATGCACTCCCATCCTCCTTCCCCACCTCACCCTGCTACATGCTTAGCTGCTGGTGAGGGCTAAGGCTGCAGATCTGCTGCAGCAAGCTGCTGCTGGGGCCCAGCTGAACTATTCCTCAGGTGGGTTTGTCCTTCATGGAGGTCATGCTGGAGGATGCTGCAGGGGGTGAAGCATTAGTGGAGGATTTTTGTTCCAATTTCTGTAGCTCTGGGATTTTCAAATCATCCATTTGTCCAGACAGTGTTTGCTGCCCTGGGGGTGTGTGTGCTGTTCCTGGCTGCTACCTTCACAAGCCAGCCCAAAGCTCAGAGTAATTGAGTTCAGGCTTCTCCTACAGCTCATGACTAATCTCCTGCTTGTCTCCCTGCAGGGGCTCAGCTCTGTGCTGACAGGATCAGGGGGAACTCAGTGCTTTCCTCCCTGCTTTCAGCTCCACAGGCTGAGCTGCTGGTGAGCTGAGCAGGATGCTCCTAACAGCACAGCACAGTTGGATGCTGGATGGATGGTGCTGGGATGAGCTCTTGCCTTCCCCTGAGTAGTCTCCTTTCACAACCACCCATGTTTCAGGTCCTTCCAGACCAGGGATGGCAGCAGAAGGGGGAAAATCTCACACAGAGCTGCAGATCTCCACACCCTATCCTGCCAAAAGCCTCCAGGGCATCTCACAGCAGGACTGGGACTGGGACACCTGGTTTGGAGAGTGGTCTTGGGTTGGGTGGGTGCACTTTTGGATGAGGAGGACAAAAGGAGAGCACAGCTGGATGCACCCTTACTGGGTGCCTGGAAGGACCAGGGGTCTCTGCACCCCATTTCGGCAGAATCATACCAGGGTGTGAGCACAAATCTTGTGAGGAGCAGCTGAGGGAGCTGGGCTTGGTTAGCCTGGAAAGGAGAAGGCTCAGAGGAGACCTTCTCACTCTCTCCAGCTCCCTGAAAGGAGGTTGGAGCCAGGTGGAGGTTGGTCTCTTCTCCCAGGGAACAAGTGATAGGACAAGAGGAAACAGCCTCAAGTTGTGCCAGGGGAGGTTCAGATGAGCTATTAGGAAAAGTTTCTTCATGGAAAGGGTTATCAGACATTGGCCCAGGCTGCCCAGGGCAGTGGTGGAGTCACCCTCCCTGGAGGGGTTCTAAAACCATATGGATGTGCTGCTTGGGGCCATGGTTCCGTGGTGAGCATGGCAGTGCTGGGTGGATGCTTGGACTGGATGATCTCAGCTCTTTTCCAACCAGAATGATTCTGTGTTTCTGTATAAATGTCTTGAGCAGTTCTGTGATGTTCTCCTTCTCCACAGGCTATAGAGGAGCTCTTCCAGGCTCTGGATCTGGAGAAGAGCAGCGTTGCTGTAGGGCACAGCCAGGTATGACAGCTCCAGTCTCTGCTTCCTGCTTGTTCTTGGGGAGTACAGCCAGCACCGTGCTGGGCACTGCCAGCTGCCCAGAGCTTCCCAAACTGGGGAGAAAAACCTCTCCTCTGCTGCTCCCTGTGGCGTCCTAGTGGGCTGGCCAACCCAGCCTGGCCAAAAATCCAAGCAGAAGGCTCCTAATCCCCATTGGAATTAGGGAAACTGTGTCCTTAATTAACAGAACCCAGCCCCTGGTGGCATTCAAGTCCCTAATTACCTTTGTAACCTCATGGGAGTGGATGGGGCTTGGGCAGCTGATGGTGCTGGTCAGGTGAAGAGCAGCTGCAGGTGCAGAGGTTGCTGCAGTGACAACATTTGATACACTCCCATAAAGAGGAGTTTTGCAGGCATGCTTGCCTTCAGCTCTCAGAGCCTCTCCTGATGGGTTCATGGGATGCTTCTGGGGAGCAAATACCTTCTCTTTTATCCTGCACAGAGCAGTTTGCAGTTCTCTCTCCTAGGAAGCTCCTTGTAGTTAATCAACAGTGGGAGAGCAGCTCCAGCCACGGCTTGTTGGAGGGGAGTTAGAAGTGAGGCTCCTTGGAGCTGTGCCACTAACTGGCAGCTCTTGAGGTGTGCCCCTGGCTGCAGGAAGGCAACTCAGGGTTTAGTAAAGCTGGAAATAGT
Source organism: Galbula dea (assembly GCA_013399015.1). Lineage (NCBI taxonomy): Eukaryota > Metazoa > Chordata > Aves > Piciformes > Galbulidae > Galbula > Galbula dea. Next base: position 309,736 of record VWZX01005102.1, on the reverse strand, counting down.
GCAGAGGCATCAGGAGTGGCCAGTCTCATATCTCAGGAGCTTCACCCAGGCAATGCCCAGCAAATATCTGAGGCTGGGAGATTAATACTGGGCTAAAATGGATGGCATCAGCAAACCTGCATCACTTATGAGGGGTTTCTTGTTTCTGACAAGTCCAGCTGAAGTCATGTGGTTCATTTTGGTCTCCCTGTTCCCAGCCTCTGGGCTGCTATCTGTGTGCCCTGGCCAGCACAGGTAGCCCTTCCATCCTTGGGGAGGGTGGGACGTGGCCCAAGGGAAGGGCTCTGAGGACTTGCAGCTTCTTGTGATGCTTGATGCCTGTCTCAAAAATGAGGAGTGAGAGGGAGGAGTCCCCAGGGGTCACAGGGACCTGGGCAGCCCTGCATGCCCTGTTCTGGCAATGCCCAGGAGCAGGAGATGGAGGTGTGGTGGAGGGTGGGAGATGCTCTGCAGGATGTGCAGCTATCCTGCTGTTGGACTTGAGGATGAGATGGGCAGGCTTTGGACCCTGTCCTGGGCATGTGTAACCTCTGCTGCTTCCTGTCAGGTTTTCCTGAAGCCAGGAGTCATCTCCAGGCTGGAGAAGCAGCGCAACAAGCTGGTAGCCCAGAAGGTGATCCTGCTGCAGGCTGCTTGCAAGGGCTTCCTCAGCCGTCAGAAGTTCAAGAGACTGAAGGTATCCATCCCTTGGGTCATGGGTACCCTGTGCCCACCCAAACCCAGGCTCTGGCTGCTGCAGAGGGCCAGTGCTGCTGTGGTATGACCCAGAGCATCCCATTTACAGCCCTTCTAAGCAGATCAAGCTGCTCCTTTGAAGGGTGGCTGCTTTAGCCTGCCCCGTGGGCAGCTAAGAGATGCCATGCTGCCACCTCCTGAGCTGCAGAGCTCCTCTGCCACCTCCTCCCTCGCCAGCCTGGGCTTTCCTGGAGTGCTCATGAGTGGCTGGGCTCAGGTCACTGCTGGTTGTGTCTCCCCACAGATCCAGCACCTCGCTGTCCGCTGCATCCAGAAGAACCTGGTGGTGTTCCAGGCAGTCAGGCACTGGTCCTGGTGGCAGCTGCTGAGCCGTGTGAGGCCCCTGCTCAGCGTGAACCTCACAGATGAGCAGCTCCATGCAAAAGAAGTACGCACCCAGGGATGGAAGTGGAGGGGCTGAGTGGGGTGGGGTGGGAGGAGATGGCATGGGAAGGGTGGGGTGGGATGCTTTGGGGGCTCTGCCTGGTGGGTCAGCTGAAGCCCCATCCTAGGGCTGTGGCAGCCCCCTGCAAGCTCACTGGGTCTGAGGCTGTTGCACCAAGCCCCTGGGAGTTGTGTACCCCACAGCACTCTGTGGCATGACAGATCCAAACACATCCTCAGCCTAGAGGACTCTGCTCTGTGCTGTCACCAGAGCTGTGCTGGCTTCTACTTGCACTGCCACTGGTGATGGGAGATGTTAATGGGCATTTGCTGACCCAGAAAAGTCACCTTTCACCCCTCCTGCTGTCTGAGACCTGTGCTAAATTCTTGGTCTGGCTTCCCTGGCATCCTGCTCCTCCTCTTGCCTTAGTGGGATTTGAATAAGGTATTTTCAGGCTGGTTCAGACCAAACAAAAGCTGCCCAAGCCTCTGCTTCTCTCTCCAAGCCCACCCCGGGATCCATCAGGACCCAGCACCTGTTAACCTCCCTTTTTATCACAGCTCTGCACGTTCTGCTGCTGCTCAGTGTTGGACATCAAAGCAGGACAAGGCTGCTTGGAGCAGCTCCTGCTGCCGTTCCGTGCAGGCTGCCTGGAACAAAGAGAATCAGAGCAAACGATGTGGCTCTGTGATAACCTGCCAGGGCCTCAGGAACACTCCACGTGCACAGCTCAGACGTTGGGGTTGTTCATCTCGGGCTTCTGAGGTTTCCTCTCTCATCAAACATGCTCTGTGTGCTCACCAGAGCTGACATTCCCTCCGATGGAATCCACGGCAGGAGCTGGAGCCCTGGCAGTTTGCAGCGAGCAGCCTTCAAAGCTGCCTGGGAAATTGCATTAATAGGGCAGCTCTGTCTCTCCCACTTATTTTTAACAGAAAAAGGAGATTTTCACAAATAGACTGAGGATGCTGGAGCTCTCCATGTGCTCTTTCCTGTTTTCCCTAGGAGGAGCTGGCAGCGCTGAGGAAGAAGCTGGAGAAATCGGAGCAGGCATGCAGTGAGCTGAGGCAGACCACAGAGAAGCTGGAGAGCAAGGTAGAGCTCCCCCCCAAAACAGCACCTCTGCCACAGACCTGCTTGGTCAGTTTGGAAATGAAGCCATATGGGGATAAATATGATCACCTAACAGCAGCTGGGATCTCCCTGAGCTTTGCTAGGAGGAGGGAAAAAGGCAAAGTGCCTGCAGCCAGGTCACTTCCTAGAAGACTAAACTAAAGAATATTCTTCATGGTACATTAAAGAGCAATAAGAGAAGCAGCCCAGCCTGGGGAGCTTGAGGAAAGCAAGCCCAGCCCAGTGGCCTGCAGATAGTTAGGAATTACAGGCTTCATTACTGCAAGATCTGGCCTCTTTAAAGCCATTCCTTAACGGCTCCATTCTCTGGCTGCCAAGAACTCTGCAGTTGTCTGTCCCATGGGGATGCAAATCCCTAGGGGAGTCAAAGGATCCACAGCTCCTTTGGCCCAGGTGGTGCTTTTTGGAGAGGGAGAGGCTGAAGCACCCAGCCCTGGGGCTGACTGAGCAGGAGGGCTGGGAATGCTGCAGGAGGGTACCTGGATGATGAGGGATCAGGGCACCTACAGCTGTCCTGGTTTGCAGTTAAGCCATGTGGGGATAGACACGACCACCAGTAACCTCAGAGCAGGAGCAGCTGAGGCTTGGGCAGGGGCAGCTGCCACGGTCTCTGTGCAGGACCCAGATGGGCAGCACCCAGGATCCCTGCTGGGTAGGATCCCTCCTGCCACAGCAACGAGTCCCACCCCTGGGTCTGCACCCAGAGAGAAGCCTGGACACCCTGAGAATGGGAAGCCCCCATGGGGTGTCCCCAGGGAAAGCCTCATGTCCCCTCTGGCAAGGACAGGTGTCACCTCCGGCTGGCAGTGGTGCAGGGTACAAGGCTGGAGAGCAGCAGAGCAAATGTCATCCCTTCTGCTGACAAAAGGTCTAATTAGAGAGGGAGATGACATGCAGATGGATCATGTTCTCATTACACTCTCAGGACTGTGCTCCCAGACCTCTGCCAACACCAGAACTGACTCAGTTTGATGAGAGGAATGCTAATATCAAAGAGACAGTGTGCAGGAGAAGTGTCCTGCCTGTCCTCTGGCTCTGAGCATGACCCCAGCATGTTCTTGGGGTGGCAGTTGTTGGGGGTTCCACTGTTGTCTGTGTTGGAAGGGTCTTGGAGGCATTTTGGGGACCAGAGGCATCTCTGGCTGGTCCTCTGTAGGGTCCCACCTTGGATGCACTGGCTCCTGCAGGATTGCAGCTGTGGTTTTGATGAGCACCAGGAGGAGAAGGAGCTCTCAAGTTTGCTATCAATACCCTGGATCTACCCCAGGGAGGGGTGGTTTTGCTGTGGTCTGGGTATAAGGCTGCAGCTCTGGTGCCACCAGGGCAGTGGTGGAGTCACCATCCCTGGAGGTGTTCAAAAAAACATGGAGATGTGGCACTTCATGACAGGATTTAGTGGCATGGGGATGTTGGGTCAACAGTTGGACTTGATGATCTTGAAGGTCTTTCTCCAACCTTCATGATTCTGTGGTTCTGTGACCCCCCTGAGGAGACTGAGCATTGTGTGTGCAAAATCTGAAATGCCTTAAAAACACTTGAAATGGAGGAAAAGGAGTGTTGGAGGCTTGCATATTCCTGCTGGTGCCAGCTGCTGGTGGTGCAGCCATAACAGGCAGCCATGCTTGGGCACAGCCCAGGGGAGCCTGTCCTCCCACTGGTGACACTGGCCAGTGGTGCTGTGCCCTTACCACGTACCCTAAGCCAAGGCAGCAGCCCAAGGGGAGCAGTCAGGACATGGGGGTGGATGCAGGATGGCCAACCCCTCCCTGAGCACAGGGATGCCCAGGCTGACTACTCCTTGACCCCCAGATCATCGACCTGATGATGGAGCTGTCAGATGAGCGGTACAAGGGGGATGTCACCTGCCAGGTCCTGGATGGGGAGAGGGCAGAGAGGCTGCGAGGTGCCCGTGAGCTGCAGGAGCTGCAGGTAGGAGAGCCCCAAGCCATGGGGCTGTGCTGCTGGCTGTGCCAGCCTCTTGGCACAGCTCTGCTGCACCTGAGTGCCCTGGAGCTGGGTAGAGCTGCTCCCTTCCATCCTTGGGTTTTCTCCAGGGCAAACATGACCAAGTGCAGAAGAAGCTGGAGTTGGTGGAAAAGCAGCTGGAAGAGGCTCAGCAGTTGGTTCAGTTGCGTGAGATGAAGATAAGTGGCTCTGGAGGAGGTAGGGAAGCCCCTTTGGGGGTGATGCATGTTCTGGGCATCCAGCCTGAGCTGTGGGGCTGCCAAAACTCCTGCACTGGGCAAGGGTCTGCTCCCCCAGCCCCTGGCTACCCCAGTGTGGTTTTGACACCCTGTCATTCTGCACTGCTTGTCCAGCAGGAGCTGGCAGTGACAGCTCAATCACACATGGGTCTGGATCTTGTATGGGGCTGGAGGTGCAAAAAGGGATCCTGCCTACAGGTGCTGCTGGCATTCCTGGCACTGCCTGGCACTGCCAGCAGCTCCAAGTGCGTTTGCAGCATGTTTCAGAGTGATGTGGAAGCTGCTAAGATAAAAGTGGGATGGGATGAGATAAGCATGTGTGCTTTGCCTAAGTGGGGGCCATCATGCCATTGCACATTGGGGCCCATCTGCCCCAAGCATGGCCTGAGCACCCAGCCAGCACCTCTGAGTCCCTCTCTGTTCTCAGAGGACGAGTGGCAAGTGCGCTTTGACTGCGCCCAGATGGAGATCTCCTTCCTGCGGAAGCGGCTGGCACAGCTGGAGAGGAGGCTGGAGTCTGAGCTGGGAGCCAGGACAGAGCTCGAGCAAAAGGCAAGCTGCCAGCCCTGGGTCACCCCTAGGACTGGGGGTGCTGCTGGAGCTGGCTGTCCTTCTCCTTGCTCCTGGCCAACTGAAGGTTTGGAGGCTTGGAAATGCAGCTGTGTGCTGCTGCTGCTCTCACTGACCAGCTTGAAAACGTCACTTTTGCACCAGAGCGTGGCAAGATTCAACCGTGGTCAAGCATGAGCACAGGGTGGGGCCTGGGGAGGGGCTCGGTGGGTACTGTGTGGAGTTGTGCTCACACCATCTGAACCATCAGAGCTGCTGAGGTAGAGAGCTGGAAGTTCCCTGAGCTTTGCTAGGAGGAGGGAAAAAGGCAAAGTGCCTGCAGCCAGGTCACTTCCTAGAAGGCTAAACTAAAGAATATTCTTCATGGTACATTAAAGAGCAATAAGAGAAGCAGCCCAGCCTGGGGAGCTTGAGGAAAGCAAGCCCAGCCCAGTGGCCTGCAGATAGTTAGGAATTACAGACTTCATTACTGCAAGATCTGGCCTCTTTAAAGCCATTCCTTAATGGCTCCATTCTCTGGCTGCCAAGAACTCTGCAGTTGTCTGTCCCATGGGGATGCAAATCCCTAGGGGAGTCAAAGGATCCACAGCTCCTTTGGCCCAGGTGGTGTTTTTTGGAGAGGGAGAGGCTGAAGCACCCAGCCCTGGGGCTGACTGAGCAGGAGGGCTGGGAATGCTGCAGGAGGGTACCTGGATGATGAGGGATCAGGGCACCTACAGCCGTCCTGGTTTGGTGAAAGGTCTCTGGATGATCCTTTCCCTGGGGCTGGAGCAGGGCTGATCCTGGGGCTGGGGGAGCAGCCGTGGGGGGTAGGTGCTGAAGGGTGTCTCTGCTACTCACCACCACCACCTCTGCCAACAGCTCAGCGAGGCACAGGCAGCCTGTGAGGCAGCCAAGAAGACGTCCCAGCAGCTGCGGCGGCAGTGCCGGCGGCTGGGCTGTGAGCTGGAGGACAGCAAGGTGCTCGCCGAGAGCCAGCAGAGCCGCAACCACGAGCTGGAGAAGAGGCAGAAGAAGTAAGGCTGCTGGGGAATGTGTGGAGGGCAGGGCTAGGTTAGGTTCAAGGGTCACCCTTCAAGGGAGCCCTGCTGCTATCACAGACCTGCTCAGGTGAGGGGATGTGTGTGTGTGTGTGTGTTCCCTCTCCAGGTTTGACCTGCAGCTAGCTCAGGCCCTGGGGGAGTCTGCGTTTGAGAAGAGCCTCTGTGAAAAAGTGTCACAGGAGAACAGCAGCATCCGGTGGGAGATGGGCAAACTTCAGCAGAGCTTGGAGGTAGGAAGGAAATATCCCAATTTACACCCAGTCTGGGGAACAGCTTCAGAGCAAAGCCATTATGGTTGCAATTACAGCAGAGGCAATCAGGAAAAATCCAGCAACTTGATTCAGATTTCTTTCAGTGCAGGTTTAGGATGTGCCTGATGTATGTGAATAACATTAGCCTCTGCTGGAACAGTGATTGCTTTTTACCCATCCCATGCTTTAGCTAATTAAGCCCAAACTCATTTTCACTGGAGTCACTCCTGCTCTTCTTCACACCTCTCCCCACAAGCTCACCTGCAAGAGTCACAGCTCTGTGCCCTCAAGGCGTGATGTTGGACTGGGTATCCCCCCAGGCCCCCACAGCAGCCAGGGGCTGGGGAAAGCCCCCCAAGGCTGCTTGTTGTGACAGGACAAGGAGTGATGGTTTTAAGTTAAAAGGTTTAGATTTAGACTAGGTAGAAGGAAGACATTTTTTTTACACTGAGAGACCCTGGCCCAGGTTGTCCAGAGAGGTGGGAGATGTTCCATCCCTGGAACCACTCCAGGTCAGGCTGTGTGGGGCTCTGAGCAGCCTGATCTAGTTGGAGATGTCCCTGCTGAGTGCAGGGGGCTGGACTAGATGCCCTTGGAAGGTTCCTTCCCAGCCAACCCAGTCTGGGATTCTATGAAAACCAGGAGGAAAAGGATTTCATGGGGCTCACAGTGGAGACGGGGCTGCTGGTGCAGGGAGGGAGCTGAGCACTGTCTGCTGCTGCTCTGGGGTGTTTCTGATGGTGCTCTTGGAAACAGTCTGGCTTTTAAGAGTGGGATGCTTGTGCAAACCTCCCCTCCTGCATTTGGGAGTCACCTGCTGACCCAGTGCTCTGTCCTTGCCGAGCAGCAGAAGGAGGCAGAGGTGGCCAGCCTGACCCAGCAGGTGACCGTGCTGGCCAGACAGGTGCAGGAGCTCAGCACCCCCAGTGCCCTGGATGCCCACACTGTGCCCACACTCAAGAAGCAGCTCTGGGACCTGGAGGCCAGCGCTGGTGAGCGGCAGAAAGAGCTGGAACGTCAAACAGCTGCTGTCGATCACCTGGAGCAGGTTAGTGTGGCTCCAGGGGCACGTCAGCCCCTCCCTGACACCATCCCAGTCCCTCTGGGCTTGTGTGCAACCCCTGGTGCTTTCATCTTTGGGTTCTTTGGGTCTTTCAGCTCCACCAGAGGCTGGAGCTGGAGATAGAACGGATGAAGCAGATGCACCAGAAGGAGCTGGAGGACAAGGATGAGGAGCTGGAGGATGTGCGGCAGTCCTGCCAGAAGAGGGTAGGTTGGCACTGGGGGGGATGATTCTGGATGCTCCCCTGAGCTCCCCAATCTGCAGAGCAGAGGAGGAGCCATTCCTGGGGGCCCTTCCTTCGTGGGGCAAGTGCCCTCTGCTTTCCCAGCAGCACCCCAGCATGAGCCCTGGCCACAGCCCTGGGGTGCACAGCCAGGGTCTGGCTCAGGTGTGAGCCCCAGCCGTGCTGGAGGGGCTGTTGGGGATGGTGCTGCCCAGGGACACGGTGCTCCCAGGGACACCACTATCATGCCAAGAGCACCAGCTCCAGCCAGGAGCCAGGCAGGGCTTTGTGCTTGGTGATAATGAACAGAAGACAGCACTTCAGGAAGGCATCAAAGCAAATATGAGTTGCAGATCCCTGGGGTGTTTGAGGTGGGGCTGTGTGGCTGCAGCCAGCTCCCCATTAGGTCTGGGGCATCTCCGGCTGTCGAGAGCCAATTAACATTGCTGAGGCTTAATGAAGTGGTCAGGGAGGCTTTGCACAGCTATTTTAGGGAGGGAGGGTGAGTGGGAAGGCAAAGGAGGCAATCTCTGCTCCTCTCAGCACATCATCATGCCCCAAGCCATAGTCCTGTGTGCCAAGGCTGCTGCCACAGTGCACACACTGGGATTGCCAGCACACAGCCCTGCCAGGGCTGCTCTCTCCCCCTCTCCACTGGCCCATTTTCACCTAAGCTTCAGGCTGGTTGTGAGGACACGTGGCTCAGGGCTTCTCATGGGGTCCTCCCTGCCCTTCTGCACCTTTCTGCCTGGGTAGGTGCTTTCTGCAGACGGCACTGCTGTGGCTTGTGGCTGCCCTCAGCCAACAGTTCATCCTTGCTCTCCTTCACCCTGTGTGACCTGAGTGTTATTTTCCAAATGAGTAAATGGCAGAGACACTCTGGAGAGCAATCAGTATTTAGCAGCCTGCTCCCATCCCCTTTTTAAACCTCATTTCTGGGCAGCAGCTGAAGGTGCAGGAGGTGCCTGGGGCAGGGAGGGCTCCAGGGAGCTGTGCCAGGGTCATAGCCTGGAATGTTGGCTCCTGTGGGCACAGCCTCAACTGCTGGTTCTCAATGTCCAACCTAAACCTCCCCTGGAGTAACTTGAGGCTGTTTCTTCTTGTCCTGTCTCTTGTTCCCTGGGAGAAGAAACCAACCCCCACCCTGCTCCAGCCTCCTCTCAGGCAGCTACAGAGAGTGAGAAGCTCTCCCCTGAGCCTCCTCTTCTCCAGGCTAACCAAGCCCAGTTCCCTCAGCTGCTCCTCACAACACTTGTGCTCTAGAGGCTAGAGCTGATCCTCCTTCTAGCTCAGCTGAAGGCCCTGTGTTAGAGCTCCAGAGCTGCAGGGGCAGCCTGTAGGGACCCCAGAGCATGCCTCACAGGTGGGGTGGCTCAGCCAACTCATCATGTCCCCAAAAGTCCTGTAGGCTCCTGGACTCCTTCCCCTGCTCCTCCTAACCAGGAGCAGCTGCACTGCCTGGGGGGTAGCAGTGGTTCTGGGGAACATTGGCCATGGCTGGTCCCCAGTGCTGGCTGCAGTGATGGGAGCCTTTGGAGCACACTCTCTCCTGAGGGCTGCCCAGGTCCCTGCTGTGGTGATGGCCATGTCCTGCTGGGGTGTGGGGCTTTGGCAAGGGCTTGGTGAGGCTCTGAGCTGAGGTTGCCTCCTGTGCACAGCTCCGGCAGCTGGAGGTGCAGCTGGAACAGGAGTACGAGGAGAAGCAGAAGGTGCTGCATGAGAAGCAGGACCTGGAAGGGCTCATTGGGACCTTGTGCGAACAGGTAAGAGGATGGTGCCCACCCTAGGGCCAGCCTGGCAGGGCTGCCAGCAGGGAGAAGTGTGCTCTGTTCTCCTCACTGCTCCCTCCTGATCAGCCAAACCACCTCCAGGGCTGTGCCCCAGCTCAAAACACTGCCTGTGTAAAGGGGAAGTGTTGAATGCCTTTGTGGGGAGGGGGCAACAGCTCAGCTGTTCATGAAGGGGCAGCAATGCTCTGCCCTCTGTCCTTCACCTCTTCCCAACAGCAGCCAAGCACTGGGTGCCAGGAGGGTTTTGGGGCTGCGGGCATTGTAGGGGAGAAGCCTCATCATAGGGGAGACATCCAGTCCCACCAAGGAGCCATGGAGGAGAGCTCTTCACCTTTGTACAGCAGAATTATCTCAGCAGAAGGAGGCATCTGCTTCTTGCTGGTGTGTTCCTGAGAGTCAGAGTAACCAGGGCTATCACTGGAGCAGCTCCAACTGCCCAGAAAAAGCAGTTTGTCAGAGCCTGCTCTTTGTAGAGGACTTCCATCCCAGACACATTCTGTTGAACAAATCCTTTTCCACTCTCTAATGTGTCTGTGGCAGTGAGTGAAGTGTCCATAATGGGAAAAGCACACACAGCTGCTCCCTGCTCCTTCAGAAGCTGAAGGGCTGAAGGCAGCTTCACTGAACAGCAGTCATCAGCTTGGGCATCACTTAGCAGCCAAGGCTGGAGACTGCCTCATGCCCCAGCTCCTGCTGAAGGAGCTCTGGTGACCAAGCAAGGTCCCACCTTGCCCCTTCCCCGGGGCTGTGGTGCTGCCAAGGATGAGGATGGCATCGGCTTGGTGCATTTGAAGTTGCCTTTTGGGTGCTGCAGCACCTCAGGGGTCCCTGGAGCTCAGCCAGGCTGGGGTTGTGCTGGTGCCTCACAGCCTCCATCCCATCACAGCTTGCCCTGAGCACAGGGGAGAGGAAGAGCTGATTGTCTAGAGCTGCAGTAATTAAGCAGCTCATCCTCCTGCCATCAGCATGAGCTTGCTGGGTTCCAGCGTTTCACCAGCCCTGGCAGCTGGATGTGTTCCTTAAGCAGGGTGGGTCCAGGAGCTCTGCACCCTGGGGTGGTGGGAGAGCCCAAGGAGACACAAAATGACCTGGTGAGGCTTATCTGTGATGTTCTTCAGCTTATAAGATGTTTGGGGAATTGTCAGAATCAAAGCAGTTGAGTCTAGAATGATGGAATCACAGAAGGGTTGGAGTAGGAAGGACCTTGAGAGGTCACAGCTCCCTCTGCCACCATATCCCTCCTGTTTGGTGGAGGAGAAGATGGATGAGGAGGCAGCAGAAGCTGCATGGAGAAAAGCTGGGGATGCACTCCAGAAAAGGCACCTTCTTCCCAGGGCTGTCCCCAGGAGCTGCCCCAGCAAGAGAAGGGGAGATGTCTTAGGGACTGCTGTATCTGAGATACAACCAGGCCCATGAAAGCAACTCTCAGCTGAAATCCTGGCTTTGTGACTTCAAAAGCAGCAGGCTGCAATGGTGGGAAGTGGTGGTGGCTGCTGTTACCTGCTGCTTCCAGCTAGGGTCCAAAACCTCTGCTCTGTAGTGATGGGCAGGGCCTGAGCCTGCAGGAAGGTGGTGCTGAATGGAGTCCAAGAGAGAGCCCACAGGGGTGATGGCAAACCTGCTCCACTGCAGAGCTGCTGTAAAAGCTCTGATTTACAGTGGCCAGGGAGCTTCAGAGCAGTTTATTAAGGAAAGGGAAATTAAAAATAAAAATAAAACATCCAACCCAGAAAACTAATTAAGGAAATGGAGATGCCAAGGGTTGCTGGCTCCAGCAACTGCCAGACAGCTCAAAACCAGGTCAGGAGGTCAGGTCTGCACAATTAATTTTAGCCAGTGAGCAGAAAATAGGAGGCTGGGTTTGAAACCAGGAGAGCTGTGGCAAACAGAGAACATGGGAGATGCTCTTCCACTTCAGTTAGCCTGAAACCAAGCACTGGAACCACAGCCTTGTTTATTTGGTGGTTTCCTAATTCTTTTATCCTTGTAACCATGGTTGCTGTCAGCTGGAGGGGGTTGGAGAGTAGAGGTTGTTGGGGGTGGCTGGTGTTTTTTTAAGGTGCTTCCTACTTCCCTTCTTTAGAAGACTTCAGAGGAGTGATGTGACAGCAGAGCCTGGGGATGAGCCTCCAGAAAGGCCAGCAGTGACTTCCAGCAACGCTGCTGGGGATCCAAGCAGAGTTTGGAGGCAGCAGCATTGGTTGGGTCCCTCTGGGGCTCACAGGGGCTCCAGATGCTGTGCAGTAGAGATGTGTAAATAACTCCTCATGAAGCTTTCCTCACCACCCTTCCAGGGCTTCTCCCTTTCCCTTTTGGGATGACTTTCTTCTGCCTTTGTCACTCTTTTCCCCCAAGGGCAGAGTTGTTTTTCCCCCCTTCCATTGCATGACTTGCATTTCCTGGGCCAGCTCTCAGCACAGATACTGGATCTGGCTCTGCTCCTTCCTGATCCTCCCCTTGGCCAGGGAGGTGATAGTGCCTGGTGGCTGTGAGGACAGGGTGCAGTGGAGAGAAAATGTGAGGGTTTGGTGAAATCTGCCAGTTCTGATGTTTTACATCCTTTATTTTCTCACTTTTGTTTGGAAGCATGGAAAGGTTTGGGTTGGAAGAGACCTGGTGTTTAAGGAGAGCTGCTGGAGATGTCCTTCTCTCTGTGTAACTGTCTGGAGTTTTAGGGGAGCTGTGGCAGGGGAAAGGCCAATCCCAGGAGGTGCTCATGGATGATGAAGCTGTTTCTGGAGGAGCTGTAGAATCAGAGGCTGGGTTGGGTGGGAAGGAACCATTCAAGCTCCTCTAGTCCAATCCCTGCAATCAGCAGGGACATCTGCCACCAGCTCAGGTTGCTCAGAGCCTCAAATAACCTGCCCTGGAATGGCTCCAGGGATGGGACATCTCCCACCCATGATAGAATCATAACTGAACTGTGAAGTTATCTTCCTTTGCTGCAGAGGGAAGCCTGTGCCTCTTCCGCAGCAATATTTCACCTCCTCCTGCATCCTGACTTCAGCACGGAGGGAAAGAATTGGCTACTTCCAAACTGTTTGGGGAAACACCTTGGGATGGGATGGGATGGGAAAGGTCTGAAGGAGGCTTTGCAGGACACAGCAGGGCTCAGGACGCTACCTTCAACCCTCCCCAGATCGGCCACCGTGACCTGGACGTGGAGAAGCAGCTGCGGAGGGACCTGTGGAGGACGCGCGCTCTGCTCGCTGACCTCCAGCTGCTGTTGGCAGCCCCCAGCCAGCCCCAGGCCAACGAGCAGGAGCTGCAGCGGCTGCGTCAGCAGGTGAGAGCCCCAGCCCCTGCCCCTGCAGCTTCAGCCCTCCCCTGGGCTGAGGGGAGGCTGCAGGAGGTGCCTGCAGGTCTGCTCTGAGTGGTGACCATGTGCTGGTTGAGCATCCCCTCCCCCAGCCCAGGGAGAGGTGTCTCTGGTGCTGGGAGGCTCTCCCTAGAAGGGAGGCTTCTTGGTAATTAAGCCAACAGTCGTTAAGTATTTGCTTCATTTATGGTTTTCTTCCTGCAGCCCTGTTAATTACTTTCTGCTCAGTGTGATTTCTAGCTCTCTAATAAGGAGCTCCAGCAGTGCTGGGTTTGGGATGTGTTGCCATAGGGATCATGGAATCACAGAATCGTTTGGGTTGGAAGAGATCTTTCAGATTATCCAGTCCAACTGTTACCCAGCACTGTCAGGTCACCACTGACCCATGGCCTCAGCACCACATCTCCAGGGCTTTCCAACCTCTCCAGGGATGGTGACTCCACCACTGCCCTGGGCAGCCTGGAACAGGCCTTGACAACCCTTTTGGGGAAGAAACTGTTCCTCATGTCCAACCTGAACCTCCCCTGGCACAGCTTGAGGCTGTTGTTATCCTATCACTTGATCCTTGGGAGAAGAGCCCAAGCCCCAGCTGGCTCCAGCCTCCTCTCAGGGAGCTGCAGAGAGCCAGAATGTCTCCCCCGAGCCTCCTCTTCTCCAGGCTGAACAACCCCAGTTCCCTCAGGGATGCTGTAGGGCAGGAGCAGGGATCACAATGGATTTGCTGTAGTTCAAGTGCTGACACCATGTGGGTTCACAGCCAGTGCTGAGCAAGCTGGTGAGCAGCTGCAGGCAGGTGCCATGCTTGTCCCCACCATGCTGGGGATGGTTTCAGCCCTGGGGTAAGCTTGAGGTGCACAGGGTGTCCTGCCACAGGACAGGGGTGGCACAGGGTTGTCCATCCCAGGCTGGCTGTGCATGTGCATCCCACGATGCTGAACACCAGGGCTGAGCTAGCAGTTCCCTTCCCCTTCCCTCAGTAATTAATCTGTTCTGTACATTTCCCCTGGAAACAATCTAACAGGGAGGCATGAGCAATTCCAACAACACAGATAAATAACTGAGATAATAGTTCTGCATAAATAACATCTGTGAGCAGCAGCTGTTGCCACCTGCACTGAGGGAGAAAGGGAAGGTGAGCTTGGGCTGAGGTGGCTGATGGAGTGTCCATGCCTCTGACACCCAGCAGGACTGGCAGGGCAGGGGATGCCCATGGCTAGGGCAGGAAGCAGGGAATGGCCATTTTTTGGCACTTGTGATTTCTCTCCTCAATATTATTGAGCCTAACACTGTCATGCTACATTTAATGAATCCCTGAGAATTCCCCAGATCCTTCTCTGGGGCTGGAGTTCATGCAGAGCCCCTGCCTTGCTTGTTCCCAGCTCCCAGAGCTCTTCCTGGGGCTAGGCTCTACTCAGCACCACAGCCTGCTGATGCTGAGGGATCCTGTCCAGATGCTGGTCTGAGGAACCATATGATTCTATGATTCCTCATAGAATCATTCTGCTTGGAAAAGACCTCAGATCCTTCAGTCCATCCACCCACCCAACACTCCCATGCTCCCCACTAAACCAGGGCCCCAAGCACCACCTCTGCAGACCTCTTGAACTCTTTTAGGGATAGTGACTCCACCACCCCCCTGGGCACCTCATTCCCAAGCAGCCTGGTCCTCCCAAAGAGGCAGGCACATGCCAGAGGTTGCTTTCTCTTCCTGGTGGGCATCCATAGTCCATCCCCAGCTCCCTGGGTGAGTGGCCTCTTCCCTCCTGCCTGATGCTTTGCCCTTTCCTGGTGAGGGTGCTGAGTTTCCTGCTGCTCTGCTGAGAGCCAGGCTCAGCGTGCACAGAACGCCTCCTGCTCATCCCATCCCTCCAGCCCCACCACTTGCTAATGGCACTGCTGATGACTTTCTCCATACATCCTACCACCAGCCCACAAGCCTCCACACAAATCAGAGCTCTGCTCAAATGCTACATTTCCATTAATTGAAATCCATATGGCTTCAAGTGCAGCATTGTTTCTTAATAAGGCTGCAGCTCCCATCTTCGGCAGGTATCTAACAGATGGTGCAGTCACAGTCAACTACTGTTCTTCAGAACTTCATACATTATGCATTTTTGGGGGGGCTTGGGGTGGGGGGAGATTTAAATTTATTCTTCCCAAGTGGAAAATTCCATTACAGGAAGGGAAATGGAAGGTGGTGTTTAGGGAGAGCTGCTGGAGATGGGTTTATCTCTGGTGAAACTAGCTGGAGTTTCAGGGGAGTTGTAGTAAGGGAAAGAGCAGTCCCAGGAGGTGGGTCATGGGTAGGGATGTTTCTGGAGGAATCAAAGACTGGTTTGGGTGGGAAAGAACATTGCAGGGTCATCTAGTCCAACCCTCCTGCAGTCAGCAGGGACATCTCCAACTACAGCAGGTTGCTCAGAGGTTGTTTGTGACCTGGGATGGTTCCAGGGCTGGGACATCTCCCACCTCTCTGGGCAACATGGGACAGGCTCTCAACACCCTCAGTGGGAAACATTTCTTCTTTCTATCTAATCTAAGCCTCCACTTTTAGTTTCAAACCATCAGCCCTTGTCTTGTCCCAACACCTCCTGCTACAAAGTTTCTCCCCATCTTTCTTCTCATCCCCTTTAAGTCCTGAAAGGCTGCAGCAAGGTCTCCCTGGAGCCTTCTCTTCTCCAGGCTGAACAACCCCAACTCTCTCAGCCTGGCCTCACAGCAGAGGGACCAAGCAGCAAGCAGAGAGGTTTAGTTTTCTTTTCCATAAAGAAAAGAAAGAAACCCAAGTGAGAAAGGGAAGGAACTTGCTGTCCAGGTACAGCCTACAGAAACAACTCTGTCCTGCTGGTGTGAGTTTTTGGGAGGATGTTTTATCCTCCAGGTGTTTGCAGCCCTTCTAGGATCGTTGTGGTCTCCATGGCTGGGCTCTGAAACCCCAGAGCAAATTAGCCTTTCTAACTGTGGCATTTCATGTGCTGTTTGCAAGCTGGGTAGATGCCACATGAAAAGCTCATTTGCAAACTCCCAGTCATGAATTGCTCTAATCAGGAGAGCCCTGAAATTCACATTGCTTTGCAAATTGATGTTCTTAGCACTACCTCCCCCTGGCAGTGCCAAGGCAGAGAGAGGGTGGATGGATCTGCAGGTCGAGGTGGTTACTTCAGCACCCAGCAGGAGGGCTGAAGCTGGTAGGATCCATGGTTGGGTGTCCCAGGAGCTGTCACAGAGTCCCTGGGAAGGGAGAAGCTTTCCCTGTAAGCCAGAAGCAGACAGGTTGGAGAGGAGCACAGCTCTTAAAGGGTCAAGTTTCCCTGTGCATTAGCAAGGGAAAACACTCTGGGGATGAGGTCTAAATAGATGTGGCTGTGGGGCAAGGGCAACAGCATCATCAGCATGTGGTGTCTGCTCCTTTCATTGTGACCTCCACCATTTTTTCCCAGCTGGAAGAGAGCAAAGCAAAGTGTGCAGAGGCCCAGAGGTCCCATCAGACAGCAGCCCTGCAGCTGGACAGCTTGCACACAGAGCTGGAGACCCTCAACAGGAACAAGACCTTGGTGCGTTGGGGAGCTACAGCCAGGGCAGGGGAGGTGGGAGGGCAGGGGTGCAGTCCTGCCTCCTGTTTGACAGCAATAATCAGCTTTTTTAGCTAAATCAGCAGCAATCAGCATATTTACTAAATCCTTGAGCTTATTTACTTAATCACTGAGCATGTTTACTAAATCTCTAGCCTCTTTGGGAACCTGGAGTGATTTAAGGGATGGATAAAGTAGCTACAGGGGCCAAAGCATCTCTGAGACACTCAGGAGCTCTCTTTGCCTCTCCTGGTGCAATCTGGGGTTGGAGGCCGGTGTCAGCATGTCTCTGAGGATGCTGTGGTCCAGTCTGTGCCATGCCACGGGTCCCCTGTGGCACCCATGAGCCAGTGACCCCGTGGGTCCCCTGCAGGTGGATGAGCAACTGTTCCAGCTGCAGCGCGAGAGAGCTGACCTCCTGAAACGCATCGATGAGGACCAGGAAGACTTGAACGAGCTCATGGCAAAGCACAAGGCTCTGATTGCCCAGGTAGGAGGGGGACAGGGGTGGCTGGGCAGCATCCCTCTCCCTGGGAGGACATCCCTGTTGGTAGACTCAGAGTGGGGACCCCAGGAAGCAGAGGCAGGTGCTGTGGTGGGAGGAAGGGATGGCTGATGGCTCCAGCTCTTCTCACCATCGTTTGAGTCTATTTACAAGAGATGTCTTGGCTTTAGTTTCAATGGTTGGGAAATCCTGGATTCTCTTCTGTTCTTTCTTTCACTGTTTTTTCACCCAGAGCTTAAAAAGTGCTGACAGACAGCCCTGGGCTTTCTGTGCAATATCCAGACTAAGGCAAGCTCTCCCAAAGGGTTGTACCTGGAGCTGAGGGACCCCAAAGCTCCCAGGGGAGCTGGGCCAGGCTGGTGAGACTGACAGTCCACAGTCTGGTGCCCTTTGCAGTGGTGTTCTGGTGCTGAAAGGCTGTGTCTGAAAGGCCCCTGAGGACAGGAATGACCTTGACAAGATGCTTTCTGTCCTGAGCTACAAGTTCTTGTCTCAAAATTTAGGCAAGTTGCACTGAGTCAGGAGAATGAATCTCTTTCAGGAGCTCAGTGTTTGGTGGCAGGAGGTGCAGGTCTGACCCAGCCTTTGGCACCACCTTCCTTGGGGCCATGTGCCCTCTGCTCCAAGCTCTTGGGTCTGCTCCCACTGCTGCACTTCCTCTTTCCACAGTCAGCAACAGACATTGCTCAGATCCGGGAGCTGCAGACACAGGTGGAGGATGTGAAGAAGGAAAAGCAGAGCCTTCAGGAGAAGGTGATTCCTCCCCAGTAACACCCAGAGCTGAGGGGTGAGAGCCACCCAGGCATCCTCTGCCATCTGTGCTTCATTCCTTGCTAGTGCCAGTCATGGATGTCATGTTCTTGTCTGAGATCAGACCAAGTCTCTACTCCAGTGGCACAAAATCGTTTCTCCTCTGCAAAACAATCAGGTTCTCTTCCTGATGCAGTGTCTGTGCCTCTGAGAGCAGCACGGTGCAGAAGCTCCAGCATCCCTCCAGGAAGGATGGGGCCAGGGCAGGCTCTGGGGCTCTGCTGGTACTGGCCTTGGGCTGGAGAAAGCTTTTCCTGGGGCAAGGCTCTTGGGATGGGGAGCTCCAATTCTCCCTGCTCCCTTCTGGAGCTGCTGGTGCAGGGCTGGGGTGGGGTTGACCCTGGCAGAGCAAGTGGTGCTTTAGAGATAGCCCAGATAAAAGAAGACAAAACCCCACAGTTCTGGGTTAAATAGAAAATCTGAGCCAAACTTGGGCCGAGGTCACTGAAGGGCTGGTTTCTGTTGGTTGAAGAAAGGACTCGGTCCAGGCTGCTTTCCATTCAGGGTTGAGCTGTGAGTTTGCCTGCCTGCTGCCCTCAAAGAGTTTGAGAGAGAAGCAGAAGAGACCCAGGCATGTGTCATCTTGCCAGCGTGTTTTCCCTTCCAAAATCCACGTTCCTGCCTCACACGGTGAGGTGTGAACAGCAGGAAGGTGATGGTTCCCCACCGTGCCCATCACCTCGGGGGCCAGGAGAGGTCCCCACGGTTCACATCATGCTAGGGCTAGGGACTGGGGAGGGAGCTGGGAAAGAACCCTAGGGTTGTTGGTACCTGTCTAATGCTAACGATGCAGCCTGTCCTCATCCAGCTGCAGGCAGTGCAGGTGAGAGCAGCACATCTGGAGCAGAGCCCCGCCGAGCGCTCCATCGTCAGCCGGCAGGAGGCTCGCATCCGGGACCTGGAGAGCCAGCTGGACTTCCAGGCCGTGCAGATGAAGCGCTTTGAGGTAGCACCGCCCCTCCACTGCTCACACAGGGGGTGTGGAACCCCGGGGAGATGCAGATTGCACAGGGCACAGCGATGCCACCGCCTTAGCTTGGGGGGAAGAAGCAGCCAGGGAGGAGTGGGGAGGGAGATCTTCAGCCAGCAATCCTGTGCTTGTGGACAGCCCATGAGGTTCATGTCTTTGCCACTACCTAGACATGCTTTCCTGAGGTGCTTACTGAAAGCCAACAGTGGGCACAGTGCTGGAAACACCTGGAGGAATAGACGGTCCCTGCCTCTGAGTGTGATCAGCACATCCCCCAGAGCAGAGCACCCTTTGACAGGCACCTCTCTGCTCTGCCATCGTCCAGAAGTCAGGACATCAGCCTCCACCCCAATATTTCACTGTCCCCACTAATCAGCATGGCTGGAAAGCAGCTCTGCAGAGGAGGGCCTGGGGTCCCTGGGGTCCATGCTCACTGCAGGCAACTGCACCCACCCAACAAGGCTGGGTAATGATAACAGTGCCCTGGCTCTGTGGTGTGGGTTGGGGAGGGAGTGATCTCCACATGGCTTGATGCTTGTGGAAAGCTTCATGAGATGATCCTTGAGGTCCACCCCAACCTAGTCATCTCTGATTCCACCTCCCTTGCTTCACCTTGCCCCTTCCTCCCCAGGTGCTGGTGCTGCGCCTGCGGGACAGCATCGTAAAGATGGGTGAGGAGCTGGAGAAAGCAGCAGAGTCAGAGGCACGGGAGAAGGAGAACACCAGGTACTACCAGAGGAGGATGGAGGAGATGAAGGCTGACATGGATGAGCTGGTGCAGAGGGAGCTGGAGTCCAGCCGCCGACGCGTGGAGCTGGTAAGGGGGTGCTGTCCCCCGGGGTGGGGCACTGCTGGGCTGCTGCTGCTGCATCTTCCTCCTCCAGACATGCAGGTTGGCCTGAGGGTCCAGGAAAAGTCATTTTCTGTGTGGTGGTTGTGTGCTGGATGTGTGGGAGCTGGAGGTGAGGCTTTTCCCAGGCTGCTCCCCTACAGCTGCACTGGGTCTTGCTGATGTTGGGGGTAGTGGGCTCAGCTTTGGCTTTTGGGGAGCACTCACTGGGGCAGAGAATTGCTTTGCCTCCCTCCACAGCCCTAAACCATGGAACCAAAGCTGTTGTGGAGGCACCCTGAGGTTCATTTCTTCCTGTCCCTTTGCTCTGTGTTGTGTTCCAGAAGGGAGGTTTCAGTGTCCCATGCCTTAGTGTGGCAGGTATCAGTGTGCCAGGACTTGGTGTTGATGGGGCTTGGGGTGCCAGGGTTCAGTGTCCTGGGGCTTGGGGTGCCAGGTACTGGTGTCCCATGGCTCTCTGCTGATGGGGCTTGGTGTGCCAGGTAGCAGTGTCCCATGGCTTGGTGTTTGAGGCTTAGTGTGCCAGGTCCTGGTGTGCCAGGGCTCAGTGTCCCAGCTATTTGGTATTCCAGAGCTTAGCCCACACCCCAGCTCCTGGCAGCCCTCTTTCCTTTCCCATACACCCCCCCCCCGGCACTCAGCAGGGTGTCAGACAGTGCCAACGAGAAGCTAACCTGCTCTGTGGCTGCCAGGCCCCACAGCTGGGTTTGGAGTCCAGCAAGAACAGATCCACCTTCATCTCACAGCCCTTTATGAGCACCTCTGCTGCTGCTGTGGGCTTTTTTTCCCCAGCCAACAGAAGTCAAGCCTTGCTCCCCAGCAGTAATTGAAAGAGATTGCATTTCTGCTGGCAGCAGAGCCACGTTAGATGCAGTTATTTTATCAATAATCTTTTATTTAACAATCAAGGAGATTTCAGCATTTCTCTCCCCCTGAGGCTGTCAGCCTTTCTGCAGGGAATGGTGCTTTGGTGTGAATTATTCCACAGCCCCTGCCTGTGCTGGGAACAGCCTTTGTCCTTGCTCTGCCAGCCTGAGTCCTACATGCTCCCACACAGCTCTGGCTGCCAGGACACCATCCCCTGGGCACCAAACGAGTCTCTTCTCTTAGGCTGGGCTTGTGCAGCCATGGATGCTCTCAGAGTCAGGAGATTTCAACATGAGAAGCTGTGCTGGGTGGTCCCTGGCTGCCCACTAGCCCTGGGCATGCCAAGGAGCATCCTAGGCCTGCAGTAGCCCATCCTAGGGCTGGATCCTGCTGCTCTCCCTGCAGGTGCTGAGCGAGACACAGCTTTGGTTGCTGTGATAGCTGTGTGCTTAGTGCAGCTTTGTTAGAGATGTGGTGGTGTCAAACACAGATGCTGTTTGTTAGGAGGAGGGTGGGCTCTTTTAACTGTGTTTTTGTGTTTGTGCTTCTGTTTTTAGAAGCTTTTTGAATGTTTCATAGGGGATGTGAATGATGAGTGTAGCAGGAGGCTCAGTCTCTTTTTATCCTGCTTCTGTTCCACAAATGAAGTTTGCAAAGATGTCTGGAAGGGATTTTAGAGGCAACTCCCTGGAATATGACAGAAAAACCTATATTGCTCTCTACAGCTATCTGAAAGGAGGTTGGAGCCAGGTGGGGGTGGGCTCTTCTCCCAGGTAACTGATAGAATGAGAGGTAACAGCTTCAAGTTGTGCCAGGGGAGGTTCAGGTTGGACGTGAGGAACAGTTTCTTCCCCAAAAGGGTTGTCAAGGCGTGGCCCAGGCTGCCCAGGGCAGTGGTGGAGTCACCATCCCTGGAGGTTTCAAAGCCCTGGAGCTGTGGTGCTGAGGGCCATGGGTTAGTGGCACAGAGGTGTTGGACTTGATGATCTTAAAGGTCATGTCCAGCCTTAATGACTCTCTCATTCCATAAACAGACAATCTGAAGGGTCTGGGTTCATCTGGACATTTGGGGTTGTCTGGCATCAAGAAGGAGCCAGACCAGCCCTGCAATGATCCCACATCCCACCAGCCCTGGGATCCTCCATCCTCCAGAAGCCCACCATCTGGGAGCCAGGAGCAGAGGAGTTCCCCCAGACTGTGTGTGCTCCTAACAGCCCTTAAATAAACCATCACAGGGAGAGCTGTGATCACAGAGCCTGGCTGTGCCTGTCTGGCAGCTGGTGGAGAGCATCAATAGTTAATAGAAAGCCACTTACAGCTCTGCTCCTGTTTAATCCCCCATCAATTATAAATACTACATGAATTATTCACTTGACATTACTTAAGTCATGGTCTGCACCTTGGAATTATTTTTTTTAACTTATTTAAATAACCAGTCATGAGGCATTGGACTTACAGATGCTGCCAGGGTGCAGGAGGTGTCTTGGAGGGACAAAGGCATTGTACAGGCTGGGTTTGAAATCCTCTCTTGATTCCTGGGCTCTGAGGAGCTGGGGCTCGCATAGAAAGTGTTTTATTCTCACAGCTCATATTAACCAGTGGTGGAGGCACTTGAAAATCCTGTCCCATTGTCCCCACACCTCCAGCCAGGCTGAGGACAGCTCTTTTCACCCCTCCCTTTGCTTTTGACCTGGCTCTGGGTGGTTGGGAGGAAGATTCCTGCCATTCGTTGGCAGTAGGGAAAAGTAGGGATGAGCTGGAGAGCTGGTGGGGAGCAGGGATGGGAGCTGGAGAGCTGGTGAGCAGCAGGATGGGAGCTGGGAAGCTGGTGGGGAGCAGGGATGAGCTGGAGCATTGGCTGCCAGGCAGATGGCTCTGCCTTAGGAACTTCCCAAGAAGAAAGGCTCCTGAAGCCCTTCCAAGGCTGGTGCCATCCCAGTGAGGGAGGATGCTGTCTAACAGTGGGGGCAGAACTTGGCCCTGCTTGTCTCTGTCTTTGCTCTGGTTGCATGCACTGGATTTCCTCCATGGAGCTGTAGCTCCTCTTCCAATACAATCTGGATCCCAGCCTGTGACAGCTCCTCCTTTCTCAGCTGCTGTGCTGACAGCCAGAGCTTGACAGCCTAGACCCAGCCTCCTGGTCTCCTTGGGCCACAGCAGGAACTGAGTCATGGCAGGAAGGGAGAGATGGATTTCCAGCTCAGAGCCAAGCCTGAGGAGCTGAAGAACCAGCTCTGGTCTCTTTGCTCTTCCTGTAGGCACACATGCTCATTCTTGTCCCCGTTCACCTTCTGGAGAGGAATTCTCCCAGTAGCTGCCAAGCAAGAACTCAAAAGCTCAGGTTTCTGTAAGGGCTTCCTACAGCTGGTGGTGACTGGACCTCTACAGCTTGGAGCTCACAGGAGGAAACCAGGGGCTTGGGAGCTGCCTTGGGACACCTTTGCTGGGATGCCTGGGGGAAAAACCAGGGCTTGATCCTGCTGGGATGCAGCCCCAGCTGGCTGGACTCACTGCATCTCCAGCTCTGCTCACCTCCTCCTCAAGCCCCCCCTGTGCTGGGGCAGGCCAGGGGGAGGCTTTGCAGGTGCTACCTTAAAATCCCTCAAAACCCCCTGTAGTGAAACTGTGAAGTTCATCAGCATAATAATTACCTATTTTCTGCTGAAAACTGAAGTACAGGTGTGAGGATATGGGAAGATATTCTTCACACTTGTATTTTTTTCCTCTCTTTCAAGGGAGCTGAGATTCACAGTGTAAATAACCTCTTTTTTTTACTCCTGGTTCCCAGGCTGCAGATCTCTGTGTGGTGCAGCCCTGGCCTGGCCTCCCAGCCCCAGAGTGCTGGAGCACATCACAGCCTGAGCTCTCTGATATTTTCTTTTTCATTTACAAGCTTTAAAGAGGTTCTTTGGGTGGTTGCAGTGAACCTGGGAAGTGAAGCAGAAGCTGTTTGTGCCTCCAGCCAGGAATTGCCATGCTCCAACCCAGGCAAACTGGGCTCCCAGCAGGGTCCCAGCCAAACCTTCTGGTGTCCTCCCAGCCCCCTGGCCCCAGCACCATCTGCTCCTGGGGCTGAGTTGCTTTTCTCTCTAAAAGCTGATGTCTGTGACTAGGTGTAAAGACAATTATCATCAGAGGGAACCAGTGACAGGATCCCAGCAGGGTGAGGGTTGGAAGGGACCTCTGGGGATCAGCCAGCCCAACCCCCTGCTCCAGCAGGGGCACCCACAGCACTTTTCCTTCCCAGGTGCAGGACCCTACACTTGCCCTTCTTGAACTTCATGCGGTTTCTCTGCCCCAGCTCTCAGCCTGTCAGGTCTCACTGAATGGCAGCACAGCTTGCTGGGTTGTCACCTGCTCCTCCCAGTCTGGCATCACCAGTAAACTTGCTGAAGGTTCCCTCTGTGCCTTCTGGAGGTCATTGGCAAAGAAGTTCAACACAACTGGGCCAAATACTGACCCCTGGGGAGCACCATAAGCTCCAAGCCTCCAGCTAGACTCTGCAGCACTGACCACAACCCTCTGAGCTCTGTCCTTCATCCAGCTCTCAACTCATCTCACTCTCCACTCATCCAACCCACATTTCCTAAGCTTCCTTAGGAGGAAGTAGTGGGAGACAGTCTCTAAAGGTCAAGGCAGACACCATCCACTGCTCCCCTCTCATCCACCATCAGAGGAGGGCCTCAGGCTGGCCAATCCTTAGAGGAGATGCTGGGTGATGGAGGAGCTGTGGGGGAAAGCTCACCCACAGATGCACTGATTAGATTTGTTGTGGAGCAAAGCTGGTTTCTAGGTTGCCACTAGAGAAGCAAATCCCTCAGGCACTCAGCAGCACCCAGGCCCCAGGAGCTTCCATGTTTGCCTCTCTCTGGCTCACTCCAGCTTCCAACAGCAGCAATTTTGTCACTTCAAGCTCTCCACAAAACCTGCGTGTTAATTGCTTAATTACAGATAATAACGATTGATTGATTGATGCTGCAGGTGCATGCTGAGTTATTGGAGTAATTGGGCTAATTAGATTACAGTTGGCTTCAGGTGGCTGAGAGCTCACCAAGGTGGTGTTGTGACAGCAGAGCCACCACCACCACTGTAAGGTGTGAGGAGGATGTGGTGCTGGGTGCTCTGCAGCTTCTGCCTTGGCATCCTTCAGAGTCCCACGAATTATGTCACTCCTGGGTTTGCTTAGCTGTTTTTAACTTAGCTTCAAATGCTTCTGAGACAAAACTGGATGAAAAAGAAGCTCTTAAGGGAAAAAAAACCCAAGGGTTTTAAAAACCTCTTTAGAAAGAGGCTTTTAGACCTGGGGCTGCTGGCTGACAGTGGATGAAGATGAGCTGGAGCAGCCCCAGGTTGGTCTCTCAATGTGATGGGCAATTTCCTCTGTGTTTCATGAGCTTGGGGGACTGGAGTGTTGGTGATCAGACCTCTGCTGGAAGGAGTCTCTTTGAGCAACCTCACTGTGCTTGAGCAGTGTCAGCTCCTCCTTCAGGAGAAGGTATTTTCAGGCTTACATTCAAATTGCTGCTGAGGTGGGGTGTGGGCAGAGGACCCCAAGGTCCACTTATGACTGTGCAGTCCCCAAAGTCACCCTGGTTTCCTGTCCAGCCCCTCCTGGGGCCAACAGCTCCTTCTTGTCACTCAGTGTGGGTGCCCAGGGACTGGAGCATCCCCAAGGGGTGCTGGGCTCCTCCCTGCCCTACAGCGTGGGTGCCCGGGAACTGGGCATCCCTTAAGGAAGCCACTCTGGAGCCCTAGCTCAGCACCATCCCCCCTGCAGTGCTCCCATCTCTTTTGTCATGCCCATGGCTGTCATGCAGAAGGCAGTGGGGCTGGGAGGTACCCCACAAGGTGGGGGAGACCCCACCAGCCACCAGGACACGTTGTTTGCTGCTGTACCCAAGGGATTTTGTTTGTCTGTGGCCAGGGGATGCAGGGCTGGAGGGGGGGAGGTGCTGCTGTGTGCTCATGGCCAGTCACTGTCAGGTTAATAATAGAAGAAGGGAGGAAAGGAATTAAATGCAGGCACTGAACTATGTTTAATTTGTGCCATATCCTGGAGCTGAAGAACTGGTTCAGTAGAGACTCTTATCAGCCAGCTAGAAGGGCTGAGCTTTTTATCTAGTGCTTATGTTGCTGCCTGGCCCTGCAGTCACAAAGAGCTGAAGGCAGGCACGGAGCCAGCCCAGGCTTGGAGCTCCCTCTCCCCATGGGCTTCGCTCCTCTTAGGGCTCAGCATTTCACCGTGTGCCCTGTCCTGAGCTGCTCAGGGACCTGAGCCCAGTGCCAGGAGCATCCCTGCTACTGGGGCACTGAGCCACCCCCATGAGACTCAGAGCATTCTCACCATGAAACCAGGTCCTGTCCTCCCTCTGCCTTCCCTTGAGCTAGGATGGAGTCAAGGCTGAGCTTCAGAAAGCTGCTGGGCAGCGTTCAGGTTATTTGCCAATAATGGAGAGTTTCCAGAAGAACTGTGGTGCTCTGCAGCCCCAAACTGGGCTATGTCTTTGCC
The DNA here is from genome assembly GCA_013399015.1 of Galbula dea. Classification (NCBI taxonomy): domain Eukaryota; kingdom Metazoa; phylum Chordata; class Aves; order Piciformes; family Galbulidae; genus Galbula; species Galbula dea. Next base: position 283,936 of record VWZX01005102.1, on the reverse strand, counting down.
TGTTATCATGGACTGGATGCTCTTTCTCTCCCCCCAGGCTCCCTGATCCCAGGGCTTCCATTATTTACTCTGACAGCCTGCCAGCTCCTGTGCCGGAGCCTGTCGCTGCCCGAGCTGCAGATCATCTCTCACCTTGTCAGCACTGAGATGGCAATTTTACAGCTGGCAGCCTCAGTCATGGTGAATTTGCAGCTCATGCCTGCTCTCCTCCTCTCTCTGGCCTGGGATGCTTCAGGGAATGGCACAGAGATCTCCTTCCTACCTGAAAGGACTTGGAATCTGATGAGCAGGGCAGTGCTCAGCATCCTGGCTGTGCTGCGAGGCCACCTGGCCACGGGCACTGCTGGGGCCCTGGAGCCACGTGCCTTGTGCTGCTCCTCTGGGTGCTTCAGAGAATCAGAGAATTGTTTAGGTTAGGAGAAACCTTTCAGATCACCAGTGGTCCCTCAGCACCACATCTCCATGGTTTTTCAACCCCTCCAAGGATGGTGACTCCACCACTACCCTGTGCAGCCTGGGCCAGGCCTTGACAACCCTTTTGGGGAAGAAATCATTCCTCATGTCCATCCTAAACCTCCCCTGTGTCAACTTGAGGCTGTTTCTTGTCCTGCCACTTATTCCTTAGAAGAGACCAAGCCCCAGCTGGCTCCAACCTCCTCTTGGGGAGTTGCTGCCACACTCTTTTGAATGCACCCCAGGAGACCACTGACCCCTTGGCCACCAGGGCACGGTGCTGGCTCTTAGTGAACTTGTCCACCAGCACTCCCAGGTCCTTCTCTGTGGAACTGCTCTCCAGCAGGTCAACCTGTCCTGGTCAATGAGGTTATTCAACCCCAGGGACATGAAGTTTGCACGTTCCAAGGCATTGCACGTGCAGTTGGGTGGTGATGCAGCAGGCAGTGAGCCCTGGGGAAGCACAACAGACACTGTTGGGGGACACACACCCCACCTTCTCCATGGTTCAAGGTTCACACTGGGGTGCAAGCTCTAACCTGGTGCCATCTATGCAGGAGCAGCAGCTGGTGGAGCTGGCAGCAGTACGTCAGGTCCTGCAGGAGGACCTGGAGACCTCCATCCGCCGCATCGCCGACCTGCAGGTGGCCTTGGAGGAGCTGCGGTCTAGTGACGAGAGTGATGCTGAGAGGTGAGTCCTGGGGGCTGGGGAGGGCAGAGGGGGCTGCAGAGGAGCAGGTTCAGGTGCTTTGAGGTGGGGAAGGATGCTGTGTTGAGCAAAGGGTGATGCCAACATGGCTGTAGCTGCATGGCTGCATCCTCCTGCGTTTTAGCTGCAGCAGCAGCAGCAAGTGTCTGTGAAGAAGGAACTTCTTGTCTGTCATGGAGGCACCCACAAACCAGGCAGCAGTAGCTACCCAGAATGGGGATTTATTCCAACCAAAAATTACCCAGCATGCTGATGGACCAGGGGTAAATCACCTTTTGGGTGATGTACTAAGATCATCAAGTCCAGTTGTTGACCCAACACTACCATGACACTAAACCGTGTCATCAGGTGCCACATCTCCATGTGTTTTCAACCTCTCCAGGGATAGTGACTCCACCACTGCCCTGGGCAGCCTGGGCCAATGCCTGACCACTCTTTGAGGGAAGGAATTGTTCCTAATATCAAACTGAACCTCCCCTGGCACAACTTGAGGCTGTTTCCTCTTGTCCTATCACTTGTTCCTTGGGACACCAACCCCCAGATGGCTCCAACCTCCTCTCAGGGAGCTGCAGAGAGTGAGAAGGTCTCCCCTAAGCCTCCTCTTCTCCAGAATGAACAACCCCAGTTCCCTCAGCTGCTCCTCACACTTGTGCTCTAAACCCTTCCCCAGCCTTGTTGCTCAAATTCCCTGCTTGGGTCACCTGCTGGAGCTGGGGGCTGGAGGCACTGGTGACGTGGGGAGGGTTGGGCAGAGGATTTCACTAGGACAAACATTCTGTTGAATTTTTCAGGGGTTATTTCTCCAGCTCTCCAATTTTCTCCTTGGCTAGCCTGCTGAAGGAGCATGGTGACAAATGGAGACAAAACAGATAAATACATTTTAAAAAGGAAAAAAAAAGCAGAGGTGTGCTTGTCACCAAGGGGTGAGAAGAGCTTGTCTCTGTGTAGTCATTAAAGCAGGGAAGGCTGAGACAGAAACTGTGAGCACAGAAATCCACTCCCTCCTGAATGAAAAGTGATTTCCAGTACAACTGACACACTGGTGAGAGGGGAGAAGTGCTTCCTGGCAGGGAAAGGGGGGGATTTGGGGATCTTTTGGTCTATGTTACTCCATGCCATTCTCCAGTGCAGGTACCCCAAAGCTGGAGCCATGAAGGACCTCCCTGACCTCACCCTCACATGTGCTCCAGGACCTTTTCCTGTGCAGCCAAGCCTCTTGTGCCTGTGGAGCTAACTCTTCTCTTCTCTTCCCACAGGGATGCCTGCTCCACCCTTGGCTCCACACTCAGTCTGGAGCCTGCAGAGAGCATCAAGTCCTGGCCAGGGTCATCTGCAGGTTGGTCTTCCCTGGCTGGTACCAGTGTGGCTGGGAGCATCTCGATGCAGTCTGTGGGCAGCTGCAGCACCCAGGGACGGAGGTAAGGGACCCCCAGCCCATCCTAGGGCATGGCTATCTCTGGCAGTGACAGATGTGAAGCTGCTCCCCCCTGCACAGGGCACCCACCAGGTGCTCCTTCAGGGAAGCCACCTTGATGCCATCTCCAACACCTTGCAGATGCCCAGAGGGCAGAACACAGAGGGTGGAGCCCAGAATTCCCTCAGCAGAGCTAAGCTTCCCAAAGCACTGCATAGCCTCAAGGGCTCCCAAGTGTTCTCTTTGGCTTTAATTTTGCTGTGGGAGAAGTGAAGCCCCCCTTTATGGGTGAGGGATCCCCCAGCCCTGTGAGGAGCACCCTGGTGGCACAGCTCTGATGCCCACAGCTGCTCAGGGACAGGGACCTTGTAGGATCCTAGAATCTCCTGAGTTGGAAGGGACACGTGAGAATCATCAAGTCCAACCCCTGCCTGTGCCCAGGACAACCCCAAGCCCCCATGGCTCATGGCAGGGTGCTGCAGATGCTGGCCCAGGGCTGCTGTGTTCTTCAGCTGTGCTGCTTCCAGGAGGTGCAGCAGGGACCTCAGGGGGGACCTGTGGTGTCTGAAGGTCAAAACAGCAAATCAAGGAAGGTAGTTGCTGCCATGCCAGGATCAGTGAAACTCTAGATGAAAGTCACTGCTTCAAGCAGCAGAATGTCCCCTGATATGCTCTGGAGAGATGATGTAGAGAGGCTGAGGACTGACTTGCCATGTGTTTGCTGAGGAAGCAGTGTGGTGCTCAGGGCCATGGCGTAGTGGTGTGTTGGTGGTGGGCATGGTTGGACTTGATGATCTCAGAGGTCTCTTCCAACCTTTGTGGTTCTGAGTTTGTACAGTTCTGAGAGGAAATAGGTTAGTTTCTGATGGTAATGCTGATGAGCTGTGAGGGAGTTGGAGAGTGGCTCAGGCACTCACGTGGCCAAACTGCCTCTTATTGGCTCAATGGGTGCCCAGGTGCTCAGCCCACGTTAGGGTCACCCCACCTAGGTACCCATGCCCAGAGATAAACCCATGTTTTATAGCTGTCCCCAGCACCCCAGGGTTGCAGACAGACCAGTCCTTGGTGTTTCATGTGTGAAGCAGTTGCATGGGTTGAGTTCTGAGAAGCCTCATACATCAGGGTCTGGTGGCTTCACCTCAGGAGGGAGGTGGTTGGGACAGAGAGGGGTCTCAGGTCTCCTCAGAGCCTTGGGAGAACAGAGATGGAGTCCTGGGGCTGCAGTGGCTTCAGAGAGCACTGTCCCCCTGTAGGAAAGGTGGTTTCTGTATTTTACATGCAAAGTTCTGCACTTTGAAGTGTTCACTGCTGTTCTAAGGCAGAGTTGAAGAGCTGTTGGGCAGGTGATGGGTGGGAGCCCTGAGGGCTCCCTGGGACCTACTCAGCACCCCTCAGTAAAGTGATTCCCAGTAGCAGCCTTTGGTCCCAGTGACCCAGCTCTGATCAGAGAAGGGTGACAGCAAACAGGAGTTCTGGCTGCTAGCATATTGCTGAGCTGAAATGCACTGGGCTGGGCTGAGAGGACTGCCTCTCACCAGGGCCATTCCAGGGGTCTGGAGCTGTGTGGCAAACCTGTGACAACCTCCTTCCATCCTGGGGGGTCACAGAGAGGCAAACTGCAAATCCTGGTGTCATAGCTGTGTTTGGCTTCAGCTAATCTGAGATGGAAATAGGGGAGAGGAGGTGATATGAAATGCAAACAAACAGAGGAGGAGAGTGCTCAGGTAATAAAAATGAGATCAGTGAAAGGAGCTCTTCCTTTATTAAGATTCCTTTGTCTTACACAAGCACCCAGTAATGAAAAATGAATCTGCTCAGCACTACAAGCTGGGATATTTGCTGAACAAACAGCTGCCAAGAGCCAGAGGAAGGCATAGGAGAGCTGTTGCCATCAGTTGTGGTGTGCAGGAAGGAAAGATCTGAGGAACCTTTTCTTTAATTCTCTGCCACTTAAATGCCTGGACAAAATGTTGGGCAGTGAGGCTAAGCCTCCACAAACACAGCACATTGCAGAGCTGGGATCATGGAATCACAGGCTGGGTTGGGTGGGAAGGGACCTTTCAAGGTCATCTAGTCCAACCCCCTGCAGTCAGCAGGGACATCCTCAACTCGAGCAGGTTGCTCACAGCCCAGACAACCTCACCTGGAGTGGTTTCAGGGATGGGACATCTCCCACCTCTCTGGGCAACCTGGACAGGCTCTCACCACCCTCAGGGTGCAGAACTTTTTCCTTACATCTAATCTAAATCTACCCTCTTCCTCCTTAAACCATCAGGGTTTGTTCTTAGGAAGACAATTCCTACCTGTATGCACACATCCTGCCCTTGGCCAGGCAGCTTAGGGCTTCACTGTGACAGAGGTGCTGGTCCTGAGCTGAGGGAGGGGAGGGACCTGCAGAGCAGAGCTCTGCCTCTTGGTTCCTGCATCCCATGGCCCCGTGGGCTTGGCATCACCTTGACACCACCCCAGCATCCTTCTGCTTCCCAGATTCAGGAGCCTTGATCCCAAGGCTGGTGGGAATCCAGCACCTTTATTTTTAAACATGCTCAAGTCAAAAGCAAATGATTATTTGGGAGACTGGGAGCTCTCTTCTGCAGATGACAACATGACAAGAAAATCCTCTTCTGACAGAAATGAAGCCACAATCTTTTTCTCTTCCTGAAATGGAGTTTCCTTGGCTTTTTTCCTGCCTCAGCTACCCAAGCCACCCTTTCATCCCTGCTCATGTGTTGCAATGCATGTGTGGATTTTATTGTATGAATTATTTCAACCAGCATAATTGTAATCATGTTAATTGCTATGTAATCTGCACTAATTATTGTTGTATGTCATTTGCTTTGGTGTGAATGGCATATTGCAGAACTCCCTTTGGCTTCCAGATGCCTTCTGAGTTCTGCATCAGGCCCTGCTTTTGCCTTCAGCTGGGGAAAATCATCTTCTCTGTGGCTGTGGCAAGGAGTGGAGGTTTGCTTGGTGGCTCTTGGGTTGGACATGAGGAACAGTTTCTTCCCCAAAAGGGTTGTCAAGGCCTGGCCCAGGCTGCCCAGGGCAGTGGTGGAGTCACCATCCCTGGAGGGGTTGGAAAGCCCTGGAGATGTGGTGCTGAGAGATGTGGTTTTGTGCTGGTTAATGGTTGGACTGGGTGATCTTAAAGGTCTCTTGCAACCAGAAGTATTCAGTGAGTCTGTGATGCTCCAGAAACTATCAGGAGAGACAGGGAGAGATGGGATGGGATGGATGGGATGGACTGGTCCTGGGCTTCAGCTCTGAAAACCAAGCCATGGAGAGCACAGGCAGGAGATGCTTCATGACACACAGGTCTCTCTTGGAGCCCCAGGGCTGTGGGAGCTCAGCAGCTGGACTTGTACCAGCCATGGGAGCTGGAGGAACACTTGTGTTTGCAGCTTTCACTCCACTTCAGGCTCTAAAGCCTTTCATAGGAATGGTAACTGTCCATCACCCTGAGCAGGGCAATAAACAGTGGTGTGTAAAGCATCTGTGTTCACAGTCCATTAGTGTTTCTTGCCTCTCCAGCTGCCTTTTATCTCAGTCTTAAAAACTCAAGGAAAATATTGAGGCTGGCAGTTTGATTTAGGAGAGCAGTCAAGGTGCAGTGTGGTTTGGAAACAGAGAGAGTCACTGGAGCAATCCCCACACAGATTCCCATGGATGGATTGCAGCAGCTATTGAGGTAAGATGCAATCTGGGCTCCTAAAAACCAACATCATCAAAATGTCTCCAAGTGCTCATCAGCTGAGATGCTGCAGCAGTGCCAGGCTCAGCAGCATGGAGCGGTCTCAGAGGTTGTTGAGTTTCAAGGGAGATGAAATCTCAGGTTAATTTGTTTTGTGTTGAATACTGAGGTGGTTTGGGATGGATGAATGAGCTCATGGCATGGTGGCAAACACCAGGGCTAGGTGGGTACCTCTGTGCTCTGAGCTGTGCTGGGGGTGGGTGCTGGGGACCTGAAGCCTCTCCATCCAGCCTCGCCCATCGCCTCTGCAATCCCATTTCCCTGCTGGGAGGATGCAGCCCATCTCAGCATGTAAATCCTGTCACGGGTCAGCAGAGCCTGGGCCAGCCAGGTCCTGGATTCTCTGCTCTCATCCCGTTCCCATGGCAACCCCAGCATTCCCGGGCCGGGATGCTTCACTGACAGCAGTGTACAGCTTGACCACTGCTCCCACACCTCAGAGCCTGCTCCCCTCCAGAGAGGTATTTCTGTGGAGGTTCTGTTCTCTTTTTCCCCTCCTTTTTTTCCTTTTCCCCCATGAATTCCCACCCCAGCAGCCTTCTCATTAAGGTTCTCCTTGGCTGAGCAATGCCAGGAGGACCTGGGAGTGAGGACGATCCGCTGGCAGTGCCAGCACTGTGCCCTTGTCACAGCACATCTCTCGCAGCCTCCCACGCTGCCCTGGTGGCAGCCTGGAGATGGGACTGCCTCCCGTTGATCTGCAGCCGTGTACCGGGGAGAGACAAGGCACAGCTCTGCAGAGAGCCTGCTTTGCTTCAGCCATGTCTTGGTAAAGAGCTCCTCTGCCTTTCCCAGCAGCAGGACAGGCAGAAAATCCACGTTTTCAGCTCCTGAAGTTAACGTAGGTGCTTGGAAGGGGATGTGAAGTGTCACATCAGAGGCTTAGTGTCACCAGTGACATGAGCATGCTGGTGATTGCAGCCCCTCCCTGTCTCCATAAGGGAAAGGCACAGGCTTGGTGCAGAGAAGCCCTTTCTGCAGCCTGCATGTGCCAGGATCCAACTGCTTAGGAGAGGCTTTGGCAGCTGAGCAGGCACTGCATCAGCATCCTGCCGTGGCCAAGGTGATGTTCTCAAGCTCCTCTCCTGGCAGAGCCATTGAAGTATTTGAGGAGGGAAAGGCAGGATCTGGAGGAAGGCAGGACCATCCCCTGCTCCTGCCGTGCTGCCACCGTGTCCCTGTCCTGCTCAGTGAGTGCAGGGCTGGGAACAGTGTCACTGCAGTGAGCCCTGTGGTGAGGAGCAGGAGTTAAATCAAGAATAGGAGCTGGCACCATGTGCCCACCTCAGCCCCAGACCTGCTGTGTGCTGCTCTGCTTTCAACACAGAGGAACATGTCATATTATGACTATTATGATTATGATTATTATTGTCATTGCTATTCTTGTTATTGTTATTGCTCTTTGTGCTGCTCCACACGTGCACTCTGCACAAGCTGCAATCCTGGCAGCAACAGCTGCATTCTGCCTGTGCTGAACCATTGCTGCTCCAAACTTGGCACCATACTGATAGGACAAGTGGAAATGGCCTCAAGTTGTGCCAAGGGAGGTTCAAGTTAGACATTAGGAACAATTTCTCCCCCAAAAGGGTTGTCAAGCCCTGTCCCAGGCTGCCCAGGGCAGTGGTGAAATCACCATCCCTGGAGGGGTTGAAAAGCCCTGGAGATGTGGTGCTGAGGGCCATGGGTTAGTGTTGACCTGGCAGTGCTAGTTAGTGGCTGGACTGTATGATCTCAGAGGTCTCTTCTAACCTAAACAAGTCTATGATTTTGGCTAACTCAACCCTACAGACTGTCCATCAGCCTACTGGGACAATGTCCTACTGTGACAGTGACCAGCATGGCTCCTCTTTGGTGAGCAGAGGTAGAGCCCCTCCAGTTCCTGCATCAACCCTTGTTTGTGAAGTGAGGTCCCATCCTCACGCATCACTTCTGTCAGTCTCTCCTCAAGGAGCAGCCCCTGGCCAGGGTTTATTTGCAGTTCACAGCCATTCTCCCTCCTCAGCAGCAGCCTGGGAGAAACATGCTCTGCAGCAACATTAAGATGCATTCAGGATGCTCTGTGAGCTGATCTCAGGATGCTCTGTGAGCTGATCTCAGAACATTCTGGTGAATAATCTTTGGCTTTGACAGAAATAAAATGAATCCTACACATTGCTATCATCTGTCAAGAAAGAAAAGGACATTTCTAAGTATGTGCTGGGTTGGCAGAGCTGAAGTTGGCCACATCCCACACCCTGTGCTGTGGCTTTTGGTCCTGTTGGCTTGACCTGGAGTTATTTAAGATAAGAATCTTTGGGCATTGCCCAGCTGTTTGGTGCAGCAGAAGGAGTTTATTTGGAGACAGCTATGCCAACGTCTGCTCTTCCTGCTCGGCTTTGTCCTTGCTGAATGACAGCAGAGTCACTGGAGATCATGCAGCTTAAACTAACACCAATCTCTCTTGTTTAGGGTGAGCAGAGACACGCAGGAGCCAGCCCCGAGCCGACCAACATCTTCTCGCAGCACTGCCAGGCCCGTGGATGCTGTGGATCTGGGGAGGGTGACGAGTCCCTTGCTGGGTGCTAGAAGAAGGGAATATGGAAAACCTCCAGCAGACCAAGAGGAGGTGGACAGCCTGAAAAAGCCTGTGGATAGGGTAGGAGAGATGTCCCCATCAGTGCTGCGGCGAGGGGGCTCCCCTGCCCTAGACAAGAAGTATCCCAGCCCGGTGTCTCCCACGATGCCAAGGAGGAGACGTCTCTCCCCGGCAGCAGCCCCGGTGCCCAGCTCGTCGGCTGCTCTCTCCGAGTACGTGGAGGAGCTGCGGCGGCAGCGGGGCGTGGAGCGGGAGCAAGGGCACCCAGCGCTGGGAGACACCTCTCCTCTCCCCATTTACCGCACCACCGGCGCCACGGCCCTCCGGCGAGCCAGGGCTTTCCCTACACCTGAGGATTCCCTAGGGAAGCTGGATGGGAATCGGCCAGAGGAAGGGGAAGGAGCAGGCACCAGCCTCGAGCGCTCGTCCAGCCTGCGGAGCATGGCCTCGGAGCCAGCCGAGCCTGCCCGCTCCCCAGCACTGAGGAGAGCATCCAAGTTCGGCTCCTACGACTCCCTCCTGCAAACCCTCGATGGCTCCGGCCGCCGGCCGAGCTCTCCTGCCGTGGGGATGGAGGTGCTGGCTGTGCCACGGCCGAGCTCCTGGAGAAGCTACCTGGAGCCCTCGGTGGAAGATATGGAGGTGCGAAGGAGTTCTGGAGCCTCCACCGCCGGGCCGGGCGAAGGGAGTGACCCTTTCAGCTGGCGCATCCCCACCCTCAACTACGAGAGGAGAACCAACGTCGACTTCGATGACTTCCTCCCGGCCATCCGCAAGTCGCGCTCCACCAGCAGCCTGGCCAAACCCGGCAGGGACAGGAGGGAAGGGCACAGACCCCTCACTGTCCGCTTCGAGGATGAGGCCGTAGCAGGCAGCTCGGCGTCCTCCGAGATGAAGGGCACGGCCAAGCGCAGCCCAGCCCTCCAGGAGGACCCTGGGGACCTCTCTGACAATTCCTCGTCCTCTGGCTCCCTGGTCTCCTCCCGGAGCGCCGACAGCATCAAACGCCACCCCCGGCCCCAGCGAGGGGATGGGGAAGGGTGCAGCGGCAAAGGCAGCAGCCAGAGCAGCGGGGCCAGCCGCCGGGCAGAGGCAGAAGGGAAGGAAGAGGATGTCACCAGCATCATGAGGAAGTACCTGGGAAAAGACTAAGGTAACTGTGGGGAGCTGCTGACTGCCACTGGCTCGGAGCAGCCGTGGCACCTCTGGGGTGCTGGCCCTGAGCCACCCCCGCTCCAGCCCACGTGCTGCCTACACCGAGGGCATGGGATGTGTGGGGACAGGGTGTCCTGGGTCAGTGGGTGTCCCCAAGCTCCCCAACCCAGCACACCAGAGCAGCCCAGAGGAAGCAGGTGCTGGCCTAGTTCCAGCCCCGATGCCCAGCTCTGCTCTGTGCTCTGGATGGTGCCAGGGATGCCCCATGGCACTGGAGAGAGGTCCTCACCCTTGTGCTCTCCTTGGCCCCTTCAGAGCAGCGGGGGCTAGGCAATAGGGATGCTGATGGTGTCAGGGATACCAGCTCTGAGCCCACTGGCCTCCCTCAACCTCCTGACTTCCCCAAAATAGTTTTCCCAGGTTCTGCCATGCCACCAGACAGACAGACCCTCCCTAGGCCTCCTGAGCACCCCTCTCCTTTGGTTAGTTGCCATTCTAGCTTTGGCTGGGTGCTGGAGGTTACCTTCTCTGGAGAAGGGGTTCCTGCCTGGGTCAGTTGTGATCCCCCCCCAGTTAGCAACTGCCTCTGACAACCTTTTAGATCCTATTTCTGTATTGCAAGTGACACTTTGGAGAATTAGGATTTATTGCTGCAATCCTGGTTTGAAAGCAGAGTCACTAATGAATGTGCCACAACTGTAATTAAGTGTTTAAAATAGATTAGAAAAACATTTTGTAAAACCAGTGCCTTTAGACTGACTCATTGGATGTCAAACTGTGACCAAATTGACTCAGCCAAGGCAAGGAGGGTGCATGTGTTAATAAAACATTTCTTTCCAGGAAGCACCATCTGCATAATGCAAGGTCCCACTCCCTCCAGACCTTGTTGCCACCAACAGCACCAACTGGATCTCGGCACTGCACCCAGCCAGGAGCCCAGGACCCAGCCATCCCTTCCCACTCCTTTGGAAGAGCATCTGATAGGAAATACAGAACTTAGAGACTGAAAGTGCCTCCCCCAAAGCCACCATATGGTTCTGCAGATGATGAGACTCTTGTTGTTGCTGTTACACATCTCAAGGTTTCTTCCTGCCCCTGCCCTTTTCCCATCACCGCAGCTTTGCTCAGGGCCAGCCGTGGGGATAAAGAACTTTCTTGTTCTCCTGCAGTCGGTTGACTTCAGGAGTTGGTGCTTTAATTCAAACCCAGTGGCTGCCATGGATGCCTGGTAACATGCCATGCTGTGAAGAACTGGAGGAACACCAAACCCCCTCCTTTTTAACCCAGAAGGTGCTGCCCAGATGTCTCCTCCCACGCTGTGCTGCTCAAAACTCAGCCCAACGGCCGAAAGATGCTCTTGGGTCTGGGTGTGACATCCAGCAACAGCTCTTCAGGGCTCTGAAGCTTCTATAATTCCATGGATATTTGAAGAGGGCTCTGTAGGTGGTGTCACAGCTCCTGCCTCTTTGGGACATGGTGGACACATCCTGCTGGCACGTAGGGCAGCGCTGCAGTGCCTGTGGCTGTGTTCAGATGTCTGCTTGGTTTTTACACAATAAAGTATTTGCTTCTTTGACACCAACCTCTTCTGGTCTTTCCTTTCCCTTGCAGCAGGAGCAGGTCTGTGTTTGCAGCACAGTGCAGAAGCCAAGCACCCCCCATGCCCACACCCTTCCCACTGTGACCCTGCCACCTCCCCATCCCTCTGCATGCACAAAAAGCTCTTTTTTGTTGTTTTTCCTTTCCCCAGCCAGATTTCCTAGAAGAGATCCAAACTTACTCATTTATCAGAGGTTTGTGGCAGAATGATGCAGGTACATAAACAAATCTCTCCTTTCCATCAGGGATTTCTAGGTAATTTGCTTGACTGGGAGATCTGCAGAACCTTGCTGGTAACTGCAGTGCAGCAGCAGCAGCTGGAAAAGGCAAACTGGGCACTTTTCAGCACTTTGGTTTCTCTCTTGGATTCTCCAGGCTCAGGTCTAATTTAGAGCAGAGCCTTGCAGCAAGAGGCATTCTCCTTGCTGCAGAGGAATGCGAGAGCCTCGGGCTGCAGGTTCACGTCAGCAGAGTGCTTGGCCACGCTCAGGCTGTCAGCAGTTCCCAGCTATTCCTTGCTCCCAGCCAGCTCCTGCTGCTGGCAGCCTGCACAAGGCACCAGAGGCAGCTCTGCACAAGGTCACATCCTGGCATTCTCCTTGCTTACAGGTCTCCCTTTGGTGATGTGTGACTTGGGTGAGAAGAGAGCAGATGGAGAAAGGAGATGGGAGCATAGAATGTCCTGGGTTGGAAGGGACCCACCAGGATCATGGAGTCCAACTCCTGTCTATGCACAGGGCAAGCCCAAAAATCACCCCGTGTGTCTAAGAGCATTGGCCAGATGCTGCTGGAACTCTGTCAGGCTTGGTGCTGCATCCCTGGGGAGCCTGTGCCAGGTCTCCACCACCCCCTGGCTGAAGAACCTTTTCCTGATATCCAACCTAACCCTCCCCGGCACAGCTTCGTGCTGCTCCCTCAGGTCCTGTTGCTGGTCAGCAGAGAGAAGAGATCAGCTCCTGCCCCTCTGCTTCCCCTTGGCAGGAAGCTGTAGACCCTGGTGAGGTCTCCTCTCAGCCTCCTCTTCTCCAGGCTGAACACACCAAGTGATTTCAGTCACTCCTCCTCTTCCTCTCCAGATCTTTCACCATCTTCGGTTGGACTTGATGATCTTAAGGGTCTTTGCCCGCCTTCATGATTCTGTGTTTGCCTGGACACATGTCCAGAGGGTCTCTGCAGAGGAAGAGGACTGTGGCTTACCCAGCATGGAGCTGGCTGGTGGGACTGGTGAAGAGGGACACCGGTGGCACCTGGAGGCAGGGACACCCTGTGGAGCACCCAGCACCCATGCCAGGAGTGCACTCCTGCTTAGCACAGTCACACCTTGGATCTCTGAAGCCTGCCCTGCCAACAGTGGCTGGATGAGGTGCTGGTGTGCAGGTCAGCTCTAATCTGGTCTCAAATTGCTTCATCAGTGGCTCATTATTTGGTGGCTGTAGCAAAATGATTCCTTGGACACAGCCTTGAAGGTGTGCTGAGCACAGCAGTGGGTTTGCTGGACATGAAGCTCTTACTACTTAAAGCTGCAAAAGAAAAGCAGCTTTGTGTCTTAACACTCTGACTTTTCTGGGGTTTTTTAATTATTTTTTGGGGTTTTTTTTCCCCTTTTTGCTTTGCAGGACACAAAGGAAATTGCTCTGTCACTTGCAATGGCTTTGCACATCCTTTAACAACAAACCACAGGCAAAAAATGAAGCTTGGACTGGAGCTTTTCAGGCTGAGTCCAGAGAATCATTTGCTCTTGGAGCAGCTGGAGCAGCAGAGGAGAGCAATGGTCACGGGCAGTGAGAAGGAGCCATCATCCATCAGTGCTGGCCAGCAGTAAATCCTCTGTGGGGTCTGGAAATGTCTGTTCCCTGCCTGCTACCAAGGCACAGGAGGCAAGAGACTGATGGCCAGGGCAGGTGAGGTCAGAACCTTGGCAGTTTATAGCCTGGAACAGGAGGACAGGAGTTATTCCCTTTGCCTTTCTGCTTTCAGCACAAGAGCTTTGCTGTTTGCTGCTGGGAGGGGTGGTGTCCATGGGGAGGGAAGCACGACTTTGGGAGGGTGCTCTGCCCATGGGGTGGGTTTTGATGCTGAGATGCAAATGTTGCCAGCCCAGCATGGAGCTGCCATGTGCTCTGTGCTTTGCAGAAGGCATCCCCATACACAGTATTCCAGAATCCCAGCATGGTGGGGGTTGGAAGGGACCTCTGGGGATCATCCAGCCCAACCCCCCTGCTCCAGCAGGGCACCCACAGCAGCTTGCCCAGGGTCACCTCCAGCTGCCTTGGGAATCTCTCCACACAAGGAGACTCCACAGCCTCTCTGAGCAGCCTGTGACAGCATGGGGATGTCCATGTTGCCCTCAGGGAAGGAAGGGTGCTGCCAGCCCAGAGACCTGCAGATGGTGAGTGTCCTTCCTCCAGGTGCACCTCAGAGCCTGGATCACCCCCAGCACCACTGCACCCATGGCAGCTGCTGCCTCCATCCCTTTCCAAGGCAGGCAGACACTGGTGTGGGGAAAAGGCTCCACATCAGGCAGAGAAGCACCAAGCCACAGAGGGTGCCCAGTTTCTAATTAACATGCTCTTTTTTCCCCTCTTTTTCACAAAGGATGTGCCTTTGAAGAGCCTCCACCAGAGGAAAGATCTCTAGGAAGAGCTCCTTTGCTTGCAGGATGCTCATCGTTCAGGACTGAGTGGCCAAAGCCATCCTGCTGCTGAGTGCAGCAGCCACAGAGCCTGGGCTGGTTCTTCCCCTGCAGGCAGGTGCTTTCCTTTGGCACAGCACACCCATATCTGACAGAGAACCCACTGCTGGAGCAGGTGAGCTGGGTGGGCTCCTCTGCTGCCTGCTGCACATCACCAGGCCAGGCAGTGCACTGCAGTGGGGGAGCAGGGCTGGAGACCCCCTGAGCTCCCCATCATCCCTCCTGAACCACGATGCTTTGGCAGGAGCTGGGGGGTCAGGGGGATGCTCTGTGGTCCCCCCCAGTGCTCTCAGGGAAGTCAGAGAACCCCACTTATTACACTTCCAAGTAATTTACTGTGATTGCAGAGCAAGGGATGAAGGTGTGTGGGACAGGGAGCTGTGGGCTGCACCAACCAGCCTGTTCCACACCCCTACTGGTCTCCCCAGTTTGGCAGAGGTGGTGGTGCAGACCAGAAGTGTGATGATGTGCAATCAGTAAAGACCTCAAGGGCTTCACTCTGAGCCTCCTACCTGTTGAAGGAACAGCCAGGCAGTGAGCTGGTGGCCACCTTCCTTCAGCATGGCAAGCTGGTGGCCAGCAGCAATGCCACAAGGGAGGTGGTGGTGGTGATGGGGACACTGCCAGCTCTGCACCCTTCAAGCATCTTTCTATTGATGTTCCTGATGGTGGTGGTGGTGGGGGTTTCAAGCCCCAAAGACCCCAGAAATTCAATTAGTTGTTGGTATGCAGTGTGCTTCCCCCTGCAAAAGGGATTGGCTTAATTGAAAGCACACCCAGCATTTTAATAGAACTATAAAGGGGTGAAACATCCATAAACGGCAGAGAAGTGTTTAATCTCCAGCAATCACTGATGTTAGGGAGTGCATTTAGCTTCCAACAGAGCAAAGCAAATAGTACTGAGATCCCATGAGCAAAGAGAGATATTTTTATCTTTTTTATTTTCTTCATCTTCTTTTTTTTTTGTTATTTTCAGAAGCCCTAGGTTTCCATTTGACATTCTAATTACCAATTATGGTAGCTGATTACCATAGCTACAGAAGGCTCTGGCCAGCTAGTGGATCAGATTGCTAATGGCTGTCACAGGTTGGCTGTGCCTGTGTCAGGGTGACAGTCACCATGTCACACAGCTCCCAGCCATCTCTGGCTTCACACATTTCATCTCCCAAACCATCTCCTGGCCTTGGCTTTAGGATGGGGTTTGCTCCTGACAGCTCCAGTGGTGAAAATAAACACAATCACTTTTAAGAGACACTAGGCACCTTGGGCCCAGCATGGATGCAAGGTCAGCCTGTGCTTCTCTTTCAGCCACTCAGATCATAGGAGGTGGTAGCTATGTGATGGACCTGGCTTGTGGAAGAGGCTGATGATCACCTGCCACTGTCCCCCAGCTCTGCTGGCACCCCTGCACCTCCAGCACCAGCACCCAGCACCACCTTGATGAGTGAGAACAGCTTCTGAGCACCTTGTATTTTCTATTTTGCACCAGCCCAAGCTGCTCTCCTCTCACAGGAGCTCTTCTCAGGAAGGAGCTGAGGAGCCCCAGGACCTGCACTACTGTAGCTACTGTGGCTGCACCCAGGAAACATGGGAAGGAGCAAGGAACTGCTGATTTGATGCTGCAGCGAGGACATGCCCAGCCCTGTGCCACCTCAGGGGAAGGCAGGACCCAAGAGAGCACTTGCTCATGGAGCATCAGCACGACATGGTCCTGGAGCTGCATCTCCCAGGGAGCAGCAGACAGCCACAGCTCCCAGTGCCCCCAGTTTGCTGGCAGCAGCAGCCTGCTCTGTGCCCCACTGGAGCTGCTGGGGGAGGGCTGAAGTAAACCCAGCCCTGGGCTGGTTCGCGTCGTCTCACGCCAGGTGTAAGGGGCAGAGCATCCTCCCTTCCGCAGCTCCCAGCGGCCAATTAATCCTTTGTCTCATTAATAGCTCGGAGCAGCTTGTCTGGGGCTGCGTGAGCTGTCTGCTTCCCGATGAATAACGCAGCACAGCGGGGAGGGTGCTCAGGAATTACGCCGTGATTATAATTAGTGTAGCAACCGAAAATGTGGGACAGGGAAGGGATGTTCTCTGGCAGGATGGAGCCAGCGAGCTCAGCTCCAGCCCAGGCTGCTGCATCCATGCTGCTGCCTATTAATAGCACCCAGCTCCATGTCAAGGACAGGGCCCTTGACCCTGGAACCACTTCTGCCCAGCCTGGCAGTGATGCTACCAGCTGGGTTCCTGCCAGAAATCTCTTCTTCCTTCAGCTATCTGATAGCAGAGTCCCTGGACATCCTGCACAGGGCTTTGCTGCCTCTGCTAGTTCTCCTACCTGGAAAATGCCTTGTCCTGCTCCTGGTAGCTGTGCTGAGCCTCCCAGAGCAGGATTTGTCCTTGCCAGAGCAGGGCTATGAGATTGGTCCCAAGGGGCACAGCCAAGAGCCCCTGGCTCTGGAGGGATCCCTGTGCAGGTGCTGCTGCATCCCAGACCCCATTTCATGAGCTGCTAAACTACCCTAGCAAGAGAGGAGATGGGAGGCTGAGAAGTTCTGGCTTTCAGTTCTTGGGAGATTAACAAGAGCTATGCAGAGCAATCCCCCACTGGCCATGGCCTCCTGCCCTCTGCTGTACCATGGCTCTATGAGGATGAGTGATGCTGGGAGGGGACCCAGCAGCCCCTGGCCAGGGTCTTCAGCCAGCTGCTGGCAGGGGTGGTGGCACCCCCACCCACACAGGCTGTTCCCCTCGGGCCAGAGAGCAAATCCTTGGGGATTTTGGGCAGATTAGGAGCATTAGCAGCAGCTGGGCAGGGGTGACCACTTTGACTTTGCAGGGCCAGGTCTTCCTGATGCTCTGGAGGGCTTGGAAAACTCGTTACAGGACAGATTTTGGCTCCTTCTGCTGCTGAGCTTAGCCTAAATCCCTTCCCAGCAATAAAGCTTGCAGGGAAGGAGCCACCAGCTTTGGGCTTCTGCATTGAAATCTCTCCTGCTGTGTGCCAAGGAGGAGGCTGCAGCTTCTCTCCCTGCCACAGCACAGGGATAAGAGCTCTGTGTGTGGCTCCAGGGAACCAGAGCAGGTTTTGCTGAGAGAAGACTTCCATCCTCTGTGGAGAGACAGCTGAGAGATGTCCTATATCAGTCACTCTGCATCTCTGCACCCAGCATCTCTGTCTTCACACATTCATCTCCCACACCATCTCCTGGCCTTGGCTTTAGCATGGGGCTTGCTGTTGGTAGCTCCAAAGGTAAAAATAAACAAAATCACTTTTAAGAGACTCTAAAAAGACAAATTCTGTGAAATTTTAATAGATTCCTAAATTCTCCTCCCAGTGAGTGCTGTCTACAGCTTGCACATGGCACAGGGATGCAGCTGAAGAGGTACTGGAGACTGGTGGGCTCTGGCCAAAGCCTGGCCTGGCTTCAGGAGCACCAAGGATGGATGACATCAGTTCAAACCTCACAAATTTGAGTGCAGGAGCTCTGTGGGAACATCTCCAGCAGTGCCCCACGGACCCTGTGTTGCTGCCAGAGGTGGAGCACTGGAGAAGATGAGGCTCCTACTGCTGTGGGAAGAGCTGAGCCCATGGCTCATCACAACCCTCCCCAGTCCTCTGGGTCCCTGCAGGAGACCACAGGGAGGTGGGGAATGTCTCCAGGCTGAGATCCGAACTCCCTAGCTGAGGAGCTTCTGTAAGCAGCCTGGTCTGTAAAAACCACACTTGTGGCATGTGTTGTGTGGAGTTGCTGTAACCAAGGAGATTGGGATCTTGGGAAGTGGCTAGTCCTGCTTATCAGGGCCTTTTCTTCTCTGCTGGTGCACAGGATTGTGCTGGGTTTAATAAAGAGGTTGGAAACAGCAAAGCCTTTGCTGGGCGAGACTGCTCTTCCCAAGGTACCCTTGGCTGGCATCAGCTGATAAGAGGAGATGAACACCTTGGAAAGGCAGTGGAGGTAGTGGCTGAGATCTTCTGCACTCCTCTAGTCATGTAACTTCCACCTGAACTGCAAAAATTACCATTTCCCAGCTGGTGTGAGCTGGCAGCAGGCTGAGGAAGGTGCCTTGCCCTGACTGCCTGCCCAGCCTAGGGGTGCCTGGAGCCCTGGAGGGCTGCATCCACATGCTCTGGGCCCCTTGGTGATGTCCAGGGAGGGCAGAAGCCACAGAGATACAGCTCACTGGGTATCTCCTGGTGAATGCAACCCCCAGCATCCCACCCCACAGCAAACAGCTGCTTGTTCCCATAGCCAGGACAGAGCATGAATCTATTCCTGCCTCTCTTGGAGCCTGCTCCTGGGATGCAAAGCCATTGCTTAAACATTCATCCCTTGTGTGGGCTCTCCTGCAAGCCAGCAGCAGTGTGGAGGTGTTGAAGGAATTAGGGGGTTTTATTTAATCACAGAGTAATTACAGGCCTGTAGCTCTGTGGAGTGGCTCTGATTGACTCCTCTGCCTGGATCAGCCCCAGCTGAGGGGAAGGGCTGAGCTCCTTGACACCAAACATACAGAGGGGTGACTTCACAGCAGGTACAGCCTCTGTAACCATGCTGCAGGAGCATCCCACGGCCTCCCTGGGGTCCTGCATGCAGCCAGCCCCTGCCTGCAGTGCCACAGGACTGTCAGCATGGCTGAGGAGCAGCTGCTCATCAGCTTGCATAAATAAATATATATATATATCTATATATGCACATATATAGAGAGTCCTGCATGGAGAGCCCCAGCTTGGATGGGGCTCAACTCCCCAGGTGGTTTAGCACCTGACAGCTGCATCCCCAGCACACAGAGCAGATGTCCTGAGGCTGCATCCAGGCCACCTCCTCCTGCCCAATTTTGTCTAATTTCCCCAGTTTTGTGGGACTCTGCTTTACAAACAGCACAGGAATGCCCCCTGGGTGGCAAGTGTCAAAGCAGGAAGAGCAGTCCCAGCTTCCCTTGGGAAAGGGACAGTGCTGGGTGTCACCTCCTCTCTCTCCCAGCCTACAGTGGGGACAGGAACCTTAAAGCTTCCCCCCTCAGAATGAGGTTCTGCTGCTTTGAAGGCCAGGAGGATCCTGCAGGGTCTGGGCTGACCTTTGAGCATGGGCAGTTAAATTGCTGCAGTCTCTGCTGGATGGATCCCAGTCAGTTGTGTTCCAGCAAAGCTTCTCCTCAGCAAGAACATCTTGTCTTCATGTGAAAACTTCAAGAGATGGGGAAAGCGCATCACTTCCCCTTGATAATTTGTTCCAGTGGTTAATTACTCTCACTCTTAGAAATGTGTTCTTTGTTCTCATTTAAATGTGTCTGGCTCCAGCTTCTAGTCATTAGTCCTTGTTATGCTGTGAGATTAAAGAGCCCTTTCAGAGCCTGCTTTGTCCTGGAGAAGGTTTCTGCACAGGATTCAAGGTACCTCTGGATCCTCCTCTAGCCACCCCACAGACCTCACTCCCCCCTCACCTCTCAGACACATTTCTCCAGACCTCAAAGAATTTTCCTGCCTCTTTTATTCACTCTCCTGTCTGCCCAAACCTCTCTGTAAGTCACCACAGCTCCCAGCCCTGCCTGGAATATTCCCCTTGGTCCTACAAGTTTGGCAGGACCATGGGGAGCCCTCCCCAGGCACACATCAGTTTGCTCCATCCCAGCGTGGATGTTGGCAGAGGACCACACAGTGCAGCCTGGAGAGTGCCTCTTGAGTTGGTTTGGTTTTGGTTTGGGGTTTGTTGTTTGATTTTTGGGGTTGTTTTTTTCCTACAGCCTCTAAACTATTTTCACATTTGATGTTTTCTGGGACACAGACTCCCAGTTTGTGAGCATGGCCTATATTTTCTGTCTCTAGATTGCAGAGTTGCCTCAAATTGTATTAAAGTCTGTTTTTTCTTGGATGGCAGTTAGTTTGCCAAGTAACCCAGATCCCCCTGCCCTGGAGCTGCTTTCCAGCAGCACCCAAAACTTGCAGGAAAGCAACTATGCCCAAGAGTTTCTTCATCCCAGAATCCCAACATGGTTGGGGTGGGAAGGGAGCTCTGGGGATCATCCAGCCCAACCCCCCTGCTCCAGCAGGGGCACCCACAGCAGCTTGCCCAGGGTCACCTCCAGCTGCCTTGGGAATCTCTTCACACAAGGAGACTCCACAGCCTCTCTGGGCAGCCTGGGCCAGGGCTCCAACACCCTCACACCAAACAAGCTTCTCCTCCTGCTCAGCTGGAACCTCCTGGGTTCCAGTTTGTGCCCAGTGCCCCTTGGGCTGTCCCTGGGCACCACTGAGCAGAGCCTGGCCCCAGCCTCTTGCCCCCAGCCTTCAGCTCTTGCTCAGCATTGAGCAGCTCCCCTCTGGGGCTGCTCTTCTCCAGGCTCAGCAGCCCCAGGGCTCTCAGCCTTTCCTCCTGCCAGAGCTGCTCCAGTGCCCTCAGCATCTTCCTAGCCTCTGCTGGACTCTCTCCAGCAGTTCCTTGTCTCTCTGGAACTGGGGAGCTCAGACCCAGGACCCCAGATGTGGCCTCACTAGGTCAGAGTAGAGGGGGAGGAGACCCTCCCTCCACCTGATGCTCACGCTTTTCTTAATGCACCCCAGGAGCCCTTGCCCTTGTGGAACCTCCTGAGGTTCTTCTCCCCTAACTCTTAGCCTGTCCAGGTCTCTCTGAATGGCAGCACATCCTGACAGGTGTCAGCTACTCCTCCTGCCTGGAGGTCCCCTCTGTCCTTTCATCCAGGTCATTGATGAAGTTGTTGAACAACATTTCTGTGTTAATCCTCAGCAGCAGCTCCCGCAGCAGCTCAGCTCCTGGACACTGCCAGCACTAATGGGTTTAGCATCAGGCCTGGTGACTTAAGCTCCTTAGCAGGGGTAAGGCCTCATTCACAGGGAGATCAGGGCAGTCCTTCTGCTCAGGGATCCCTACTTCTGTCCCTGTCAGCAGAGGCAGCCTGGGAAGCACCAAGGGAGCTCCCTACCCAGCTTGGTCCCAGCTCTCCCCACGTCTGCTCCACCAGCAAGCACCAGTATGGGAGGGGTGGCCAGGACACCCTCCTAGGGAAGGCAGAGATGTATGGGGGTGGGCAACAGTGCACCCCACAGAGCTCTGGCTTGGCAACCAGAGCAGACCACGGGCAAACACCCAGCCCCAAGGTGCTTCTCCTGGGTTAACAAGCAGGAAACAGTGAAGGGTTGCTGGTGGGAGAGCTCTCAGCTCCTGCCAAGCATTGACATGCAGAGGGGAGGGCTGGGAAAGGTGAAAGTGCTGCTGATGCACTGCACCATGCACACTGTGAGCAGGTGGAGGACACAGTGGTGAGGAGCATCCATCCCCAGCCTGAGCTGGGCATGGGCTGGCTGCTGCTGCTGCTGCAGTGCCCAGGGCTGGCACTTCCCCAGCCTTACAAGGGCTGCAAGCCTGAGGTATTTCTAGTACTTCTATGTCACCCCTAATGATGTCACCAGCTCAGCACTGTGTGAGCTCTAGTCCCTGCCTGCTGACACCAGCACTCTGTCCCTGGGACACAGCCCACAGGGGACACTGTTTGCAGGAGCACTGCACTGTTAGCACTGCACAGGCTAATTGACAGAGACTGTGTCATTACAGAGTCATTAAGGCTGGAAGAGACCTCTAAGATCATCAAGTCCAACTGTCAACCTATCACCACCGTGCCACTAGATCTTGTCCCTAAGTACCATCCATCTAGTGCTGGCCTTAATGAGCCCATCCCAGAGCCATCCATCCCATCCAGGTTCTGGAGTCAAGCTCCCATTCCCACATCGTGTGGGATTCTGTGTCAGCCCCTGGTGATCTGCTCAGCATCTGCTCCCAGTTGGGGTGGGTGGCTCTGACACCTGTGGGTGTTCAGAAGCCAGCAGCCAGGGATGGTTTCCAGGTCAGGAGATGCCCACAGAGAGCTCAGCTGGGATTACTCATGGCTTGCTGTTTGTGTTGTGTGAGTGGCATCACTCCTGCTTCCCAGCTGACTGACAAACAAGATGAGACCATGCAACACTTACCACAACACAGGAGGGCTTGGGGTGGGTGTTCCTTCAGCAATCAGGAAGGTCTCAGGTGGTTTCTCTGAGTGAGACAGAGGCCACTTTCCTCCATCAACAAGACCAGAGCATTTGCATGAAGCAGGCTGGGGACTTCTGCCCTGCACAGAGGAGGTCATAAATCATTAAGGACTTGCTCAGCCCTCCTCTCACCAGAGCCAGGTCCTTGTGGAAGTGCTCCAGGAGGGTCTTAGTGGTCCTGGTCTTCCTCCTCCTCCTCCTTGGTGTTCCCTGCCAGCATCAAGAAATCATCAGGTGAATAAAGATAAGACTCTTATTCACTGCTCTCCATGTGAATCATCATTAGGTCCCACAAGGACATCAAAGGAAAACTCTCCATTTCCCTAGACCTCTGCATCCCCACTCAAAATGAAAAAGCAATCCTGGCTGTCCCCTTGTCCTTGCTCTCAGCTCTGCCAATGGTGCTGAGCTGCCAAAGCCCCAGCATGAGGAACCTTCGCCAAGCATCTGCAGCCAGTGCAGCAACACAGAATTAACTGTGCTCTCAGCACTCTCTCTGATGGTTTCTTCTCCCCCCCGCGTGTCTTTTACTCTGCCAAGGCCTTTGCACACTGGGGAGAAGCTCAGTAGGAAAGACATCCTGAGCTGAGGTGACCAAACAGCCTTTGCAGCAGGGAGGGGACCTGTAATGCCAACAGCTATGGGAACCTGCTGCTGGGCTGGGAGAAGAGCAGGGCTCAGGGGTCTCTGATGACTTCAGAGCCTAGGAGAAGCCCTTGTTCAGAGCTAAGAAGAGGCAGTAGTAGCTTGGATGCTTCCAGGAGCACAGCCCTGGAGAAAGGAGGGGCTGAAACGTTGCTTCAACACCAGCAGCTTATTCTAAGGGGATTAAAGAAGCTGCTCCTGGAGGGAAACACCCAGCTCCAGGGCTGAGCTGCAGTAACTCACCTCACCTGGGGAATGGTTTGAAATCCTTGGCCAGCCTGCAGGCCTAGGCAGGTTTGGTGGCTGTTCAAGTGGGTTACAAGGGCTCTTGCCATCAGTGCATCTGCAGTGTGACCTTGCCTGGCTCATCTCCTCCACAGCCATCTCTGTCCTGCCTTCCAAGGGGTGGCTTTAAAATCTGCTTTTGGTACAGAGCCCACCTGCTATCCAAGCCTGCCATCACCTCTGTGGTTTGGGGTGCAGCATGGTGCTTCATCCCCCCAGGGGCATGGCTGGTCCCAGAAAGGTACCTGATGCTGTGCCCCAGGGCAGAGGCCAGCCATCCCCCCCCGGGACGGGTCACCTGCCAGGCTAGGGCACCTCTGTGACATCTCATCTGCCAGTGAGGGGTCACCCCTGGATGCAGGCATGCTGCCAGCCCAGTGACAGCCCTGCTGCAGCCCAGCCAGCACAGAGCTGCTGTCAGGAGCAGGAGGCTCAGTAACCAGCCCACGGCTGCCTCCTCCATCACCTCCTTGCCCAGCAAGCACCTTCTGCTCTCTCCCGGCACAGGGCACACGTGTTGCAGCATGAGTGATGTTTGTTCCCTACCAAGCCAGGAGCTGAAATAAATTGCAGCTATACAATGAAGAGGCACTTTATTGCTAAGGCATTAGACAAAGCTAATGTGATCTGAACTGATATTGAATACAAATCCTTGACTGTGAGTCACCCTGCTCTCACCGTCGTGTTCCACGGCGGAGGAGCAGCCTGCCAGCAGAGAGTCAGGCAGCAGGAGGAATAAGAAGGGAATATGCTTCCCTTTCCCCTGTCAAAGGCAGCTGCAGTGATGGCCAAATCACCCAATCATTGCATTAATTAATATGCATTTGGAGCCTCCTGAGACTGATTGGATTGTTATAACACCAAGGGAAGCCAAAAGAGAAAGAAGTCCTGGGGGAGGGTGGTGCTGATTTCATGTTCACTTTGGCTCTGCACTTGCAGAAAGAGCTTGTCAGAGCTGAAGCAGTTTGGGGGTCCACAGAGGGGAAAGAGTCTCTGTGTTTCCTGGGTAATTCATCCCCACAGGTGGCATGAGACTTTTCAACCAGCTCCTATCCTGAAGCCCAACATGGGGCTGAGTTCCTGTGCTGGGGCAGAGCTGCAGCATGAAGACCTTGAGAATGGGGAGATGCAGTGAGGAGCTGCTCAGAGCTGCTCTGCACTGGGGCTGGTGCTCACCAGCCCTTCTCTTGCACTGCACAGTGATCCTGCAATAACCTTCCCCAGGTGCTCTCCCTCATGTCCAAAGCCTGCTCCCAGGCTAAGGGACCAGGACAGCTTTGTTTTCTGCAGCCCAGCTCAGAGGCAAACCCTCCTGCTCCCTCCCTGAGAGCAGAGCTGAGGAGCTGGGATCCTGGTTTGGGCCAGATGATGACAGGTGCCACGTTTGGGAACAATGCATAATTAACAGCCATAATAGCTCTTGGTCCTGATGGAGCATCCTTCCTCTGCAGGCACTGGCTAAGCAAGCCCCAGTATCTCCTCCAGGGCAGGTGCTGTAGGTGCACACAATGTTAGGTGAGATTTAGAGTCCAGCATGGCCTTGTGCTGAGTTGAGGAATTTCTGCTGCTCATCATACCTGAGATCAATACTAATGCAGTCCTGGATCCTACAGCCAGCTGGAGACTGAAACTCTTCCTTCTAAATACAGCCAAGGACCTTTCCCTGCTCAAGCTCTTGCTTTGCCACTACCCTTTTATTTTAAGCCTGAGAACATGTGGGTAAATCAAAATGGTATCTCTGGTCCAAGAGCCCCAGAGCATCCCAGACAGCTGATAAAGGGCAGAGTAAATCTCCCCTCCAGGGCTGCTTGCACCAGGCTCCTGTAGCCCAAATCCTCTGCTGAAACCTGCACCCAGGCATCCCTGGGGACAGCCTGCTCTTCCTCTGCACCCAGGCATCCCTGGGGACAGCCTGCTCTGTATGCACCCATACACCAGAACTTAAAGTGTGCCAAGAACATAAAGAAAGAAAGAAAGCTGAAAGTACCTCCCAGTCATGCATTGGATCATCCCCTCCTCAGATATCCACCCTGGGAGCGCAGGGCTGTGAAATAACCAGGGGTGCTGGAGCATGGAGATGGCTCTCCAGCACAAGGAGTTGCCATCCCTGGGTGCAGGCATGTTCCTAGCCCCATGACAGCCTCCATGCAGCCCAGACCCTTGCAGCAGATGGGTCTGCAGCAAAAGCCATGGTTAGCAGACTTGCAAGGGCAGCTGGGGAGTGGGGACCCAGCCGCCGAGGCCAACATCAATGCCAGCTGCATGCACTGAAGCTGTTTTGCATCACAGGAGGCTTGAAGGGCAGTGCTGGTTTGTGTCTGCAACCTGCCACTGCCTTGGTCAAGTCTTTTCTCTCACCTTGTGAGCACAGTCGTGGCTCAGGTGGGGATGGAGCAGTCTCATGGCTCAGGCAGGATGGGGCACAGGCAGTCATGGCTCAGGTGGAGATGGAGCACAGCCCTGGGCAGACACCTTGTCAGACAGGCAGAGAACACACAGTGTGCTTTGGGCAGGAAACAAAACTCCTTATGGCATTCTCCATCTGGCCTGAAAGGTTGCCTGGAAGGAAGGAAGGACAGCCAAGTGCTCAGGGGGAGCAAAACCTGCCCTGCTTCCAGCCCAGCTCCTCAACACAGCTCTGCTTCCTATCCCTCCAGATCAGGCCATTGGGAGGAGGAGCTGGGAGCCAGGGGCTCCTCAGAAAGGGGCTGTAGCAGGAGGGGAAGGAGAGCAGCTCAGCTGAGCCGTGGGAGCTCTCAGAGGGGACATGTGTTTCTCTGCCTGCAGCTGGCAATTTTCAGCAATGAGTTGGGGTAGGGAATGTCCAACCTGCAGCTTTTCCAGCAGGGACAGGCTGCAAATGCTTGGATTCAGTTCCAAGCTGGCAGATAGCTCTGATGCCCTGACTGAGGACAGCCCCTGCTCCTGTCCCACCTTGCTCTTGACTCTTGCCTTTCTGAAGAGCTGCTGCAGCAATGCAATGGAAAAACCTTCTTCAAAGAGGTAATTCCCCAGTCACCTCATTTAGCTTAACACAGGACATCTCTGGGAGGAAAAGGTCATTGCAGTATGAGGTGAAAATCTCCACAGGCTTGTTAGCATGGCTGGCCCTCAGCTGGCTCCCACTGTCCCAGAAATCCCTGCATCCACTCCATATGCACCCTGGGCAGGGGCAGAGCTTGGCCACCTTCCCCACCCAAACTCATCCTTCAGTGGCTGCTGGGGCTGCCACAGAAACACAGCTTTTGGCAGCCTCCTCCCCTCCCAACAGAGCATCTTGCAGACCCTCCCCTGCCCCAGTGATTGCCTGTCCCAGAAGGGATGTATTGGGGTGTCTGAAGGATGAACACCACAGGACCAGGAAAGACTTTCCCTGGGTACCACAAGGTACTTGGGGAGTTCTCTCCTGCTGGCAGGAGCTGATACAAAGGTGCATTTTCAGGTAGGAGAACATGTGGTTTCCATTCCTGCATGCCCTGAGGGCAATTGCTGCTTCCCATCTTATTCATATTTATAAACCCAGACTTGGGTGCCTCATTAGGAGGAGATTTACAGACAGTGCTAATAGCAAGGCTCTTACCAGGACTCCTCCAAACAGCAGCAATTTATGATGTGGCCCAAGTTTTCCAAGTAAACAGCTGGTCTCAGGGCTGTGAGGATGAGGAGGAGTCAGTGCTTCCCTCTCCATCCATCCCTGGCAGCAGGAGAGAGAAGCCTTGGAAGGGGAAGATCTGACAGAGGTTCAGGAGCTGCAAGGGCTAAGGGCTTCAGAAAGGGATTTGTGATGGCAATGCTGCTCAGAGCTGTGGGTTTGGGATTAGGATCAGGACTAAGCTCAGGCTCAGGTAGATGTTTGCAGCCAAAGCCAAAGCAAAGAAACCAGAGCCAACAAAATTCCCAACTTCTTCCTTTCTTCCTGAACAAGAAAAGCCAGGGACTCAACCTGCCCTTCCTGATTCTTCTTACCCAGGAGATTTTCATGAGCTCATCCTCCACCTTCCCTAAGGAGCCTGGGCACCCTGGGCCCCCATCCCTCCTCTGCCCCCTGGCTCTGGGGTTGGCCCCATGCTGACAGGGCCAGGCCATTGGGAGCTACTCAAGTCTCAGGAGAGGGATTGCTGATCCCCTGACACCCTGCACTGTGGGGAGAGCCTGCTCTAAGGTTTAATTAATTGATCAGCAAGTGCCCAGAGATCCCCAGATGAAAGAGCCACCTAATTACTTAGTATCATCCTGTGGCACTTGGAGTAATTGCAGCAACTCCTGCACAGGGTTAGCTCTCAGAAGCACTTCAGTGCTTAATGTCACCCTCTGGGGACAGATGATATTCTCCCTGTGCTACACAGAAGGGACTGGGAAGCCTGTGCCTGGCAAACAAAATCCCTCTCTGCAGCCCCTGGGATGCTGGCTCTCAGGGAGAGGCTGGGGGGCAGAGAGAGGATGATCCAGAGGGTGAAGGGTGAGAAGCTGCTCTTCAGCCTCCAGATGTGACCTGGGGACCTCTGGGATCACAGAATCATTCAGGTTGGACAGGACTGCTTGAGATCTCCTGATCCAGTCCCACCAGTGACCTCATCCAGCACCAGCACCCAGGGAACCTGCTGAGCAGCTCAGGGTTTGGGCAGCAGCACTGGTGAGAACCTGCACAAGAAGGAGGACTCTCCAGGGGGGAAGTCCTCAGCAGGGTTGGTCTCCAGCACACCCCAGGGGCTGAGGCTTATCAGAGGAAGGTGCTGGAGCCTAAAAAAAACCAACCATGTGGTTCTGTAGAAATTCAGCTCCATGTGGGTTCCTCTGACAGTTCCCAGCCTTGAGATTTTTATGGTCTGCCATAAAAGCAGTTCTAGTAAATTATTAGACCTCCATGAGGGCTCTCAGGAGGCTTCTGCCATTTTAAATCCCTCACAATGTTGTTAACTCCTTCTGCTCAGCCAGGAGATGTGGCCCACATCTCTCCAGCCTGCTGTAGTCATCCTAATGGGCAGAGCAGAGGGAAGCAGAACAGCATTTGCTTCTAATGCCAAACACAAAGCAAAAATGCATCTCCTGGGAGCTTGGGAAAGTCTTACAGATTCCTCTGGTTGACTCTATTAACCCTGTGGCCTCTCTGGGCAGCTCAGTAGTCATGTCTACAGGAACATGACCTCACTTGAACCCACAGACACAGCTCCTTCCCTGCTCTACCAACCACTCACCAGCACAGAGCCCAGCCCAGCCCAGCCTCAGCCACAGCCTGAGCAGCTATGTGCTTCTGTGCCATCCCTGGGTGAGAGAGGCCCAAGCAGGACATCTCCCTGGGGTTCAAAAAGTGCTGAGATGCTGTCAAGCACACTCACGTCACCCAGCAGACCCTTGCTTTGCACAGCAGTTAGCTGCAACTGGAAACTGCTTCTGCACCACTGGGGCTGTCCCTTCACAGGCCCTGTCTGTGCCCTCACACCTTCTGCTCCAGCCTCTCACTCACTCAGGAGCTTTGAGATACCCAAACCTGGCAGCAGGATGTGGTACCAAGGCTGGATTTGCCTGATCAGAAACTGTGGCTAAAGCCACCCAGCCTCAGTCCATGCCTGATTGTACAATCACAGGAGCATTGTGGTTGAAAGAGACCTTTCAGATCAAGTCCAACCATTAACCAGCTCTGCCAGGTCACCACCAAACCATGTCCCTCAGCACCACAACTCCACAGAAATCCTGCCTGTGGTTTCTCTGGAGAGGCTTGGCCAAGGAGGCAGCCCTGAAGTTAAGCCAGGGTGAATCCTACTGCTCCTACCCCCATGCAGCCCCAGGGCAACGACTGCTCTTAACACACAGAGCAATGCAGGCATGGAGGAGTTTAACACTGGCATGGAGCCCCTGCTCTGCTCTCTACAAAGAGCTTCTCCTCTTGTGGGACACATGCATATAAGGGAGAAAAGGGGAAATCATCTCTGCTGTTGCAGTTGCTACCATCATCTCCATTACAAGTGCAGCTACGTGTTTGAAGAGACCTTTCTGCTCTGGGGCTTGTAGGTACCGAGGGTTAAAAGCAAGCCTGCAGCCTGAGAAAGGCCCTGCCATGACAACTGCTTCTCCCTGCCAAGCATCTCAGAGCCTGGCCCAGAGCATCATCTGAACACACGTGGCTTTGTGCTGGCTGTAACAGAGGCATCGGGGACATAGCTGGTTATCGGTGGCTGCAGCCCAGCCCCGTGATCCTTCAGCTCTGCCTCCTCTGCAGCTGCCATCAGCCTGGCACCAGGCTCTTGTTCAACATGCACCATAAAGCAGCCTGTGCTCCTGCCTGAGGGTGCAGGGGGGAGCTCCTGCCCAGGGGTGCAGGCACCAGGCAGCACACGGGCAGGGCCAGGGCTGGAAGCTCTTTGATCTCTGAAGCGTGTGCCATGACGAGGTGGCAAGAGGCAGGTCCTGTCAGACACTGCTTGCAGCATGCCAGAGCTGCAGGGAACATCTCCAGGTGCTTTCAGCCCACGGACCGTTCCCTGCACACACATCTACCCAAAGCCTCCCTGCCTGTCTCCCTCCCTCCCTTCCTCCCTACCCCTTGCCCACAGGCAGGGCAAAGGGGTTAATGAGCAACATTACCCAGGAAACTAGGCAGAAAGATCTGCATTTGCTGGAGAGAGAGAGAGAGAGGTTTCCTTGCAGGAAGGTTTGTGTTTGCAGTACATTAGCTAATCTCATTTCAGCTTGCGCTACATCTCCTGCCGTGCCAATGCACACGCACACACTGCCATGCTGAAGCTCTGCCAGGGCTCCACACATGCTGTTTCCAGTCTGCCTGCTCCTGCCTCCTCCTCCTCATCCTCCTTCCTGCTTTTCTCAGTCCTGCCTGGATCCCCACTGAGCTCCTCAGGCCCTGATGCCTCCGCAAACCGGGAAGGAGCACTCCAGCTGGGGTGGCATCGTGTTGGAGCCTCTGTGGAACGGTGCTGGAGTTGCCTCAGTGGCGGAGTTGGGCTTGTCTCCTACCCTTCCAATTCCTCAGAGCAAATCCCTGCATGGAGTTGTGGCTGCATCCTGCTGGGAGCACAGAGCCACCCAGGGACAAGCCCATCTGGGAGGAGCTGCTGGTTCCCATATGAAGTACCAGGAACCAACACTGGAGCTTCCTTCCAGCCTCGACAAATCCCTGCTGGCAGGACTCTGAGCAGGTGCTGGGAGCCAAAGCACTGTTATTTCAGAGGAGGCATTTATATAGCAGCACTTAGTGACTGCTGGTAGCTTTATTACCAACCCCTCATCATACTGACACACTCAGCAGCATGAAGTTAGAGCAAGCCTTGGTAATGGCTCTGCACAAGTGAAGGGTTATTATTTTGCTAAGATCTCTGGGAATAGATAAGCTCATACCCAAGTCACCTCAGAGTGCTGCAGGATGGCAGCAAATCCACGCCAGGGCTGGAGGTGGTCACAGGTTTGGGATGGTCCAGGTAGAATGCCAGGGCTGACCCAGCCATGGAGACTGTGCCTTTTCTTTTTGTCCTTAAACAGCCAAACAGCATCCACCCAAAGGCACTTTGCAGGCAGAGGAACCAATCTGGAGGCAGTTAATGGCTTTCCACCTGTGGGAGCTGCGGAAATGTTACCAGCAAAGCTCAGGCTCTGCTGCCAAGCTCTTACAAACTAATCGGTTAAAGCATCACAGCTTGGAAGACAAGTCAGAGCAAAGCAGCACAGTATGGATTTTTTGCCTCCCCTTCCTCATGAAAAGAGCTTTAGAACAAATCCCTTTTTACCCCACAAAGAGAGCAACCAGCCCCTGCAGAGAAAAACAGCCTCAGGGCACCAGGGAGTCCCCCTGGGTGGACTGGGAGGAGACTGTTGCTGATGGTTAGTGCCACTGTCCTGCTCCCAGCGTCACCCAGTTCATGGGTGTTGGCTCCCTGAGTGGTGCCCAAAGCCTGGGAGATGCAGGTATGTCCCTGCCTGCCCAATACTTTGCTGCTGGCCCAGGCACAGACCCCAGCAGGGTTTGCTCTGTGTGAGGTCTGCCACAGCCTCTCTGCAATGCCATGGCTCAGGAAAGTTTTGGAGATAAGAAAGGACCTGAGCAGCTGCAGGAGCTGTTACTGCTACGAGAGTTTCTCTGACCCGAGTGATGCCAACTGCTCTTTGCCACTGCAGAAGGACCCTCCAGTGTCCCAGACTTCCAAGTCCCTCCCTCTGCTGCCCAGAGCACAGCTCTCCCACCTCCAGGCCTCTGCTTGAGGGCACAGAAATTAGCACTTGAGTGGCTAGACTACATCTGCTTCAATAATTGATCCTGTGCTGTGAGCCGGGCTGTGCCTGGTGCCCACACATCTCCCACAGGTTCAGCAGCCTGCTGCTCACCTCACTGCCCAGCTCAGAGTTACCTGCAGGTCAGCAGCCAGAACCCGAAGCCGTGGCAGAGCTCAGCACCAGTTCCTCGTGGGCTCGTTAATAACTCCTCCGTTTGAAGACGACTCCTTATTGCTGTTCTCTGAGCTCTCTCAAGGAGCTGGTTCTTAACCCACTTAAGATGCACTGCACTGATACTGCACCGTGCTGCTTTTCCTGAGAGTGCTGCTTGAAACCACATCAAATGCCTTACAACAGCCTGGAACAGCAGCTCAGATACCTCCCTCCATCAAATGGATAATCTCTTCAAAGACTGCAATCAGCCCTTTGACAAAAATCTGGCTTTCAGAATGCCATGGTTACTGCTGCTAATTGTAATCTCTTTCCCCCACCCCCTTCCTTTTCCCTCTCTCCCTTCTTTCTCTTTCCATTTACCTTTCCCCATGGTCAGCCCACACTGCCCAGTGCTGGGCTCACAGCTGGGGCAGTGCTCCCCTCCTTTGCCCAGGACTATTCCCAATCAGCATCACTGGGAGATGCTGATTGCATCAGCTCCTCAGAAAGTGCTTTGAAAGATTGCTGTGGGGAAATCATATGGGCTAGGTGGCTTCCAAATATTTACTTCTGGTCAGTGCTGCATCCAGCCTGTCCCCACTGGCACCTGTGCCCTCCTGCCAGGGGACCCTGACAAACATGGGGAGATGCTGGTGTAAGTGAGAGAGCCAGGACATCTTCCTGCAGACAGCTGATAGGTTACAGGAAGGCTAGAATGATGCAGAGGCAAATAAATCACTTTTTCTAGAAGCTGGTGGGGTGGCACTAAAAAGAAAACCCAAAACCTAAAAAACTTCATTTTATTCTTCAAGGAAAATTTGCTAGCTAGGAGAAGATAAGCCTGTGCCCTCATGAAGGGAGAAATTCGGTTTTCTGTAGCAGTAACAGTGTCTGGTGCAGAGTAACTCACCTTGCAATCTGTATGGGATGTGCTGAGTAAATACCAGCAGTGTCCTGGTGTGAATAGTGATCTGGAGATGAACACAGAGGACAGAGGCCCAGGTAGTGAAGCCTCCACAGAGCAGGGATGCTTTTAGCAGCTGGCAGCATGGAGAAGGCAAATCTTTCCAGGCACTGGTGGGGATGGTCATAGAGCTGGGACATGGAGAGACCAACTGCTTCTGCTTGACACAAATCCCACCTGCACAAAAACCTGAAAATCACAACGAAAAAGCCTAAAAAACCCTTTTGGGCAGCAGAGTGAGTGGTGGGTATGGCAACCAAAGCAGCACTGCTCCTTTGGTAAAGAGCCTGCTAACCATGGGTGGGGGTGGGCTGGAAGAGCTGCGGTGCCTGGAGATGGTGGGAGCCTCTCTGGGTGCTGCCATGAGGAGCTTTAGTTAATTAAGCTATGAATTATGCATCGAGGATAAAAGAATGACCTGGTTGATGGCTGGGGAATTAAGGTGCCACGCTCAGGTCGATGCTCCCAGGCTTCATCCCTGCTGCAGGATGAAAGCCTTTGCTCTGGCTCCCTGGGACGTGCCACAAGCACTTGTCTCTGCAAAGCCACCGCTGATAGTCCATGGAGCAGAGCTGAGGGATGCCAAGAGGAGGTGCAGAGGTGATGCTGCGGCTCACAGCACCCCAATCCTGCCTGGGTGCTGGGTCAAGGTGTCACCCAGTGCCCCGGGCAGGCTGCCCTCGGGGTCCCTTCCCTCCCCCACTGTAGGGACGCTGCTGCCTGCCATCCCCACAGCAGGTCTGTTTCTCTTGGCCCCCTCCAAACCCCAGTGGGCAATAGAGAGCCTATTTTTGAGCTGTGCAAAGTCGTCTTCTGTTGACAAGGAACAAGGACTTCCCTCCTGAAAGGGTCCCCAGCTGTGCCTGCAGGCACTCGCTCAAAGGGGCTGGAACTGAGCCTGCTCCCAGGCTCAAACCCCCCATTCAGCACTGGTGGTTGGGAGGCAGAGCAGGGAGGCAGCCTGCTCCCAAAGGCAAAGGCTGGAGTGGCTCTGCCATCTCAGAGGGACAAAGGCCTTTTCTGCCCTGGGACAATATTGCCACTCACCACGATGCCCCCCAGCCAGCAGAGCCTGGAGACTGCTCCTCAGAGCCACCATTCAGCTTCTCTTCAGGAGACATCAGCTTCCACAGCTAAAGCCAAGGTTATTTTCCCACTTCCTTCTGCCTTTGAAGCTCCTCTGGAGGGGGTGGAAACTTCCCAAGAAATCTGCAGGAATAAGGCTTGTCCTGAACGTGCACTGAGGGCTTGGGGGGCACAGGAGCCTGCTACCCCATGTCTGCCCCTGTGCCCCCTCACAGAAGCCCTCTTCACACCACAGACCATTCTGGGTCCTAAAGAGGAGCCCCAGAGATCTGTGGGGAAGCTCAGTGTGGGTCTGGAGCCGGGAGCCCTAGATGGACCCTGGCTGGGGTCTATCCTCCCAGCGTCTCCATTCTCCTCTGCCACCCAGGGCTGTCCTGTGCTCCCCCAGCACTGGGACCTCAGTGCCCCACAGGCAGCAGGGAAAACTCACCTTGCTGCTGCTGACCATCAGCATCTCTGCTCTGAGCCCCTGCCCTCTTTACACTGGCACTGGGGGAAGACATCTGCACCCAACCCACATTTAAACCACAAGAGGCTCTTAGTAAGGTTTCTGGTAGCTCAGGGTGGAGGTCTCAGCTCATCATGAGAAACTGATGTGCCCAGACTGAGAAAACTCCTTCCCAAATCACTGGAGGTGCCACATGGCACATGCTGCTGGAGCACAGTTGATGTGGGTTTGCTCTCTTCATCCCAACTCAGCTGCAGCTGGTAAATCCTCATCCCCAGCAGAAATGCTCTGGCCTGGGCTTGGGGAGGACCTGGTTGTCCTTGCAGGGGACACCCTCAGGGCTGGGGATGAGAGCTCAGACATGTGTCATTGTCCATAAAAATCACCAGGAACAGCCAAGGGGTCCCAGCTGAGCTGGAGGCCTTCAGACCCAGGGAGTCAGCTTGTTAATGCTTTTGCAGGCTCAGCGAAGAACACAGTGTGGCTGGGGAGGAATAAAACCTGCAAAGGTGCTGGTTCCTTTGCTGGCAGCACAGCAAACACCGTGGGTGAAGCCCCTGCAGCCCCCTGCCAGGAGAGGGTCAGCCAGACCCTGGGATGTGAAGACCCACAGACCACATCTTCCATTGTCCCTGCTCTTGCACACACAGGTTTCAGCTCAGCAAACGAATCTGCTCAGCTCCTCTGCCCATGCCATGCCAAGTGCCAGCCCCTTCGCTGCCCACCGAGGTGGCAGCAACCTCCCAGGAGCTGCTGGAGGCCTTCAAGGACCTCAGGGTGCAGGGGGTCCCACCCCACCACGGGGCAGAAGCTGCTGGGCTACAGGATGCTTCCTCCAAGGTAGATGTGTCTGAGGGCTCCCCTAGGCAATGCAGAAGCTGGAGGGAGCCCATGGGCGGCACCAATCCTGCCCTGTGAGGTGCAGGGAGCTGAGGGGGGACGGAGATCGATGGGTGTAGCTGCAGAGCAAACACAGCAGTGCTGGGCTGCTGCATCACCACCGTGAAAATAAATGAGAGATTGATTTTCCAGGCAGTTTGGATCTCATGGATCTCCCCAGCTGTGACAAGTGGAGCACAAGCATGGCCAGCACGGCTGGGCTGACACCTCCCTCTGCTCCCCTCTGCCAGAGAGGCTTAGGCACCCCAAAACAGGAGGGGAAATAGGTTTCAGGGGCTTCAGGCTCCAGCTGGCATTGCAGAGGACAGACCCCAGGCAAGGGACAACAGGAGGGATGGGGAAGCACAGTGCCCTGTGCTACCCCATGGGAACTCCTGGCTCCCTGGCATCAGCTGCAGTCCAAAGGGTGGCGAGCAGCACGTGTCTGCTCACCAGAAGGGCACTGTCTTTGTTGTAACGTTTTATCTTCAAGCTTCCCTTGCTAAGTCACATCTGACTTAATTATGGTAATTAAGATTGACATTAATACAAGATTAAAATGTGAAATTAAAATGAGCTGTGAAGCCTAATCTGAATTTTTAGTGTGCTTATTGATTTTCTTCACTGTTAATCAAAGGTCTGAGGTAACTGCCGATGAACACGATGCTAATTAGAGCAATGCCCACTAAAGTGGCCTCAGGAGAGGCTTCTCCTTCTTTCCTTTTGAATACCCCAGGATTCTGACCATGCCAACACCTCCAGCCCAGAGCACTGCCCGAGGAGTAGTAATGATTCCCCCTTTCCTCAGGTGAGCCTCTGTGGCAGCCTGTCCTACTTGCCTCCGGAGTCTCCTCCCCCAGGCTGCACACGTGGTGGTGGATGGCCATGCACAGCCATGCACCCTGATGGATGGGCATGCATGGTGGTGCACAGTGCTCCAGAGTGATGCATGGTGATCTATGGCCATGCAGGGTGGTGTATGGCCATGCTTGGTGGTGCACAGCCTTGTGTGGGTGCTGGAGGAGCTGCTCTGGCTGGAGAGGGTTCATGGTGCTAGGTCCTGGCTGTGGGCAGGAGGGTCCTGGTGTTTCAGCGAGGGCAAAGGATCCTGGTGGGTGTTTTGATGGGGACAGCAGGGGTATGGTGACCCAGGGAGCACCAAGGCCACCAGCTCCCCTGCTACACACATCTCCATGGCTTCTCAGCCTGAAATTTCACAGGCCATTAGTTCTCTCTGCACTGAGAAGGCTGCAGGACAAAAATGATTCAAATCATCCTGTTCCACAGCAGCTTTACAGGAGCACATCCTGGAGAGCATCCCACCCTGTCCCT
The DNA here is from genome assembly GCA_013399015.1 of Galbula dea. Lineage (NCBI taxonomy): Eukaryota > Metazoa > Chordata > Aves > Piciformes > Galbulidae > Galbula > Galbula dea. The sequence goes on along the minus strand of VWZX01005102.1, from coordinate 247,551 downwards.
CCAGGACATGTTCCTTCCTCCCCACTGCTTCCCAGCTCACCCAGTCCCCAGCGAAGCTGCTAGAGGGGTGGGGAGGCCACAACAGCACTCTGAGACCCCTGAACTCACCGGGCAGCAGCACCCCCAGCAGCTGCTGACCCTTCTGGGTGCAGGTGCTGCAGGGAGTCAGGAGATTCACCCTAAGAACCTCACTGGCTCTCAGCAGAGCAGCACCACACCCTGGCTGGTGGCCAGGGTGATGTCCTGGGCCATGGGGTGCTGTGCTGGTGGGGAGCTGGGCTCCTCACTCCTTCATCCCAGCTGGTGAGCTGAGGCTTGAGCTTGACCCTTCCCTCCCCATCCTAACAACTTTTGCCACTCAATGGCTATTTCTGCATTACAAATATAGCATTTGTGGTTTGTTTTTATTCCCCTGCCTGTTACCATGGCACTGCTGGTGTTATCTGGCTATCTTCAGAGTTTACTACAATGCAGATGAACACAATAAAAACCACTCAAGGCAAACTGCTAAACGAGAGACAACTTTTATCTGTAATAAAAGGGAGGAGGGAAGCTGGGATGGAGCAGAGTGGGGACCAGGAGCAGGCTGCTCTGGCTCTGCTGCTGATAGCTTTGTTAGAGCAAATTAAACCTGGGAGCAAGTGAATCCCACTCTGTCCATGAAAATGACAGTGTTAAATAACACACTGCACCTCTCACTCATCTCTCTCCCTTTCTTATTTTGTCCTTCTCTCGCCTGCTGCCCAACAGCTCCCAGCTGGCAGCAGCAAGGAAAGACACAGGGAATGCAAATGACCTGCTGCCCACACAGCCTGCACCACCCTGCCCAGCATCCCCAGAATCCCGAATACTCCCCGAATCCCCAACATTCCCAGCATGCCCAACATCCCAAACATCCCCAGCATGCCTAGCATCCCAAATATCCCCAACATCCCCAGCATCCGTGGGGCTCTGCTGACATCAGCATGGGGCAGAGGAACTCTGCAGAGCCCAGCAGGGAAAAAAGCATCAGGGTTAGTCCCTGTGTTTGGATGGTTCCTTGGCTTGATGTGTTCTGCGTGGTGGCATTTGTAGTGATACCAGTATGTGATCATTGTTGCTGAGGTAACGGCATCGGTGTAATTGCTCCCTCAAAGGTAGCGGGGAACTTCTCAGGCGGCAGCATCAACAACCTGGCTGTTTGGAGGAGAGGCTGGCCTTGATCTTTCGGTGTTTGACACTTGTGTCGTGTTTCCTGGTGTTGTCCTGGCTATTTGACTTGACAGGCAGAGTGCCCGGGGAGGACTGGGCAGCTTTCAGCAGGAGCTGATTTACAGTAAACATTTCAGGGTAGGATTTGGGATTTGAAGAGAACAAAACCTCCATTCCTGTTCTTATCAAAGCCAGCATAATCACCCTGGTGCTCTGACAGGCTCAGGAGGGGCATGTTGGAAGGTCTCAGCTTACTGCATCTGCTGGTGGCATGGGCAAGGCGACAGGCAGAACTAGACTGGGCAGGAGCAGTTCCTGGGAACCATGAGGACCATGGTCCTACCCATAGGCAAGAAGATTGTGGATCTCCAGCACTGGGGTGCTAAGCAGTGCCTTTCTTTTGCTGCAGGGCTGAGGAGACTCCACTGCTGCCCAGTGGCCAAGGTGCCAGACCCACATTATGGGGTCTCTGCACACTTCCACAGACAACAAGCAGCTCCCTCCCAGCCTTGCTGTGTTGGCTCCAGCAACAGGATCAGACCTTGGTGCAGCCGTGATCCCAATGAAGCTTGTGTCAGCACCCCCATAGCGCCTCTGCCCTATTCACAGCCTGCTTTGTGGGAGTCCAAGGGGAGGGAAAGGAGATAAGGCTGAGCTTGATCAGGGAGCCGAGGGACTTGGGGTGCTGAGAGGGGGGAGGGATACTGAGGCAGTTTGGGATGTTCAGAGAGGCTTGGGGTGCTAAAGGAGTTTAGGATGTTGAGGGGAGTTTGGGATGCTCAGATGAGCTTGGGGTGCTGAGAGGATTTGGGGTGCTGAGGGAGTTTGGGATGCTGAAGGAGTTTGGGATGCTGAAAGGCACACGGAGACCTGAAGTGGTTTTAGGATGCTGAGAGGTGCTGGGAGAAGGTTGGGATGCTGAAAGGGGCTTGGGGACAAGGGACAGTGAGATAACACAACAGACTGTGCCCAGTCTGGGCAGCAGCCCTCAGTGGGGAGCGCTG
>VWZX01005102.1:0-245292 GCA_013399015.1 Galbula dea | reverse complement strand
AGACTCGGCTAGGCTCGTCTCGTCTAGACTCGGCTCGGTTCGGCCCCATTCGGCCCCGCTCGGGTTGTCTCGGCTGGCAGCAGCGCGGAGGCTCCGCCGCCGCCGCCGCCGCACGATGCCGGGGCCGGGGCCGGGGCCAGTCGGGCTCTGCCTGCTCGCCCTTCTGCTAGCCAGCCCCGTGGCCCCGCGGCCAGGTAAGAGGGGCGGAGCGGGACGGTCACGGCCACCCCGGCCCTGCGCTTTACCGGACCGGGAGGGTACAAGCGCTACCGGGAGAGCGGGAACAGTCTGGGGCGGAGGATACCGGAGAGGTGCAGCCGTGAGCGGAGAGGGGGGAATGGGACTGGGAAAGGATGCTGGAACGGGTCGTGTCACCCCCAACCGAGGACTACCCGGTTCTGCTGCCTCCCGGGGCCGATGTGAAACTTCAGGCGTTGATGGGAGAGCGCAGTATCGGCACCGGCACCGGTAACGGCAGCGGGGCTCGGCGGGACAGCGGCGGCTCAGCACCGCGGGGCTGACAGTTCTCACCGCCACTTCCTACCTGGAACCGGCTGCCAAAGGGGAGCAGTGCTGGAACCTCCGCCTCACTCCCGCGGGGGCAGCAGCTCGGTGTGTCCAGCCGCCTGTGTTCCCAGCCTCTGGTGTCCCTATTCCCGGAGTCTCCAAACCCTGTATCTCCATCCCTGGTGTCCCCAACTCCATGTCCTCAGCCCCTATATCCCGAGCCCTGGTGTCCCCAACCCCTGGTGTCCCAAACCTCTATATCCTCAGCCCCGGTATCTCCAAACCCCTATAACCTGAACCCGTGATGTCCCCAACCCCTTGTATCCCTAGCCCCTGGTGCCAGCTGCGCGCTGGGATTCCCATCCCACCACCTTTGGCTCGCCATGGGGCAGTGAGTGTTTTCCCAGAGGCTGCATGTTCGTTCCACGTATTTCACGTTCATGTTCCCACACAAATCCTCTCCCTCTTCCACTGCCGCGCGGACAGACCCAAGGATAGGCTTTGGGACCCTTTGGTGGGTGACTTGACAAAGTCATTGCCAACTAGCCTGGTGCTTAAATATGGCTGAAGTGGCTCCTGGTCCTGGTTCTCCTGTGACTGGAAGGCTTCAGGGACAAGGGTTTTGGGGAGCTGCTGGCTGTGGGGATGAAGGTTTTGGTGAGCTTGTAGCTGTGGTCAGAAGGGGTTTGGTGTACTGCTGCTTGTGGGGACAAGGCAGCCAGGATGTGGTGAGCTGCTGGCTGTGGTTACGAGAATTTTGGGGAGCTTCTGGTTGTGGTTACAAGGGTTTTGGGGAGCTCCTGGATGTCGGGATGAGGGTTTTGGGGAGCTGCTGCCTGTGGTTCCCGACAGGGATTGGTCAGAGGGAGAACAGGAGAGGCCAGTGCTGCCGGTGCTGCAGTGGTTGTGCAGGGCCTGGAGGCTGAACTCTGCGGCCGATAGTGTGTTGTGAGCAGAGATGAGCAGCTCCCCGTGTCAGGAGTGCTGTCTGGTGCTGCTTGCTCTCCTCTCTGTTCTCCTCTTAAGATTGCATTCAAAGACTTGGACTTTTTGGTCTTCAAGCCAGCTCTCTGCACAGGGGAGTTGTGTTACAGAATCCGTCCTTTTTCCAGGGTAGCAACACAAAAATGGGTGTAGATGATGCTGTTTTCTCCCACCTCGGTGGGGTTGTGTTCTGTCTCTGGACGCACACACATCCACATGAAAGGGATCAGAGCCGAAGTCTCTGTCCACAGTTGCTGGCATCCAGTTTCAGCGTCGGCAGGAGCAGAAAGGCTCATTTCTCTGGTGGATTTCACTAACACTCTCGGTCCAGGCTGCTGGGGACCTGCCGTGGGAGATGTTGTGTGTGCAGCGATCATCCCCATGCTGCTGGGGAGGGTCTGGAGGAGATGGACAACGAAAGCCCAGCACTGGGCTCACAGCTCTGCCATCATCTCATGCCGTGGCCCCAAGCACCCATTGGGAGCACCCGCAGGCAGCCCAGCTCCTCAGGAGCAGGATTTGGTCCTTCTGGCAGGCAGGATGTGTCATCAATCTCAGGGCAGGAGAACACGGCGTACCCAACTCCTCTTTCCTTGGCAGAGGGGGAGCTGATAAATAGTTGACCCTTTGAAAGGTTTGGTGAATTATTGCTGTGAAATCCCAAACTCCTGCACACGCAGCCCTGGAGCCGGCAGCGAGGTGGCAGCTCTTGCCCTGCCGGGAGGAGGGTGGGGGCTCTCTTTGGAAGAGGTCACAGCCAGGGCTTGGATTAGCAAACCCTGGTGTTTCCAGACTGCGAGGGGGAGCAGGATCAGACCCTGCAGAGAGATGGTTTATTCTGCTCCATCGGCCTGCTCTTCCCATTCCTTCTTTCAAGAGACAACTAATTTCACGTGACTTGCACCCGTTGCTTGCTCAGCTGGTGGCTTCTTGGTGCTTTGCACTCGTGGAGCCATGCAGATCAACAGGGATGAGGTGTGAAAGCCTCTCAGCACCCGCTTAAAGCCACCCCCAGCACGGAGCATGGCAGCAGAGCTGGCAGCAGAGGCAAGTCCCTTCCCCAGGGCTGGTGCCAGGAGCTCTGGGCAGCAGCACATGGGGATCATGGCCATAGACATCAGTAGGGTTTAGCTCCATGCAAACAGGTTGTGTGGGCAGCTGTGGGCAGCACTGTCTGCACTGCCTGTGCTACCTGTCCTGCCTTTGCTACCTGTGCTACCTGTGCTGCCTGGGTTACCTGTGCTGCCTCTGCTACCTGTATTACCTGCACTGCCTGTGTTACCTGTACTGCCTGTACCACCTGTACTACCTGTGCTGCCTGTACCACCTGCACTGCCTGTGCTGCCTGTACTGCCCAGGTGGGCTTGGGCTGGGACCAAAGCTCATCCAAGCCCAGTGGCAGGAGATGGCTCTGGGGGTGTAGCCAGACCACTCCAGAAGATGCAGGGTTTCTAACTATATAGAAATGAGGTGGTGTGGTGGTGGCCATAAATAGCAGTGTCCACTAGAGGTTGTGATGAGACCGGTAAATCCTTCCCAGAGCAGAAATGGAACCTGGGGAGTGCTGAGCACCAGGGTCCTCTGTAGCCACATCATTTGTGCTCCCACTTCTGTTCTTCCTAGAATCTCTGAGGCCCAGCATAGTGAGGGTTGGAAGGGACCTCTGGAGCTCATCCAGGCCAACCCCCCTGCTCCAGCAGGGGCACCCACAGCAGCTTGCCCAGGATCACCTCCAGCTGCCTTGGGAATCTCTCCACACAAGGAGACTCCACAGCCTCTCTGGGCAGCCTGGGCCAGGGCTCCAACACCCTCACACCAAATAAGCTTCTCCTTCTGCTCAGCTGGAACCTGGTGCCCCTTGGGCTGTCCCTGGGCACCACTGAGAAGAAAGATCAGTAGCAAATGAATTAGTATCTCTTATCTCTCCCATATTTTGCCATTATGAATATGTCAAGGCTCTGTTTAAAGCGCACATTCTGTGGGAGTGACAGTGCCACAAATGTTTCCTTCCACATATTTGTTACTTTTCTGTCAGTGAGGCATTTGACCCAGGCATTTGGGGCCAAAGAGGTTGGCTGAACAGCTACCTGTGCTCACTTGGCATTGCAGGATGTCAGCCAGAGCTCTTAGAAAAGCAAACCATGGGGAAAGGGAAGTGCAGAACATATCAGTGTGTAATCCATTCCTCGTCTAATCCATCCCTTGTAGCTCCAAGTCAAATTCTGTTGGGTTCAGCAATGGGTAGATAATAAGTCAGAGATGAGGCAGCATGTGCCAGGGCAGTACTGAGTGCTTAGAACATAGAATGGTTTGGGTTGGAAGGGACCTCAAAGATCCTCTAGCTCTGGCCAACCTCCTGCCATGGGCAGGAATGCCACCCCCTAGTCCAAGTTGCCTCAAGCCCCATCCAACCTAGCCCTGTTCACTGCCAGGGATGGAACACCCACAGCTTCTCTGGGCAACCTGTTCCTGTGCCTCACCACCCTCTGAGGAAGGTGTTTCTTCCTAACATCCATCTGAATCTGCACAGAGGTGTGCCAGGATGATGTGGAGTTTCAGAATAGCTGGTGTGAGGTTGGCACATCTTGCCAGAAGACAGGGATGTTCCTGTGGGTATTCAGGGTCAGAGCTGAGCTGTGGAGCTCTGTTATCCTATTTTGTACAAACAGATTTTGGGGTTTTTTAAATGAAATGGGCTCTACATGATTAAATAACACACAGCTTTTGATCTAGACTACAGGCAGCCTCAGAAACCAGTGCATTTTACACCCTCTGTCATTGCAATGAGCACAGCCAGTTCCAGTGGGCTTTTGGGGGGGGGATGGGGGAAGGAGGGAAAAAAAAGACTAACCTTCTGTGAGCAGTCCCAAAGTTATTTACTTGATGTGATTTTATTTTTCAAATATTTGAAAGTGGTTACTGAGCAGTGAAATTTGCTCCAAGGAAATCCTGTTACAAAACACAGGCTGGATTTTAATTAGCAGAACATGCAGTTACATGGCTGGGGCTGGAGCCTGCCAATAGAGACATCTTTCGGGAGTTCAGATAGATGGCTAGAGAAAATACAGCCTGAGCACTGCCTTCCCAATTTTCCAGCCCATCAGGATGGATTTAAGCTCTTGCCAGGGCTGTGACATTGCTGACTTTGGTGCTGGGAGAGTTCTGTGTCTTTTAACCACTTCACTTTGCCAGGCATAGGGTGCTCAGGGAGGCAGGAACGTGTCCTGGCTTTGGGGTGATGGCAGGAATGTGTCCTGGCTTTGGATGAAGGCAGAAGGTGTCCCTGCTTTGGGGTGAAGGACCTGGCAGCTCTGTGGGGATCACCCTGGACCCCAGCACCCCCTCAGGACTTCAGCAGAGCCAGCAGCAGGAAGAACCACTATTTCCAGTTATTCCCCTTCATCAGCAGAGCAGTCTAAGAGGCCACAGCCACTGTTCCCATCAGAACAGGAGCCCTAGGGTGCAGGGGGTGCCAGCACCCATGGCAGTGGGGATGGGGACCTGCCAGCCCTCCAGCCTGGGGGCAGCAGAGTGGAGGACCATGGGTGTCCGGGGGTGGGGTGGCAGAGCAAGAAGGGCTGCCAACAAAAGCTCTTCAAGGTCCTGGAGTTGGGATTGATGTCCCTCAGGCAGGGCACAGGCAGAGCTGCTTTTCCACCGCTGTCCTCAGGGAGGTGATGCACTTGTGGCCAAAGTAGCTACAGGAAAACACCATCAGCACCAGGGGAGGTTTAGATTGAAAGAGTGGTCAGGCATTGGCCCAGGCTGCCCAGGGCAGTGGTGGAGTCACCATCCCTGGAGGGGTTCAAAACACATGGAGATGTGGTGCTGGGGCATGGGTTAGTAGCATGGGGGTAGCAAGCTGCTATGGGTGCCCTGCTGGAGCAGGGGGCTTGGGCTGGGTGATCCTCAGAGGTCCCTTCCCACCCCCACCATGCTGGGATTCAGAGTTAAAATAAGGCAGACAGATGATGGTGATAACATTAAAAGCACAATCCAAGCACTGCTTCACTCTCTGTGGGACCTGGAGGTGCATGACTTAGCCAGGGCTACCCAAGCTGGCCTTGGGGGGGAATGCTCTAGCCCCAAGAGCATCCTCAGGGCTCTCAGACTATTCCCAACACCATCAGGGTTAATCAGCTCCAGGGCAGAGGGGACAGATCTTGGGCCAATGCTGCCCAAAGCAGCCACCTGCCTACAAAGCCACCCCAAAACCTGGCACCCTGAGAGGTGGAAAGCTGCTGGAGAGCACACAGCCATGTTAAACAGCTTGGGTCCCTTCATCCCCTATCATCCACCCAGGTTCTTCAGGCAGCAGTTTTGGACACTATATTTACATGAATATGTGAGGCAATGAGGTCTAAAGCCCTGGTGAGCTCTAAGTGGTTGTGTTAGGTTTTGGAAAGAGGAATTTTGATGATGTGATTCTGGTTTTGGCTATGAATTTCCTGAGAGTACAAATCACCAGAGCAGAATTTACAAACCCATCCAGGAGCGAGGTGGCAGCTGGGAATTAATCCTCTGCCCGAGGCACACCATGTACCTCCACAAACATCTCCCAGCATAAATATCTTTGAGAAACAGCAAAGGAAACTTCTCCAAAGCCTTTGTGCACCGAAAACGGCTGCAGTGGCACCAGGGAGATGAATGGAGCTAATGTCCCAGGGAAAATGTCCCCAATAATCTCTCTTCCCCTTTCATTCTTCTTTAAAAATCATCATGAAATGCAGTTTCTCAGCACTGCTCGGGGCCAGTTTGTGCCCCTGGGTTGGATGGGGTGGCTGGGGTGGCTTTGGGACAATCATTGGAGGGTCGGGGGTTGGCTCTTTGGGATGCTTTCAGAGTCCCTGCCACGGTCCCGGAGCAGCAGCAGCGCTGGGAGGAGCCTAGCTCACCGGGGTCTGCTGGGTGCTGCTCATTGTGTCAGGAGAGAAAACAGCTTCTGGTCTCCAAAGCCAGCACACAGCATCCTAAAGGCACAGTTCCTGCTCCTCCTGGGCCCTTTGCACAGCACCTCAGGAGCAGGGAGGATTGGTGCAGCCATGTCTCTGGAGGGAGCTGGTGCTGCTCTCCCAGGGGGGCTGGAGCTGGTGCTTAGATGAGAGCAGGGAGGCAATTTCAATTAAAAGTAAACTTTTCAAGCTATCTAATCAAAAACAATTATAAAGGCTTCTCTTTAGCTTTTGTTTCCAGCCCACAGAGGAGCCCATGCCTGGCAGCAGTGAAGTGGCTCTTTATTGTGGAGATGACTGTGAAGGGCACAGGCTGTGTTCCCATTTAGGAGCACGTTTGAGGCTTTCTTGGAATTCATTAGGAAAGGTAGGGAAGGAAGAGGCAGCACCACAAGCTGCAGCCTCAGCTCTGCTGGCAGGGGGGAACAACCCCAGCTCTCTCAGCCTGGCCTCACAGCAGAGGGGTTCCACCCTTAGATCACTGCCATGGCCTCCTCTGGCCCTGCTCCCCCAGCTCCATGTCTGTGCTGTGCTGAGGACTCCAGAGCTGGCCCCAGCACTGCAGCTGAGGTCTCCCCAGAGCAGAGCAGAGGCACAATCCCCTCCCTGCCCTGCTGGCCATAGCTGGGTGCTGACAGAGGAGCAGCTGCTGGTGAAGCACAGTGGGGAGATGTTCTATGGTGCCAAGGGCCCAGCTCTGCTGGTGGGATGCAGCACAGGGTGGTGGCAACCACATCATCACTCACTGGTACATCATCACCCAGCTGCACAGACTGAATTGAGTCATGGTAAACCATATCCCTGAGGTGACTCAGTTTACCCAGTGGGTTTTCCTCTTGTCCTGTCAATAGTCACCTCGGAGAAGAGCAACCTCCACCTGTCTCCAGCCTCCTCTCAGGGAGCTGCAGAGAGTGAGAAGGTCTCCCCTGAGCCTCCTCTTCTCCAGGCTAACCAAGCCCAGTTTCCTCAGCTGCTCTTCACAACACTTGTGCTCTAGACCCTTCCCCACCTTCCTTGCCCTTCTCTGGCCACACTCCAGCACCTCCATGTCCTTCAATATGTAGATGATGACCTGTTTTGTTCTTTAATGACAGCCAGACTGAGCTCCATGAGAAAGCCCTTAAATGGCACCCTTGAGGCTTGTCCTCACCCCAAGCCCTGTCCCAGAGTGGGATGTTGGGCAGCAGACCTGGTCCTGCCTGTGCTGCAGGAGTGTTGAGCTCTCCTCAGGGCCAGCTCTTCACTCTGCATCTTTTCTCCTCCATCAGAGCAGCTTTGGCAGTGTGTGCCACCACCCCAGCACTTGAGAAGCCTCTCCAGAAGAGCTTGGATGCTGGGATGGGTGTGTGTGGAGGAGCTTTGTCAGATGTGCCTCATGGATCCTTGTGGAACTGGCATGTTGGATCCCTGGTGCCTGTGGGTGTCTCCTGGCAATGGAATTATTTGTGACAAACCTGCTGGTGGGGAAATGTGGTGAGAAAGTTCCTGACTCTGTTCTTCTCAGCAGGTAACGAATCAGCAGATGATCAAACCCAGTGTGTCATCTGCTGTGGAGAAGGGATGGCTCTGCCACTGCAATTGTTTATGCTCCTGCAGGATAATCATCATTCTTCCTGTGCTTTTGGTGGCAGTGTAGTGGGATTAAAACAGGCACATCCAAGAAATAAAGCTGGTTTTAAGGGTTACCTTTTTGATAAGCCAGCAGGAGTAGGGCAGGGATCATCCTCCTGGGCTGGGCACTGGTCAGGTCACACCTCAAATCCTGGGCTCAGTTTTGGGTCCCTCATTACAGCAGCATCCACTACCAGTGCTCCAGCAGAACCTCCTGTGCTCTCCACAAAGAGCTTGCCAGCTCTGTTCCCAGTGTTCCTCCACCCCCCCCCAAGGCTATCATTATCCTTTCTGACATAATTAAGATCACTCAAACGGAATAACAGAGCAGAGGTCAAGGCAGGCTGCTAGCTCCTCGGGGAGCAAGGGGCTGCTTTCCTCAGAAATACCAGGGAGCAGCTTAATTGTTCTAAATTCCAACAATTAGGAACGTGCCTTCTAATTGTGTGTTCTGCTGGGGAGGGAGGAGGCACCGAGGGATGCTGTGATTGGGAACACTCTGGCTGGTCCTACAGGCACCACCCTCCCTCCTCCCCCCCAAACTCCCCCAGCCCTGGGGCTGCTGCCAGGGAGCAGAGCAGCTAAATCAGCCTCTTTTTTGGCTCTTCTGGGTCACGTCACCCGAACCAGGCTGGTAGGAAACTCTCTGCCCTGTGTCTGCCCAGCTGGGCTGTGTGGGTGCACATGGGGAGGGAGGGGTGGAGGAGGAGGCTGCAGGAGGGGGCTGGGACCAGACAGGGTTGGGGGCTGCATCCTACCCCACCAGTGAAGGTGTTGCTGCTGCCCACTGTGCAGAGTGACTGTGCTCCTCTCCTGCCAGCCTGCTGGCTAGTGGAAATACATCCGCTCTCTGTTAGTAAATTAAGGTGCAGCAGCAGCTGGTGGTTGAGGCAGTGTGGGAGAAGCTGTCCATAGGTTATCCTCATCCAGAGTGCAGGGATGGAATTAGTTCTGCCAAGACACCTTTGAAAAACAAATCACTGATGGCTGATAGAGATGACAATTAACTATGTGAAAAATAGTGTCACTGGAAACAAAGTGAGGACCTAGAGGAACACCAGCAGCAGCCCAGTTGCCCTGCAGTGATGGACCCAGGGTGGGCTGGGCACAGCAGTGAATCCCCAAATCTCAGCATCAGAAGGGTTGGAAGGGAGCTCTGGAGATCATCCAGCCCAACCCCCTGCTCCAGCAGGGGCACCCACAGCAGCTTGCTCTTTTCCAGGCTAAGCAGCCCCAGGGCTCTCAGCCTTTCCTCCTCTCAGTGATGCTCCGGTGCCCTTAGCATCTTCCTAGCCTCTGCTGGACTCTCTCCAGCAGTTCCTTGTCTCTCTGGAACTGGGGAGCCCAGAACTGGACCCAGGACTCCAGCTGTGGCCTGACTAGGGCAGAGCAGAGAGGGAGGACATGGTGATGTGCTGGGTGCTGAGCTCCTGTCCGGAGCTTGGCTGTGCTGCCAAAGCCCAGACTGTTCTGACACAGTGAGAAGCCAGCAGCTGAAGCACAGCTTAGGACTTTCTTTAGAGGGAAAATCCTAATCAGTGGAGGATGGGAGAGGCTGACAAACTGCATCATGTCTGCCTGGCACTCTTCCAGGCTGTTAAACAGCTCTGGGGAGCAGAGCAAGTCCTATCCCTTGGCCACACCTGGTTCCAGACTGTGATGGCTCTGCTGTGCCAAGATAGGCTGGGACCAGCAGCTGGGACAGGAACAGGCAGCACTGGGCTTTGCCCTAGTTCCTACCAGCCTCCACAGCACCAACCATCCCCAGAATCGATGGAGCCCAATAACTCTAATAACCACAACCATCAGTAACCCAACACTTTCCCTGCCTTCCTGATTGCTAGCAGCAGGACTGTTTGCAATCTGTCAGGAATCATTAGGCACTAGAGCTACATCGTTTCAGAGGAGGACAACGGGGGCTCTTCAAGGGCACTATGCAGTTGCAGGCAGCAGCAGGCAGGTTTCTGCACAGCCTCTGTGAGAGGACAACATGCAAAGGAAAATACTGCTTGGGAAAATGTTTCTCCCCCTTTATACCCTCCAGGGCAGGTCCTACAGGGAGGTGCAGGCTGGAAGCATCACTGGGACATCCTGACCCTCATGCCTGGTCTGGCAAACCAGCTGAGCAGGCAGAGCTAAGATCCCACTTACGCCTGGGGAGGGAGACATGAGCCATGCATGAAGGGTTGGGGGCTGCAGGGGATGAAGGCACAGCCTGGGGTACAAGGTATCCTCAGTCTTATCTCCTTTCCCTCCCCTGAGAAAATAGTGTACCCCTGTGCCAGGCTTTGCCTTTGCCAGGCTCATTGCTCTGGGCACCTCTGCACCCTGGGAAGGTGGCCAGGACATGGTGGACTTCAAGGAACAAGCAATAGGACAAGAGGAAACAGCCTCAGGTTGTGCCAGGGGAGGTTTAAGTTGGACATGAGGAACAATTTCTTCCCCAAAAGGGCTGTCAAGGCCTGGCCCAGGCTGCCCAGGGCAGTGGTGGAGTCCCCACCCCTGGAGGGGTTGAAAAACCCTAGAGCTGTGGTGCTGAGGCGATGGGTTAGTGGTGACCTGGCAGTGCTGGGTAATGGCTGGACTTAAAGATCTCTTCCAACCAAAGCAGTTCTCTGATTCTCTTCTATAAATCCCTCTCAGGGCATCTTTTGGGGTAATATAAACAATAATTACATGTTTTGGGGTACAAAAGCCAGGGGAGGACACAGCCACAGCCAGTGGTGCTGGCAGCATCCTCCTCTGCCACTATGGGGCCAGCAGTGCTCCAAGCCGAGGAGGCTGCTCCTACCTGCTGCTCTCAGGAGCCTGGATCAGAGCCACCCTGTGATTCCTGTTACATCCTGTGAAAGAAAAACAACAAGAGTTGCCAAAAAGGTTTTGCAAAACTTCCCTTTTCCAGATCTGCTCTGCTGCATCTGAACAGTGATGGAGATCAATTAGTTCAGGCTCTGAGAACCACCTAGAAGTGACTTTGTGTGTCTGAAGGCAGCTCAGCTCTACCCTGTGCCTTGCAGCTGATACAGGAGCTGTGCCACCAGCTCAGGCAGAACCCAAACCCTTCAGGTCCCCCAGACCAAGGGAGCACAGGGCAGTGATGCTGTGGCACAGGCACGAGGCTGTGCTGGTCACTTGGATCCTTAAGGTCATGTTGTCATCTCAGATTTCCCATTCTGGAGGGGAAATCAAATCAAAGCAAGCCATGAACATGCTCCAGACAGGGAGAACAACAGGAGGAGGTTTTGAGCAGTCAGATAGTCCATGGATGTGGCTGCCTGGAAGTGAGAGCATGAATGATTTATAGCCAGGCAGGGAGGGAGTCATCTATTATCATTAGACCAAGCTTTTGTTACACCTGCCTATCTCATAAGTGTAAATGCTTCCCTGCTGCAGTTCCTGAGTCCTTGCCAGGGCTGCTGCATCCTTGCTGCAGCTGCTGCATCCTTGCCAGCTGGGACAGGAGGTGGCAGGAGCCCAGGGCACAGCATGGGGCACGAGCTGCATGTCACTGGGCTGAGCTGCTCCCAGAGAGTTAATCTCAGCACTTGCTTCTCCAGATCTGCTCTACTGCATCTTAACAGTGATGGGAGATCAATTATTTTAGTCTCAGCTAGCAGATGAGAATGGGTTTTTTGTATCTAAATATACTCTCTCTTCAGGAACCCATTTAATTTTATACCCCAATCCAGATGACTAGGCTGGATGATTGGTTGAGGAAGGAGCTTCTCTTCCCCCAGCTCAATTTGTATCTGAAAAGCTGCCAAAATGCTCAATTTCCTCTCCCCAGGAGGGCCCTGAGGAAGGAGCATCCCAAACATGGAGCCCAGGAGATCCCCAGAAGCCATTTGTCTTCATTCCTTCCTCATCCTGACAAGCCAACCCCTCCAGAGCAGGAACACAGCAGCTCTCCCCTGCCCTGGGGTATCTGTTAGGTGCTGTCTGGGGCCAGCCTGGGGTGCATCTAGCCAAGACTGGGACTTAGCACTGGGGATTTTCCAGGAACACTAGAAATCTCTGCAGGAGACCTTCTGTTTGCACTTAGTGAGGCTCAGCTTCCAGAAATCATAGAATCATCAGAGTTGGAAGGGACCTTAAAGATCAGCTAGTTACATCCCCCTTGCCTGCCAGGGACACCTCCCACTAGAGCAGGTTGCCCACAGCCCCAGCCAGCCTGGCCTTAAAAGCTTCCAGGGATGGATGAAGCTTCCACAGCCTCTCTGGGCAACCTGTGCCAGTGTCTCCCCACCCTGACAGTGAAGAACTTCCTCCTAATATCCAAACTAAATCTCCCCTCCTTGAATTTGCATCCATTCCCCCTGGCTCTATCCCTGCCTGACCTCCTAAACAGTCCCTCCCCAGCTTTCTTGTAGCCCCTTCAGATCCTGGCAGGCCACCAGAAGGTCTCCTCAGAAGACTAATTCCCACTGAGCTTTAGTTTTCCTAAGCAGTTCTCTTGCTCTCCAGACAGCTTCCCTGTATGCCCCCATTCTAGCTGTCCCTTCTTCCACTCCTTGTACAGATTCCTTTGATGAGACAGTGTGTCCACGAGCATCTTGTTCATCCAGCAATCCATCTCCTAGCAATAAAAATACTAGTTACTCCTTGGAACCACCCTGGTAATTCATCTCAGCCAGCCTTGGCTGCCTGGAACAAGGCAGAGCCCAAGTCTCTCACATTTGATAGCATAAAAAGCTGTGCTGAGCTCCAGTGAACATCTGCAGCAAAGCATCACTGTCTCTGATGGCTTTGCTCCCCAGCTCCATGGCTTGCCCCCAGCCTGTGTCTCTCTCTGCTGAAATATGAGGGTAATTAATCACATCCATGCTCTGGAGAGGCAGAAGAGGTAGAACTGAACCAGGACAAGGCAGCAGATGAGAGGTCCTATCACTTCCACGGTGTAAATCTCTTGATTCCTCCATAATTGGATGAGCCTCTTTAATTCCTCTTCCTCTTTAACTGCTGCTAACAGAGCAGTAACCTGGCTCCTGGGTGTTTACATCCCTTTGGGAAGGAGATGGGATCATCCCTGGGCACCTGGGGCTCTGCCAGGGCTGCTCCATGCCAGGGGTGATGCTGGGGCATTGTGGGGACCCACAGGCTCCTGGAGCAAGGGGGACATCTCCCAAAGCCAGAGGTGCAGCAGGTGCCCATGCAGAGCTGGCATGGCCAAAACAAGTGTCTGAGAGTCCAAGTCTCATTGATTCTAGCTCTGCAACACAGCACTGGGGAGGAAAATCCATTTTCCTCCTCACTTGGGCAAGTGTGTGACTTCCAGCATCTGTCAGGCCTCTGCAGATCGCTAGAGCAGTTGTGAGCTCTCAGAGCACAGGGGTGCAGGGAGAGGTTTGCAAGTTTAGTTCCTGTGTTCCTGGCTGTGTCCTTGCTCCTGAGTGAAGTCAGGGACAAACTGTGGATTCACCACTGAAGCAGGCTGTTAATAGAGCTGGAGTATTATCTGCCCAAACCTACTGCTCCCACATGTGACCAGAAACCCCCCGGCCCATGAGGTTCTTCCTTCTGTCTCAGCCCAGAGCTGCTGCAAAGCATGGGCATGGGCATTTGCTGCCACCCAGGACAATGTCTCCCAGCCCAGTGTTCTCTGCCACCACAGCAGGTCCCCAAGCATCTTGCCCAATCCTACTCTGACCATGGGCAGCAGGTGCCAGTGAAATGCTTTTCCTCTTGTTTGCCTTCCCTGACCAAGAGAGGTTTGCTGCTGGGCACAGGAGTTGTGGCCAAGTGGGCAGTGGGGAGGAGAACTTGGTCCTTCCTGGCCATGGCTCCTCCTTGGGCTGGGCACCACTGCCAGCATCCTCACCCAGTAAGGAGGTGTTTCCATGGCAACCTTATTTGAGCATTGCTGTGACACAGATGTAAATGTTGAAATGAAATATTCAGACCACAGGCCCAAGAGCAAACCTAAACCCCTGCACAGGGCCAATTTAACAGCATCTTCAAGCAGCCCAGAAACTCCCCAGGGCCACCAGAGTCTCTGTGCCATTGACCACATCCCAGCACCCAGCTCCAGGGCAGGATCAGGTCAGCAAGCCAAGGTGTGAGTTACAGCCTTGCAGATGATGTGGCACTTGGGGGCTGCACAGGAGGGATGCTCATAGGAACAGGAGGCTGAAAGGTTCTGAAGCTCCTTCACCTCTGCTGCAGTTTCCTCCTGAGCCTGGGTATTGCTCTTCTTCTGAATTATCTTCCTGTTAACTGCTCTTTGGTGCAGCTATGATGAAGACAGACTTGCTGGCTCCATCCCATGCACCCCAATGCTTCTTTTGAAGAGCTACCTGGCTTTGCACAGGGCTGGGAAGAAACTTCTGGGCTCCTTCCTTAAGGGCAGGATCATGTTGGTGTGCAGCTGCACCACAGGGAGCCCTGGGCAGAGGAGATGCTCCACGCCAAGGGAGGGCATGGCTCTAGGAGACCTGCCCAAGCCCCTTGGCCCTGGCATTTCCCTCACCCAAGCTGAGGAGCAGAGGGAGCCTGTGCTCCAGAGCACATCCTTCACATCACAGGAGCAGTGCCAGCCAGCACACAGAGGCAGTTATGCTCATTATGGCTATTGATTGCCCCATTTCAGCTGCCAATGGAGCCTATGACAAGGCTGAGATGAACTGTCTGCTGGGGTTCAGTGCTCTGCTCAGTCCCCTCTCCTCACTGCCTCAGTCCCCACCATGCCATCCATCTCAGACTTCAGAGGGCCTCATTCAAGGCAAGGTGCACAATAAAGAACAGAGCTATGCTCTGCCAATCCATCAAGGCAGTATCTTCTGAAAGGAAGCTCATTGCCTGTCCCCAGCTGGTTTAGAGGAGCAGCTCTACCAGCACAAAGCAACCCTGGGCATAGGTTCTCCCATCCCAGGGCATTGCCACATTACCAAGCACCCACTCCCCCCAAGGGAACCCCTTCTCCAACCACCCCCTCTCCTGACCTCACAGATGCACGAGGTTTCATGGTCTTCCTGGTCATCCCTGGGGCAGGCACTGCAATGCCTCCCTGCTGCTGGGCAACTGGCACATCCCTCCAGCAGTGCCCCCACCCTGGAGAGTCACAGCACAGCAGATCTCCTTAACAGCAACCCCTAACTCAGGGAACTCCTCACAGCTCCCTACACTCCTACCCTTTAGAAGCTCTAGGCACAAGCCACCTCTCTCCACCTGGGCCTGGCTTTATAGCAGAGTGGAGCCAGCTGTGCCCACAGAGCCTTAAAGGGGACTTGCTCCAAAAAGCAGGGCATCCACCACAGCAGGACACCCCCAGAGCAGGGTAACCCCTAAAGCAGGGCATCCTCCAAGATTAGGGCACCCTCCAAGTGTAGGGCATCCCAGAGCAGGGCATCCTCCAAGAGCAGAACATCTCCAGGGCAGGGCATCCCCAGAGCAAGGCATCCCCAGGGCTGGCATGGAGTTGGGGGCATGCAGAAGCGGGGGTGCTGTGGGGTGCAGGATCGGTCCCAGCTCTCAGGGAGGGCTCTGCTGTGATGTTTGCAGCGGCAGCAGCTCCAGCTCTGGGCAGGATTAGCCAGTCCCAGCACGAGTCAATCCTCCTAAAGCCATCACACCGGCAGAGCACGGGGGGCTGAACGCCACCATTAATAGCATCTGGATAAGCTTCTCAGGGTTTCTGGTATAATCAGATCACTAAAAGCATCAGGATGGTAACTACTGAACTGGAGCAATCAAGGCACTGTCCTCCAGCAGCCCTGGGACAGGAGCTGGCAGCCAGGCAGCGATAGCATCAGCATTAGTAATGGGAAGCCGGCGATAGGGCTACTCATGGTTTAGCCTTTTCAGGAGCACAGCAGCAAAAAGAGAGCTCTGTGATTATTCCAGCATCCTTTTATCGAGCATTTGCAGCTCCCTAATTCCTCTAAGCCCCTCTGGTTGAGATAGCAGCAGCAATCAGATCTGCCTGGATCTCTCAGCCGCCACACCTCGGGAGCGGTACCCGAGTACCTGCCATCGCTGTCCCAGTCCCCGGCTGGGGCTGTGCAGGGTCTTGGGCATCTTCTCTCATGGAGATGTGAGGTCCTGGGGCCATCTGCGGGCCTCGAGCATGGGCAGACACTGTCCCCTGCTCTGCCCAGCCACCCCTCCTGCCCCACTGCCTCTTGAGACCCCCGTGCCCTCACAGCAGCCCTGGGGCCCGGGGCTGTGTCCCCGCTGCCAGCCCTGGCCAGTGAGCATCCCGCAGGCTCCCCAGCACAGCTTGGCTGCCGCAGCACCCCTGAGCCCTGCAGGGGAGCCAGCGCTTCCGAGACGGCTAAGTATAAACCGTGGGGGAGTGAAAGCTGGTTGGAGACATCCTCCCCGGAGCTGAGCTTCCTTCCTTGGTGTTTATACACCAGGATCTAGGCAGATCCCAGAATAGACCTGAAGATGAGCTGTCGTTTTGCATTAAGGTCACTTGTGCTCCAAGCTCTCCTGGAGGTTTCTGTCCCACCTTGGCATCACTGTGCAGAGAGCAGAGCCCCAGGGGAGCAGGGGCTAGGGATCTGCCTGTGGAGGCTCTCCTGGATTTAGAGAAGCCTTCCCAGTCTCAACCCATCCTGATCAAGATACAAGATAAGCCCCTTGTACATCTTGAAAGGATTTACTTCCTCTGAAGCTGGTTTAGCAGATTAGATCAAGGTCAGATGTGATGATTTCTGTTCCACCAGCTCAGTGTCTCCAGATCAATCTATTGTGCAGAGCAGGATGTGTTTTGGCAGCCAGAAAGGGTCCTGCTCTGCGTGCCCTGGCCCCTAGCCAAGCATCCCATGGGGCTGGGATGCTGGCAGGGACCATGGGCATCCTGCAGCACTGGCTGATATGAAACAGGCTAGTCCCTTGCTGGGAGTGGGCAGCAGAGAGTGAGAGCCCAGCTCTGATGGTAACCCAAGCAGCCATTCCATGCTGCCAACAATTCCTGCCTCCCATTACCACAAGTGTTTTGCTAAAGCAACTCAGAGAACATCACAGAATGACAGAATCATAGACTGCTTTGGGTGGGAAGGGACCTCAAGCTCATCTAAGTCCATCTGCAACTACAGCAGGTTGCTCACAGCCCCAGACAACCTGACCTGCAATGGTTCCAGGGATGGGACATCTCCCACCTCTCTGGGCATCTTGGGCCAATACCTTACCACCCTCACAGTGAAGAACTTCCTTACATCTAACCTAAATCCACCCTCACAGAATCCACAGAAGTGATTCTAGATCTCCAGTGTTTTAATTAGCACTCTGGTGGCATTAGGTGGCCTGGTGGCATTGCCATGCCCCTGGGGTCAGGTGAGGAGCTGCAGAGCTTCCAGCAATGAGTTTGAGCCACAAGCTGGAAACCAACTGCAACCCTTCCTTAAGGACAAGGACCAGGATCCTCTCCTGTGCTTCTCCTGCTCTTTGCTTTCCCTAAAGCCTTGCTCACCTTGGAGAGGCCATGGGCAGGCAGCTCCAGCTGTGGGGCAATGCCCCTGGGAGGGAAGAGCTCAGGAAGGTGTTTCCCTTCCCTTCCCTTCTCGAGACTGGCACGGGGCATGGGCAAGAGGTGGAAAGCCAGCAGAGCAGGGAGGGGAGTGGGCACAGAGCTGTGCCAGGGCCATGGCTGGTCCTGGGGCAGCACCAGGGCATGTGGAATGGGACAAGGGGCTGGCAGCAGGCAGGGCTGGCAGCCTGTGTCACAGGGATATGCTGGAGCACAGCTCCAGGTGGGAGAGGTGGGGGGGTGGGGTGATGCAGTCTGGAGTTGAGATGGCCAAGCACTTTCCTCTCTGCTAACATGAAATATGTCCTTATTAATCACTGGTACCAGAGCTCCCCTTTGCTGCCAGCTCCCTGCCCCATTCCCTTCCCTGAAATGCACATTTGCCCTTTACAAACTAAAGCATGCTAAGTGTCTCATTACAGATCCTCTACACAGAGCGTTTTATTTCATGCTTTGTTAAGGACAGAATCATTTAAATGCATCCTGGCAAAGGATCTAATAAGAAATTAGTCAACTTTCTGAAAGCATAAAATATGATTTAATGGCAACATCCATTCAGAATTGAGAGTTCACCTGACAGATAACCCAGGGATAATCTGCTGCTGTTTCTGGTACCACACTGGCTCTAAGGACTTAGGCTCCTGCAGGAACACCCCAACTGTCCCACTGTGAGGTGGTGTCCCACTGCCCAATAAGCCTCCTCCCCTCAGCTCCTGGGGCTGTGCCACCTCCTCTTTGTCTGACACCCTCATTTTCTCCTGTAATGAAGAAACCATTTTGGTACAGAACACAGAAACCGATGAGCTGAGCTGTGGGCAGACCACTGGCAGTGGAAGAGCAGCCACTGGTCACCCATCCTGGGCTTGGGCTGGGAGAGGAAGCCTAAAGCATGTGAGAGCCCTGCAAAACTTGTCAGGGAAGAAGAGGTGACACTGGCACTGCCTTGGGGACCAATTCCTCCCATCTCCCCACAGCAGGATGCCTGTAACCCCATGGCATGGTGTCCATGACCCCATGGATACCAGGCTCAGCCCAAGGGTGTGATGGAGAGGGAAGCAGAGACACTCAGAAACGAGCAGAGAGCTCAGGGGTTTCTGGACCACCCCAGCCCCCCCTGGGGGGAGATATTGAGAGCTGACACAAGCTGGTGGTTGCATATGACATGTGAAATGTCTCCTAATGTGCTGAGGGAATTGGCTAATAAATTTGCTGAACCACTGCTAATTAAAGAATTAATTTTTTAAGTCATGGGAGACATAACAGAGAGGTCAGGAAGCTCCTAGTAGCTGGGATTAGTTTGCCTGTGGCTGGGTCTGAGGCTTGGCTGGCTAAGAGCAGGGAGCAGTGGCTTGGGGTGGGCATGGGCAGCCAGAGCTAAGGGCACTCAAAGGCTCCTTTCTTCCTTCTCATTCCAGTCCTAACTTAATTAGCAGAATTCAAAATGCACAAAATCATGTTAAATTGCTTTTGTTTAGTGTCTGCAAAACTAACTGTAGTTGAGTGCTCAGGGCCTTTACTGGAGTCTGCTTGGGAACTCCATGGTGGGCACACATCCTTGCTGCCCAGCATCTTGAACCACTTATTGGAGCGAGCAGGTTGGTGCCTTCCTTCCTCAGCAGCCACCAAGGGGAGAACATGCCCAGGTAGCTCTGGGCCAGCAGCAGGACTGCAGACTTGGGGGCTTACAGACCCCTCATGCCAAGGGCAGAGACCCTGTGTTTTGACGACTTGAGCTCCAAATGCTCCTGGGGGAGCTGAAGGGGCTGGAGTTGTGGTCTTGAAGTGTCTTGCATTAAGCCTCTTCCCTGGCAACTGCTGTTTCCATGGAAAATGTTGGCTGCCTCTCGGAGCTTTCCGCAGCCTTCGCAGAGCCACGGTGCTGCTTACGGCTTATTGCACCCCGTGCACCCCATCCCCCTTAGCCCCCTCTGCCCCCCCTGTGGGGAATAAATCTGTATTTCACCCAATTATCTCCCCAGCCCGAGCAGTGCCACTCAGGCTCTGATTGCTCTTTCTTTCCCGTGCCTTGCTTTGCTCCACACAAAAGGTTCCTGGCTGCCTCGGGAGAGGCTTTTCCAAGGTGGGAGGTGGTTTGCTGCGGGAGGCTGGAGAAAGGTGGTTCATTGGCATCACTTCCCTGCCAGGCGCCAGCCTGGAGAAGACAATGGGCGAGAGCTGGGACCTAATCAGGGGCTTTGAGGTAGCCGCGTTTGCTGATGACAATTGCAAACCCGAAGGCTTTTTCACAGAGGCTGAGCTAGAGCAACAGACTCAGCAGGAGCGAGTGAACCTCCCCCAGCAAGTGACCTCTAGATAAAAGAGACCAAACAGCAGCTCTGAAAACGGTGAGCTAAGGCCACCGAGATCCAGCAGAAACCCAGCTTCCAGGGAACTGGTGCAGGCTCATTAGTGCTTCCCCAATAACGAGCCCGTTCGGGAGAGCGGCAGGCGTTCAATCAGCCGCCTCTCCCCGGGGGGCTGATTTCGTGCCTCCAACACAGCTAACATTTCGTGCCCAAAATTGCCCAAGTTCCACTTTTCCCATTATTTTGGGTTTGTTTTTTCTTTTTGGCAGATACTGGATCAGGGGCAGCACTGGTCGCCACCAGCCCGGATCCTCTCACTGCAGATGAGCTGATGGACAAGACCATTGGTGGAGCTGGGGAGCTTGGGCATGCCATGGGATCAGCTGGAAAAGCCAGGGAGCTGGAGCACACCATGGGATCAGCTGGAAAAGCCAGGGAGCTGGAGCACACCATGGGATCAGCTGGCAGAACCAGGGAGCTCGGGCATGTCACTGCCCTCAACTTGCTGCCAGCTACTGAGGAGGGCACCGAGCCGGTGGCAGAGGAGACAACGCTGCTGGTGCAGAGCCACATCCTGCCAACACCCACTGCTGCCCCCAGTTCTGATGCCAAACAAACTTCCCCTGTGAAGAAAAAGCCTCCTACCCTAAAACAAGTGAATACAGCAAGGAAGCACCCGAGACCAAAACCCACCCTGCTAGGGCCTCCCAGGGCTAGCACACCGGGTTCCAGGCTCCCCACTGCCTCCCAGGAGCCACGTGTACCGGGAACCAGGGTGGGGGACGTGGAGCAGAACCCCCCTGAGCTGTCCTGGGTTGGCCAGGTCACCACCAGCCTCCCTGCGCTGCAGATCTCCCCTTCCACCCTGCCACCTGTGGTCCCTCAGCCCATCCCCGATGCCACGGGCGATGCCAGTGAGGCTCTCCCCACGGCTCCCACCGGTGCTGCCGTTAACCGGGTGAGCGGCACCGAGAGGGAGGTGCACGGCTCTGCGTCGGAAGAGAGCCAAGAAACCACCACCTCCACCATCATCACCACCACTGTCATAACCACAGAGCCCACACCAGGTGAGCCACAGTGCCTGCACGGGGCTGAGGAGCACGGGAATGGGATTACTGTATCTGATGTATCTTCTGCTCTTCAGTGGTGTTGACTACTGGAGCAGGGACATGGGTGCTGGGTGTTAGGGTGACAGGAACACCCAGGTGCTGCTGGAGCAGGGACCTGGATGCTGGGTTTTAGGGTGGTGGGAACAGCTGGGTGTGGGAGGGAGCTGGTAGGTGACATGTTCCTCTGGGGCAATCAGTGACATGAGTTTCTCCCAGTTCTCTGCAGCATGAGCTTCCACGAGCCCGAGGGCTACATTGACTCGACGGACTACCCACCACTGCCCCTGCACAGCTACCTAGAGTGCACCTACAACGTCACCGTCTACACCGGCTACGGCGTCGAGCTGCAGGTGAGAAGTGTGTGGGTGGATCACCAGAAGGGCTGGGGCTGGGGTGGCAGACAGGAGACCTGGTGCCTGCAGGGTTGGCTCACAGCTCTGGAGTGCTGGCTGGCACCAGTGGCCGAGGGATGGTAGTACCACTGCTAGTCACGCCCAAGCCCAGTGGGATAGTCCTTCCCTCCCTGCTGCTCCCCATCCTTCCGTGGTCCTTCCCTCCCTGCTGCTCCCCCTCCTTCTGCCTGACACTGACAAACTCTCTTCCATCGCTTTTTAATTATTGCACATGTACAAGTGCTGAGCTTCAGTGGCTCCAAGGCTAATTACATCAGGCAGGTGCTGGAGTAAGGCAGAGCAACTGTCTGAGCTGCCTCCCCCTGATGTGGGTAATTGGTGAACATTTAAGTGATTTGGATTTAATTCACAGCTCCTGTAGTGGAGGGTGGGAAGATTTTGTTGGGTGAGGAGAAGGAGGGCTGGGACTGAGCTCTTGGTAGTGTGGTGTGATGCAGAGGTGACCCATGGAGGTTCCTTCTGTTTTTTTTCCATGTGGGCTTGCTGGGGCTGAACTGGGAGCTCTGAAGGCCAGACCTGCTCAGGGGTATTGGTTTGGGAGAAGCCAGGCTGGGCTGGGCTGAGCTGTGGAGCAGCATGGTGCAGGCTCTGGGTAGTTCTGTGATGGGGTGGCCTGAGGAGCCGAGTTGGGTGGGCTCTGAGTGGGGCCTGGGCTGTCACAAATCCCCACCAGGATGCAGCATGTAGTGTAGGGAGGGCAGAACAACTGATGGTGAAGTGCTGCCTCTAATCTCTGTGCACCTTGTTAAAGTCATCTGCAGGAGAAAAGAGAAGCCTCTGGGCCAGGCAGGTGCTGACCCCTCGTAGAGGGTGACCTTTCAATGCAAGGGTTATGGGAGAGCTCAGTGGCAGCAGGAATGACTGCAGCACTTGGAGCCCTTCAGGAGGCCATGAGGACCCTCTGCTTCCTTCCCTTGCACCCTTTGGAGTCAGACCCTTGCTTGCTGCAGGGGAAATCTGCCTTGGGTGAGGAGCTGGGGGCAAAGCCTGGATGTCAGGCATGGTCTCAGGAAAGGTTGCCAGCAAACCTGCCTAGTGCTGGGGCTGTTCAGGGTGGGGTGGGAGCAGCCTCTTGCAGCATGCTGGGGAGAGCTGTGCTTCACCCTGGGTGCCCCTGTGCCAGCTGGGTGATGCCATGGCAGCCCTGGCAGAGTGAAGCAGGCAGTTCTCCAAATGCTTCCTTAAATCATATCTATTTTTTTTCAAATCTTGACTCTTCTTGGCAGGAAATAGAATTTCCCTAAAGAGATTTTTCTAGTGGGTGAGCAGGGCTGGCAGCCTGAGCCGAGGATCCCTCCTGTCTTCCCAGCAGACTCTTTAGGAGCTGACACTGGTGCAGCCTTTGATTAAAGCAAGAGCTTGTCTCCCCCCCAGCCCCTGGCAGGAGCTTGCCCATATGGTTCCTCTCTCAGTGGCTGATGGCTCCTGGCTCGAGGCCACCGCATCCGTCTGTGCCCACCGGTTACTCCAGAGCAGACGAGCTCCTCTGAGGATGCCTGGCACCGGCATGGTGGCTCCTCTGCAACAAAATCCCTGCTCCAGGCTCCTCTGAGCCTGAGGGTACAGAAGGAGGAGGCTGGAGTTGTGTCCCCATGCCACAGCACCTTGTGAAGGGCTGAGGTGATCCCAGAATCCCACTGTGGTGGTGTTGGAAAGGACCCCTGGGGATCAGCCAGCCCAACCCCCTGCTCCAGCAGGAGCACCCACAGCAGCTTGCCCAGGATCACTTCCAGGTGCCTTGGGAATCTCTCCAGAGAAGGTGGATGCTGTAGTGTTCATCAGCTCTGTCTCCTGCAGAGCTCTGCCTGCCCAGGCTGCTCCTCCTAACCCCCTTCTTGGTGGCAGAGCCAGGAAGGAGAGCAGAGCAGCTCGGCTGCTGGTGGCACCCCAGAACATTTCTCTTCCTCACTTACCAGAGTGATTCTGTGCTCAATGGCAGGCTTGGTGCTACTCATCACTGGAGGAAGCTAGCTGGAAAGCAGGTCTGTCTGTGAGGGATTTCAGAACACAGTGTGTTAGAAGCATCCTGGAAATATCTATGCAGTGATTCAGTCCCAGCTTGGGAAGCACAGCTCTGCCTCAGTGGGAGCAGAGAGAAGTTGTTAGCACTGCATGTAGCCCACTTAGCATCCCTGGGTCCTGCTCTCCAAAAAACTCATCTCCAGTAACATTTAATTTGTTCTATTTATTAATAATTAGATCTGAGCCATCCTCCCCCAGGCACAATGCCTGCATGCTGTGCTGGGGAGGTACATTTCCAGCGCAAATTCTAGGGAAGAAATTACTCAGGACAGGTCAGGGCCCAGGACAGGCATTTTCTCTGTGTTTCTGACATGTTGTGCAGCACCCATGAGGAGGAAGAACTGCTTTTCCCTGCAGGGACCCAGCACCCTGCTGCAAAAGAAGGCAAAATCCACTCATCCTGGGTTAAAAGCATGGGCTGGGTGAAGGCAGGTGTGCTCTGGCCCAGCCCCACGAGGTGGAACAGGCTTTTCCAGGCACTTTGTAGAGCTTGTGGACCTTGGGGGAGTTACTCAACAGGCTTGGGGTTGGTTCTCCTGGGGTGATCTCACTTCTTCCAGCAGAAGGCCAAAGGATGCCAAGTGCTCTGGGTGGCTCTGTGTGTGGTACCAGGAGTCCTCAGAGCTGGGCACATCCCTGCCTCATGTGCCAGGTTGGGGAGGTGGGCATGGTTGTGGCAGCAGCAACAAATCCTTCCAGTGACAACATCCTCAGGAGCACTTGCAGTTATGGGCAGAGGCTCTGGTGTGTGCTATATATAGAGCCCTGGTCCTCACACACTTAAGGAGACAAATGATCTGATGAGGATCCTCCTGCGGAAACACCAGCCCATTTACTAAGCTAAATGGACATGAAATGCAAATGTGAGGTTACTTTTCAGCTATTTCCAAATAATAATTAAAGCCTTTTGGGACTCCCCACAGGCACAGTTGCTGTGTGACTTACCCATCCACTCCATCCTGGGGAGCATCCCTGGGTCACAAGGCAGATGATGAGCACCCAGCCCTACAAAATCCCCTGGTGTAGTTGCAGCCCTGTGCTAGACAGCCCAGCCCCACCTGGGACTAGTGAGCCCAGGCCATGGCCATGCTCTGTGCTGTGGTGTCTCAAGGTGCAGGTCTGCTCCCAGGGCTGATGTGCATGGAGTTGGGGGCCAGTGGCTCGTGGTGCCCCTCAAGCCACCTCCCAACCCTGGCTACTTCTACCTTCCTGCCCAAATCCCCAGTTTCAGCAGGGAAATAGAACCGCAAAGATGATCCAAGGGCTGGAACCCCTCTGCTGTGAGGACAGGCTGAGAGAGTTGGGGTTGTTCAGCCTGGAGAAGAGAAGGCTCCAGGGAGACCTCACTGCAGCCTTTCAGGACTTAAAGGGCCTAGAAGAAAGACGGGGAGAGACTTCATAGCAGGACTTGTTTTGGTAGGACAAGGGGTGATGTTTTTAAACTAGAAGAGGGAGATTCAGACTAGATGGAAGGAAGGTTATTTTTTTTTACCCTGAAGGTGGTGAGAGCCTGTCCCAGGTTGCCCAGAGAGGTGGGAGGAGATGTCCCATCCCTGGAACCACTCCAGGTCAGGTTGTTTGGGACTGTGAGCAACCTGCTCTAGTTGGAGATGTCCCTGCTGAGTGCAGGTGGTTGGACTAGATGACCTTGAAAGGTCCCTTCCCACCCAACCCACTCTGTGATTCTATAGGTAGCTGTGGGTCAATTTGTGCATCCAGCTTTGAAACACATCTCAAGTGTGTGGCTCTAGCTGCCTGTGCTCACTATCCCAGGGGAGGGAGAAGGGCTTAGGACTCATGGGTGTCCCTCAGGCTTGCACAGGGCACAGACTGCTCCACTGCTGCTGAACAAGCAGATCCTGCCCCAGCACGCTGCCAGTGCCCAGAGTGGTGCAGAGGGAAGGCTGTGGAGTTGCAATGCTCTGCAGCTCCAGACGCCGTGTGCCTTGGGGGCTGGGACCTGTCTGCTCACCCAGCACCCAGCTGGGACCCTCCCTTTGACCCCCAGACCTCATGGGTCTCTGCTCCCACCCAGGTGAAGAGTGTGAACCTGTCAGACGGGGAGGTGCTGTCCATCCGTGGCGTGGACGGCGATGCCCTGGTGGTCCTGGCCAACCAGACCCTGCTGGTGGAGGGCCAGGTGATCCGCAGCCCCACCAACACCATCTCCGTCTACTTCCGCACCTTCCAGGACGAGGTGGTGGGGACCTTCCAGCTTCACTACCAGGGTGGGTGCCTGCCTCTCTGCTGTGGGTGCAAGAACAGGGGGGAGATGGGATGTCAGTGCCATGGGGCTCAGCCCCCGCCTGCTCTCTCACTGTGTGCCTCTGCTCAGAGCTTCAGCCAGGCTGGGGAGTGGCCAGCAGCTTCCGTCCTGTCCCAGGCAGGGAGTTCATTGATGTCCCAGCCCCCAGCTGTGCTCCTCACACCTTCCTTGTCCCTTTTCTGCCCCCGTGCAGCAGCAATTCCTGCACAGGCTCAGACTGCAAGTCTGGTTTGTTGGTTTTTTTCCCTTAGAGCTATAAAAAATAGATGAGTTCAAGCAAAGTCTTTGTTTTAAAATAGAAACTAGGTCTGGGTAGAAGCAGTAACAGGTGGAGCTGCAGCAGGGTGGTGGTTTGTTGATGCTCTGCAGCCAGCACCCAGCTATAGGGTCTGCCCATGGCACTGTGGGCACATCTTCCACGTCCTAAGCACTCCCCCATCGATGTCAGGGTGGCTCAGAGAAGACAAGCTCCAAGCTTCCAAACTTGTCTCCTTGTTCCAGTGTTCATGCTGAGCTGCAACTTTCCACGGAGACCTGACTTTGGAGATGTCACTGTGATGGATCTGCACTCGGGGGGAGTTGCTCATTTTCACTGTCACCTGGGCTATGAGCTGCAGGGTCCCAAGGTGCTGACGTGCATCAACGCCTCCAGGCCACACTGGAGCAGCCCAGAGCCCATCTGCTCAGGTATGGTCCTTGTTAGGTAGCCTCAGTGCCTAAGGAAAACTGGGAACCCAACAGGAAAACATGAGAGTTGCTTGCTCTGTGCCATGGGCTGTGTGCAGTCCTGGACATTTGGGGTCAAGTCTTCTGGGGAGCAGCTGAGGGAATTGGAGTTGTTCATCCTGGAGAAGAGGAGGCTCAGGGAGACCTTCTTGTATTCTCCAGCTGCCTTAAAGGAGGTTGGAGCCAGGTGGGGCTTGGTCTCTTCTCCTAAGGAACAAGTGATAGGACAAAAGGAAATAGCCTCAAGTTGTGCCAGGGGAGGTTCAGGTTGGACATGAGGAACAATTTCTTCCCCAAAAGGGTTGTCAAGGCCTGGCCCAGGCTGCCCAGGGTGGTGGTGGAGTCACTATCCTTGGAGGCGCTGGAAAGCCCTGGAGCTGTGGTGCTGAGGGGCATGGGTTAGTGGTGATGTGGCAGTGCTGGGTAATGGTTGGGCTTGATGACCTTAAAGATCTTTCCAACCCAAACCATTCCCTGATTCCATGGGCACAAGTGGAAGGAATTCCCAGCTCTGTGCCTAGTGCAGCTACATGAACTGCAGATTTTCATGTCAGTGGCAGCAGAATCTGCCTCCTAATTAGGCAGATGAGGAGAGGAAGTCACATACTGTATGTGTGTGAGCACGTGTGTGTATGCATGAAGCCAAGCCAGGTAAGAGGATCACAAATCAAACACTGGTGAGAAAAGCTGGACAAACATCAGCTCTCCATCAAGCAGAAGCCTTGCAGAAGCTCTGGGTGCAGCCACCTGCCTGTGCTCTTTGCCCTGCCCTGTCCCCTCTGGTCTCAGAGGGGCTGTGCTCTCTGTTGGCAGCTCCCTGTGGTGGGACAATCCACAACGCCACCATCGGCCGTGTCCTCTCGCCCAGCTACACGGGGAACCAGTCGGGCAGCATGTACTGCGTGTGGGCCATCGGGGCTCCCCCGGGCCAGAAGCTCCACCTCCACTTCGAGAGGCTCCTGCTGACCGAAAAGGACAGGTAAGGAGCCACTCATGCACCAGGGTGCTGCTGGCTGGTGGTGAGGTCTGTGGGGAGCCCATGTCCCTACCCCCTGGGGCTGTGGAGAGCTTTGCTCTGCCCAGTGTGAGGAGCAGAGAGCTTTGCTAGGTGCCAAATACACCAAAGCTTGGAAGGTCCCAGCAGGTTGCAGCTTCTCCACCTTGCTTCTCCAGTGCACAGGCTGTGTGGGTGTCCTGGGAGACAGCACCAACCTGAGCCTGGGGTGCAGCATGGAGGAGGCTGTCAGCCAGAGGATGGTGGAGATGGGGACGGAGGAGGGCGCTGGTGCAGAAAAGGGTTCCTGATTTAGATTTTCAAGCACTCAGGGTTTAGGACATGTCTTGGAGCAGAAAATGCTGCAAAAGGCAGGCACAGAACCACCATCCCCTGCTCTCCTTTTGTACCAGGGTATCTTAGCTATCTCCTGATCCCTCTGGCTGTGTGTGGGGGTGCAGTGTGCTGTGTCATGCCTGCCCTTGCCCGTCCCTGAGTACCCAGTGCTCATCACCACAGCACAAGGAGCTGCAGATCCCACACTCTCCCCCTCCACCAGACCCAGCACTCGCTTACAGTGCTGATGCTTGTGTTTGAGCACCATTACCACTCAGCCTGGCAGCGGGCAGTAAAGCAGAGTTGTGGCTCCTAGTAAAATCACAGAAGAAAGCTCCAGACTTGGTGAGTTCTTGTTTGCACCAGCCCTTTAAGATGCCATATTCTGGGGTGGCTGGAGAGGGGGTGCTGGTGAGGAGGGGAGCTGGGTGATGCTTGGGGTCACAGGGACACTGTTCCCCTGTCACATGCCATGCCCTCCCATGCAGGATGGTGGTGTACAGTGGGGACACGAACCAGTCTGCTGTCCTCTACGACTCTCTGCGTGCCGACAGCGTGCCCTTCGAGGGGGTCATCAGCGATGGCTCTTCCATCAGGATCGACTTCCTCGCCGAGGAGCCCACGGCCACCACAGCTTTCAACATCCGCTTCGAAGGTGGTGGGCTCTCCTTTTGGTATCTCTGAGAGCAGCAGATTGGCCTCAGCCAAGACTCCTGGGCAATTAACAGAGAGAAAGCCATAGGAAGGGTCTCAGCTGCTCCCAGCACTGGCAGACCCAGTGCTCTGCATTGCTGTAGGGACACAGGGAGATCCTAACCTTGCCTGGGGCAGGAGTAGCTTTGGGGAATGTATTTATCCAGCAAGAACTAGGAAAAGAGACAGTTAAATGTCGTTTATTCCAACAGAATGGTTTGCTGGTGAGCTGAGGGTCCATAGAGAAGTCTCCTGTGCTGCCCACAGGGCAGTCAGTCTTGGGGCAGTGGGTGCCAGGTCCAGGATGGGACCCCTCTGTGGGAATCAAACAGCCTGTGTTGACCACCACCACCAAAGCCCAATCTGTCCTCTTCCCTTGGACCCTGTAGCATGGCACCACTGGGCACCTAGCCCGTGCCCACACTGCAGCTCACCAGGCTACCTTCCTCCAGACCCACCTGTCTCCTTCTGGGACAGGACTCTGGGCAAGCCCTGGGCAGCTCACCCAGACTTGCTCCCCTTGTCATTTTGGATCAGACCTGTGGGAGCCCCACACCTCTCAGCAAGCCAAAAAATGTGCAGTAATCCCAGAGGAGGTTGCTCAGCAGAGACAGAAACTGGCAGCACTGGGAGTGCCTTACTGGTGCTGATACACAGTGCAAGTAGGGGTTGGTTAAGCCTGCTTGGCTCAGGGCAGATAAACTGATGTTAATCCTAATTGCCTGTAAAACACACCAGAGAGGAGGCCATCCATGCATGGCTGGGATGGAAGGATTGGTTTCTAGCTGGGGTCAGCAGCAGAGCCCTGAGGTCATCCAGCAACCCCCCAGAGCTGAGGTGAGAGGAGCAGGGGAAGGCAGCAGGGCTGGCCCCAGCCAGCCCCATGCCCCTACAGCTAGCAGGGGGTTCCTCTTCCAGCCTTCGAGCGGGGCCACTGCTACGAGCCCTACATCCAGAACGGGAACTTCACCACTTCTGACCCCACCTACAACCTGGGCACCACTGTGGAGTTCACCTGCGACCCTGGGCACTCCCTGGAGCAGGGCCCTGCTGTCATCGAGTGTGTCAACATGCGGGACCCCTACTGGAACGACACGGAGCCGCTGTGCCGAGGTCAGTGCCGGCTGTGAACCCCAGGGATCCTCGGCTTTGGGACCCCCCCTGAGCCCTGCCTGCCTCTCACTCCTGCAGCCATGTGTGGTGGGGAGCTGACAGCCGTGGCTGGGGTGATCCTGTCCCCAAACTGGCCGGAGCCCTACACGGAGGGGGAGGACTGCATCTGGAGGGTCCATGTCGGTGAGGAGAAGAGACTCTTCCTGGACATTCAGCTGTGAGTAGTCCAGCCCCCGGTGCATGTGTCTGCCTTGCCAGTGCTCAGCCCACCTCCTTGCTGTATCCTCACCCCCTGTGCCCCAGAGACCTGTATCGATCTCTGTTCCCCCCACCTTGGAGCTCTGCTAATCCCCTGCGATGTTCTCAGCACACAGGGGATGGTCCAGGATCATAGCAAGTGCTGCTCCCTGAGTTCAAAGTGCTGTTACAACATCCACAGTCCACTTTGGTGCTCCTGAGGTGGTTTCTGAACTCCTCTGGAGTGAAGCTGCAGGGAGCAGTGCCACAGCAGCACACAGCCATGTGCAGCTCAGTGACACACAGCATGGAGCCAGCAGAGCCTAGGAACATCCACGAGCTGGAGGTCTCAGTCTTTGGGCTGCGATGCTGAGGGTGTGGGGTTTGGTGCCAGGCTGGGAGCTCTTGGCACACTGATGTTGCTGAAGCAAAGGGAGTCTCCTTCGGTGTGATTTTGGGTTTTCAAGAGGAAGGATGTGTTTCAAGTAGGGGCTTAGAGTCAAAAAAGGTTTTAAAGCTTTCTGTAAAATCCCAGGTCAGAGGTTCCAGTGAACCTCTCATGGCTTAGTGGGTGCTTGGGCTGAGCAGAACTGGAGGCCAAGCCGTTGGGAGCCATCAGACATGAATGTCACTGAGAAAGATCATGTTTGACAGACAGCAGAGATTTACCACAAATGTCAGCTTGCCGTGAGGATTAGCTGGGCACCTTCTGAGAACATTCTTAATCAAACACTTGGGGATCAGCTCAAGCCTCTCCAAACAAGGGGTGAGGTGCAGGGCAGAGGTTCCACAGTGACCGAGCTCATCCTGGGCTCACAGGTATTGTGAAGGCACAGATGGATGGGTCCTGTCCCTGTGCAGGAGTCCAGGCCTGGCTGGGATGGTTACTTCAGCCTCCAACCTGGTGGAGATTCCTCCTGCAGGGCCAGGAGCATCCTGGTGCTCTCCTCTTGCTCCTCTCCCCCATGGGAAAGGGGAGGACATGGTGTCCCTGCCCCAGCCCCTCCTGCACTACCCAGGAGCAGGGTCCTGCCTGTGGTCCCCACCAGCACTAAGGACCTTTGCTGGCAGGCAGGATGAGGACAGGGTGGGGACAGGGGAAAGGGAGGTCTGTGCCCATCCTTGCTGTTGATCTGGTGGGTTCACCCTTCCTACCAGCACTGGGCAGGCAGCTGGCAGAGCCTGCAGGGGCAAGAGAAGCAGGCTGGCAGCAAGGCTGGCAGCGCAGGAGCAATATTCCCTTGGGATGTGCCTCCACCTCCTGCCCTTTCCTTGGGAGCAAGGAGAGAGGAGGAGACCTCCCTGTCCCCCAGCTCCAGGGGCAGCCCGATGCCTGCTGCAGACAAGGGGTGGAGGCTGCTGCCGGTGCTGGCCGCGGCTCTGGAGCAGGATTTGCTCCCGGTGGAGCTGCTCCGTTATCCGCAGCCCGACACTGCTCTCTGCTGGCGGCTCCGCCGGTAACCGGTCTCTCGGAGCCGTTCCCCGGGACCGGCGCTGCGTGCGCAGGGCGAGCCCCCGGGGTCGGTCCCGCTGCCCCCTAGCAGCTGCAGCAAGGGAGTCAAAGGAGTCCTGGCCCTTCCCACGCCGTGGGACAAGGTCCGAGGGGGCTGGGGGTCACCTATCCCTGGGCCCCCGGGACCACCCCAGCTTTCGGGGCGGCGGGAGAGGGGTTAGCTCCCTCCGGGGGCAGCAGGGGCTCTGAGCTAGGAGGGATAGGGGTGTCCTGGGAAAACCAACCGGGATGGGGATGGGATAGGGATCAGAACACAGATAGAGAAGGGACGGGGGTGGGGATAGGACAGGGATGAGAATGGGATAGGGACATAGATAGGGATGGGAGCAGGACAGGATGGCATAAGGATGAGAATAGGGCCAGGGATGTTGATCAGGACAGATGGAGATGGGACAGGGATGGGAATGGGACAGGGATGGGGATGGGATAGAGACAGGAATGGAGTTGGGGACCGGGCACAAGGCAGGTTTGCTGCACTGCAGTGTTGGGGCAGGAGGTCACCTCGCTGCCTCTCGAGCCTGACACCATGGCATCCTGCCCAGGCTCCCTGCCCAAACTGCTCTCTAACCAAGCTCTCCTTTCCAGCCTGAACCTCACCAACAGTGACATCCTCACCATTTATGATGGGGATGAGCTCACTGCTCGCATCCTGGGGCAGTATGTTGGCAGCAGTGGTCCCCAGAAGCTCTACTCCTCTAGCCCTGACCTCACTATCCAGTTCCACTCGGACCCTGCTGGGCTCATCTTTGGGAAGGGGCAAGGATTCATCATGAACTACATAGGTAGGATTAGCAGGATTCTGGGTGCATTCCCTGCCACTGCAGTGCAGGTGGGGACCACAACATGCTGCTGCATCAGGTTGCCCAGATGCTGGGTTTGGAAGCGAGGAGAACTGCTGTGACACCAGCACTCCTGTCCTCACATCCCACCCAGCTCCTGCTGAACTCCCCAGCCCTGCTGCAGGTCTCTGGGTCAGTCAGTTCTGGGGTGTCCCTGTACCTCTCCCCTCTTCCAGGCTGGTTCTGCAGGAGAGCAGTGGCATTTTTGATCTCTTTTAGCATATGTCTGGCCTAATGCAACTGCAGAGCAGAACTGGGAGAGAAAAATGGCAGGACAAAAGGGCTGTGGGATGCACATGCTCACAGAGACACCATCAGACATGAAGCTGGAGGCACTGCAGTTCTCCTAGTTGTCCTCCTAGGAGAGGTCACTGAAGCCAGTCCCTGGGTGGGCTCTGGAGAACATGTTCCCAGCTCACAGCTTCTTGCTCCGGAGGGACTTAGACTGTGTCTGTTCACATTGTCCTTCTGTGCAGCCATATCTACCAGACCTGGGTGTCTGATGGCCCAAGGAAGGGACAAGGACTGTGAGGGACGCTCCTTCCCCATGGTAGCCTGTGGTCTCACTGCCTGCCTCTGTCCCAAGTGTCTTCTCCTGGTAGACTTCTTCTGGGCATATTTTCTTTCTGCTGCTGACAGCCCCAGTCAGGACAAGCTGCAATGCAGATCACCTGTGAGGCTGCAGGTCCTCTCCTCGGTGCACTGCAGCACACACAGCTGGACTCAGCCAGGGGCACAGAGCAAGATGGGCATGGCCACAGAGCAGGGGAGAGCAGGGCAGAGAGCCCTCACCACAGCAAACCAGCTGTGCTGTGACCACAGCATCTGCACCCAGTGGTGCAGCCAGAGCTGGTGCTCCCAGGTTGCTCTTTGAGTCCTGACCTCCTGCTTTGAGGGTCAGAGCTGGGGAGGCTTCCAAGAGTCCCCATCACCTACTGCTGCCCCACTGCCCCTTTCCTCACCCATGGACAGGGCAGTAGGCTGTGGCCGTGCTCTCTGCAGTGTGTGGGGCTGGCGAGCTCTGGGAGAGGGACAGAGACTCTGTGGAGAGCTTTGTCCACACAGAGCAGCTCCAAGGAGAGCTGTGCAGTGGGGTCCTGCCTGGTGGGCGGCAGCCAGCGTCTCTCTCTCGGCGGCAGAGGTGTCCCGCAACGACTCCTGCTCTGACCTGCCCGAGATCCAGAACGGCTGGAAGACCACCTCACACACAGAGCTGGTGAGAGGGGCCAAGATCACCTACCAGTGTGACCCAGGCTATGACATCGTGGGGAGTGACACCCTGACCTGCCAGTGGGACCTCAGCTGGAGCAGTGACCCTCCCTTCTGTGAGAAGAGTGAGTGCCCTGAGCAATGTCCTGCTGTCCCCAGCCTGTCCCCAAGCCCCACACCACTCTGTAGAGTGCCAGGCCCCACTGAGAGGCCAGGACAACCTGCTCAGACAGGCTCTTTTCCCCAGTTATGTACTGCACAGACCCAGGGGAGGTGGAGCACTCCACACGCCTCATCTCTGACCCGGTGCTGCTGGTGGGGACCACCATTCAGTACACCTGCAACCCTGGCTTTGTCCTGGAGGGCAGCTCGCTGCTGACTTGCTACAGCCGAGAGACAGGGACACCCATCTGGACCTCCCGGCTCCCACACTGCGTCTGTAAGTCTGGGAAGTTTCTCCTGCTCTCCTGCAGTTCAACTCCTCACTGCAAGGAGGACACTGAGGTGCTGGAGCATGCCAGAGAAGGGCAAGGAAGGTGGTGAAGTGTCTAGAGCAGAAGGGTTGTGAGGAGCAGCTGATGGAACTGAGCTTGGTTAGTCTGGAGGCTCAGGGGAGACCTTCTCACTCTCTGCAACTCCCTGAGAGGGGGTTGGAGCCAGGGGGGAGTTAATCTCTTCTCCTAAGGAACAAGTGACAGGACAAGAGGAAACAGCCTCAAGTTGTGCCAGGGGAGGTTTAGGTTGAATATTAGGAACAATTTCTTCCCCAGAAGGGTTGTCAAGGCCTGGCTCAGGCTGCCCAGGGCAGTGGTGGAGTCCCCATCCCTGGAGGGGTTTCAAAGCCCTGGAGATGTGGTGCTGAGGGCCATGGGTTAGTGGTGACCTGGCAGTGCTGGGTAATGGTTGAGCTTGATGATCTTGGAGGTCTCTTCCAACCTAAATGATTCTCTAATTCCTCTGCTTGAGGGGTCCCAGGAAGATCCTTCCTGCAGCTGAGACCTTCCTTAGCTGCACAGG
Source organism: Galbula dea (assembly GCA_013399015.1). NCBI lineage: Eukaryota > Metazoa > Chordata > Aves > Piciformes > Galbulidae > Galbula > Galbula dea. The sequence continues at coordinate 210,976 of VWZX01005102.1, read as the reverse complement.
GAGGTGGAGAGCTATGAGCTCTATGAAGATGGGATGGGAGGAGATCTCAGGTGGTTCCCCATTGCCTGGCAGGCTCCATCTGTCCCTCAGCAGCCCAAGCCCAGGGGCTCACCTCAGGATGTGTTTCCTTTCAGCCGAGGAGTCGCTGGCCTGTGATAACCCAGGGCTGCCAGAAAACGGCTACCAGATCCTTTACAAACGCCTCTACTTGCCAGGAGAGTCCCTGACCTTCATGTGCTATGAGGGCTTTGAACTCATGGGGGAGGTGACCATCAAATGCATCCTGGGCCAGCCATCCCACTGGAGTGGACCCCTGCCCATCTGCAAAGGTAATGGGGGGTGGGCATGGGGAAAGCCCTCACCTCTATCCCCAACCCAGGACAGTTTGGGGATCTTCATCTGGCTGCAGACCCTCAGTAGCTCTCTAACTGGGAGCTGAACTCATCTGAGACTTGGGTGCTTTTCTGGTTTGTGCTGAGCAGGCTCTGCTGCCCTGGGGAGGGCAGTGAACCCTCTGCTCCCCGTGCTGGTTGTGTGGGACACGTGGGGTGGCACTTGCTCTTCTTGCTTTGCTGCCTCCTGTAGCTGTTTGCCCAGGGATGCTGTCCTGGGATCCCTGCTGAGGTGGGAGAGCTCAGCCCCAGGAAATCCTCCAGGTGGTGGCTTGAGTCAGGACTGGGTTTAGTGAAGAGAACTCTCCCATTGCCATTAAGCTGCAGGGATGAATTGTTCTTAATTAGTGGAAACCTTGTCTCTTGGGCAACAAGGCTCTCTGGAGGGTACCAGCCCCCCAGGCAGAGTCCTCCTGCCAGGGTCTTGCTTGCCTAGCCTGCTCAGTCCCCTGCATAGCCTTACAGAGACTGAGAGCTCATTAAAACTGGAATTTTGCAGCATAGGGCAGGCAGATCCTAGCTCTCGGGTCCCCATGCAGTCAACAGCTGACAAGTCAAACCCAGTTACACACCAATAAACTCTCCCATTTCTCTTCCAGTGAATCAAGACAGCTTTGAACATGCTCTGGAAGGTGAGTGACAAGTGTCTGGTGCAGGGCCCTTGGCCAGAGCTGTGTGGAGCCTGGGAGGAGGGAGAGGAGAGGCAGATAGGGGTTCACAAGGTATTGGCAAACACCAGCATAATAGATCTTGTCCTTCCAGTAGCAGAAGCTGCTGCAGAGACATCGCTCGAGGGGGGAAACATGGCCCTGGCCATATTCATCCCAGTGCTGATCATCTCCTTGCTGCTGGGAGGAGCTTACATCTATCTCACAAGGTGGGATGTGCAGTTGGGCTGAGGGACCAGCAGCAAAGCCCCATGGGGATGGATGTGGCCAGGGCTGGCTCAGCAGTACTGCACCCTCACTGGCCACATGCCCTGGGCATGGTCCTGGGGAGCTGAGAACAAAGCTGCAGCTCCAGAGTTCTTGGGGAGCTGGGATGGGAGGGACTTGGGAGGATGGGGCTGGCTGGGCTTCGTCCTGGGGCGATGCCATGCAGCCCTTTGAGCCTCGTGTCTCCCTGGCAGGTGCCGGTACTACTCCAGCCTCCGCCTGCCCCTCATGTACTCCCACCCCTACAGCCAGATCACAGTAGAAACGGAGTTTGACAACCCAATTTATGAGACAGGGGTGAGTCCTGAAGGGTCTGTTCCTCCCTGGGCACCATCCCAAGGGGGAAGGGTGGGTTTCCCTGGGTGTGCAGCAGCAGGATGAGTCCAGAGGCAAGAGGCTCCATCCTGAGGGGCTGGGTGGGCTCCAGTCCTGGCAGGGAGGGAGGGCATCGCTTCCCTGGGAGCAGAATAATGCCCAGGGCTTCTCTTGCCACTTGGGAATGAGGAGATTGATCCTGAGACTATCCTGGCATGCTGCTGCTGCCCTCACCTGGCTGCTTCTTCATTCCAGGAAACAAGAGAATACGAAGTTTCAATCTAAGGAGAGCGGTAAGAGAGTCTCGGGCTGCAAACTTAATGTGCTCTCATAGAACTTCCTCAGTAACTAATCCAGAGACCACGTGGAGTTTGGTTGGACCCCCCTGGACCTGCTGTTGTCTTTCCTTTTGCCTCTTGATTGAAGATTTCCCTGTTTTTTCTTCCCTGTATTTATTCTATTTAAGCTGCGATGGGTGTGCTGCAGAGCCCTGGGCGCAGGCAGCAGCGGGAGCCAGGGCAGGAGCCCAGGGTGGTGGGGGGGGACAGCCCACCCTGGCACGGTGACACGGTGTCCCCCAGCACTGCCCAGGCCCATGCAGGGGGATGGGAGTGGTTCTGATCTTGTTGAAACATTAAAAGATGTCTCCGTTGCAAGAGCCTGCAGTCGATTGCTGGGAGCCGAGGTAGGCACAGGGTTTGCTGCAGGGTCCCACCGCTGTTGCCAGCCCTCCCCATCCCACAGCTCCTGGCTTCCCGAGCTGGAGCTGCATCTTAGGGCTCCTGGGCTTGTGTGCCACCAGCCTCTGGAGGCTGTCCTCACAGTAGGGAAGCTGGTGGCTGGTGCAGAGCCCTGCTTGCCACGCTAGGGAGCCTGGCATAGCCTGGCACGCAGGAGGGACCTGCTGCTTTCTTTTCCCACTATGCTTTGGATGCTGGAGAGGCAGCGAGCCAGGACTCAACAGCTCTATGGAGAAGCATTAACTGGTGACCCCCAACAGCACAGTCACTGCCTGGGAGCTGTGGGGAACCTCCCTGGGCAAAGGGAGCAACCGGTGTCCCCTTTGATTGCACCAGTTGGTCCTCTTTGGTAACACCATGACCCATGCCAGGAAAATCCTGGCCCCACTCATGGCTGGAGGTCACCCCCTGCCTCCCTGGTAGCATCTCAGGGTAAGCAGGATGGACTGGGCTTCCTGTCACTGCTCACTTCACTGCAGGAGGACCTGCTGCCTACCCCCATGCCCTGGTGGCCACGGTGGCATGGCACCAGGCAGAGATCAGGGCAGTGCAGCACACCCAGCACCTCCTGTCCAGCCAAAGCCCCCAGGGTTGGCACCTTGCTGAGTGCCATCTGGGCTGGAGCTGGAGAGGGGCAGAGGATGAAGGTGGAGGTGTTTTGGGGAAGGAAAGGCAGGCAGGTAGTGTGGTTAGGCTCTGGCAAGGAGCTCCTTAGTCTGCAAGGAGCAGCACAGGCAGAAATCAGCCCAGCACCAGTTTGAGCCTCAGCATACCCCACGTTCCTTCACTGCCTTCACCCCTGCGAGAGCCGGGCACCAGCAGGGCTGACCTCCATCCATCCACAGGGACATGGACCCCAAAGGGCCACCTCCTCCCTGGGGACCCCACACCTCCACCCTCCCACCCCCCCAGCCAGGCCCTGGAGAGGGCAGTGGAGCCACCACCGTGTCCTTGGCTGCTGGTGTCTTTTCTTTTTGTCCTGGTGGAACAGCAAGTGGGACCACAGGAGGCTGGTTTAGCTCCTGGGTGGTTGTTGCATCTCTGCAGTGTACAGCTGAGACTTGGGGGTTGTTTCCTTTCAAAACAATGAATGTGTGTTTGTAATTTGTAAAGGTTAAAAACAAAAACACCAAAAAAACAAAGAAAAAGGAAAAAAAAAAAGTGCCAAAAATGTACTAAGCATTTCATTTCCCTTCCTACATGTCTGTTTTTATAAGAACAATGTGAAAATTGCTGGGATTAAATATTTTTGAACATGATGAAGTGCTGCTGTGGGAAGCTCTAGCGTTCAGTGTGACCTCCACACAAACTGTTCTGTATGTTGAAAGCTCTGGAGTAAGTTTGCAGAGAGGTGAACCACAGGCAGGGCCCTGGGCTGGCCTCCTGCATGGGGCTGCAGTGGTGCAGGAGAAGGTGAGTGCTGGGCTCATCACACCCAGTGGGACAGGGGCCTGATGCCTCTGCCTTGGCTCTGAGCGTGGCCTTCAGGGGCCAGATCCTGCCCTAGTGCAATCCCATGGTGTCCACCTGCTCCCATGGGGTGGAGCTGATCAAGCCCTGCTGGGACATGAGGGGAGCTGGTGCGGCCCTGGAGACATCTGTCCTCCATGGGATGCCTTGTGGAAGGCAGCACCCTCCCAAACCCAGCCTCACCCCTTCCCCAAGCATCACCCATGCCAGCTCAGCTGCAGCAGGGTGGGTGAAGGTCTGGTCCTGCCCTGAGGCACTGGGACTCTGCTAGATACCTATAGGTGTCACAGAGGATGTGCAGAAGGTTTAGAGGAGCCTGGCTAGCACGGCTCCAGCTGTGGGGACTCATCCTGCCCATGCCCTGCTTGCCCTGGTGACCCATGGCCATCCCCCAGCAGGTCCCAGAGGACATGTGCTGGCCGGGGTAGGGCAGCTCCTCAAAGCCACAGGGAGAACACGACAGGGTTGGGGGGTGCTGTGCCATCGACCCCCAGTACAGCTCCACAGTGGCCACATCCTGCACTGCTGCAGTGCACAGCAGAGGGGCACAGCTCAGCTCCAGGAATGCTTTGCAGCTGGGTGGGAAAAAATTCCACCCCACCCCACCCCCCCCAGCTCCCAGGAAGCCTTTCCAGACTGAGCTGCTCCAGGGGGGGCTTGTCTCTGCCCCGGGCCCCCGATGTGTGGGAGGTTTGCCCCCTCTGGGAGCTGGCTGAGCCCTGGCACACCCCTGGGGGTACTGTGGCACCAGGCGTGAGCAGGGCAGGATCCTGCCTGGGTGCCCGTGGGATGGCCTTGAGCACAGCTCTGCTCCAGGAACACGGTGGCAGGATGGCATCTGTCACCACCTCGCTAAAGAGCAGGGAAATCCCTGGTTAAATCCCATTTCCTGGTGCCTGTGGATTGCCAGGTTCCCCTGGCAGTGGCCAGCAGGGAGCGATGGAGATGCAGATTTCACCCAGTGCCCCGGGAAATGTCCTCTCCTGGAGCATCTACCACCCAGCCAGGAGACCTAGGGCTACCTGCCCCTCCCTGCACCTTCACACACGAAACAATAAACACAATCCTGCACTCTGCAGACTCGCTTTTAGGAAAGGTTGTGATGTGACAGAAGCTAATAGCTTCCTTTAGCAGCTGTCAGGGTAGTGCACAGGGAGGGAGGGAGCCGAGGCTGCTGCGGAGCATTCCCGGGGGGAGGATGCTTGGGTTATTTTTGGACAGAGATTGTAAGAGACTTAAAATGCAAGGGGAAGGAGAAAAAGATAAAAGAGAAACCTACCAATCTTGCTGCTGCTGTTCCTCCTCGGTGACGTAAAGCAGGAGCCAATCTGTGGCCTTGTGCTTTGTGCAGCAGATGAGGCTTTTGTCTGAGCACAGCAGCCACAGCCATCGCCCTCCTCACCTCTGCAGCATGCAAGTCCCACAGTAGTCACGTAGCCCAGGGAACCCCACACCCACTCTGAGCTCATGGATGGGACAGCAAGGACCTCTCCCCTCCTTCCCACAGCATCCCCCCTAGGGATGCCCTTGCCCTGGCACAGGGGCTCGTAGTCCCCAGCATGATTTCACCCGGCTGTTCCCTGCCCATATTTCTGCACCTTCCCTCTTTTTTGGGGGTTATTTCTGAGCAGGAGCCAAAGAAGTTTGGGAGAAGTCATGCCAAAGGTGGAGGGCTGGGGATGCAGCTGGTTCCCAACTCCCCCCCTCCCAGCTCTGCTCATTGCCAAGAGGCAGGAATTGTCCGTGGGGTGCCCACGGTCACTGGTGTCACTGGTGACAGAGCCAGGAAACAGCAGCAGGGTGGGATATGATTAAAGAGCAAAGAGTGGGGGGCTCGGGGCTGGGCAGCAGAGCAGCAACCAGAAATGCTGAGGGAGGGCTGCAGGGCTGAGAGACAAAGTCATGCTCAGAGGATCCTGCATGTTGCCTGGGCACAGGCTGGGCTGGTGGGGACCAGGAACCAGGAGCCTGTGTGACAGGAAGGGTCCCCCAGGAGCCAATGCTCCAGGAAATCCTGGCCCTGGCAGGACACAAGCACAGTTTTGGCAGCAGCCACGTCCTGGCAGAGGCTGAGGGGAGGACACAGGATGGTGGCTGCCCCAGGAGCATGTCTCAGAAAATGGAGAAGGAACCACTGGAGCCAGGAGACTTCCAGGCAGACAGGGCTCCTGCCAGGGTGTCGCTGGCAGAGCTGTGCCAGGCACATCTCAGGGCTGTTCCCAGCCCTTCTGCCGTGGGATGGTTCCTGTGCCTGCTCCTGCTGCCTGCTCGGCCCCTGCCAGACCCTTTCTGTCCCCGCGTTGAGCCCAGTGACCCTTGCTGGCCATGGGGCTGGGCTCACTCCCTCCACCCTACAGTCACCACATGACTGTAGGCACTGGCTCTGTGGTGGGTGCTCTGGATGCTTGGGCCCTACCTGCACCACTCCAGGAGGTCCCAGCTGAGCCACCCCATCCTCAGGCCCTGCCTGTTTGATTCCCAGGGATGACATCTCCCCAGGCTGGGTAAGTCACCCAGGACAACTCAGAGTAGAGGAGGTGGAAGGGTGAAGGAGGGACCTGCAGAGCACAGACCCAGGAAGAGGCTGGCAGCAGGATGAACCCTCCGTAGCAGCACCCCTGGTGCAGTGCTGGGAAGAGAGTTGCTGCACTGGAGGGTGAAGACCACCCAGTGACATCCTAATGGCAGAGGAAAGAGAAGGGCAGTTGGTCCTGCGGAGAAAAGACAAGCAGCAGAGATAAGGAGCAGGGTCTGGAGGGGCCCAACAGGGAGCAGAGAGCAGAAGGCAGAGAAGGGGAGAAGGGTTGGGAGAGTCCAGAACTCAGTGCTGGGGGCCAGCAGAGTCTGTGGCTGCTGACAGAAGGATGTGCTCTATGCCAAGAGCAGGCATGCGGTGTGGGCTGAGGCTGAGAGGGGTCTGGGAAAGAGCAGGAAGCAATAAACTCACCTTCCTTTCACCCTGCAACACGCAGCCATGCCAGGAACCTTCAGGAGCAAACTGAGAAGGAAGCTGGGGAGCAGAATGTGCCCATGGGAGCTCAGGGGAGCAGCAAAATGTGCCAGGACAGGGCAGGAGGTGCAGGTTAGATCTGCAGCAGCCAGGGATGAGGTTGCTCTGGAGCCAGCACACACAGCTGAGGGGCTGAGCAGAGCAGCTCTCCCCTCACTTCTGAGGGCCAGCTCAAGCTGTGACAGGGAGGACGTGCAGGCTTGGCAGTGCCACGCACCGGATGGCAAAACCTGGGGAAGCAAGGCAGGGCTTCCCCCGCGCTGAGAGCTGTGACACAGCCCACGCAGCTCCACGTGGCACTGCCACAGGGCAGGGCAGCCCTGCCAGGGCTCTGCCTGCGCCCAGGCTCTGCCTGCACCAGGGCTTTGCCTGCAGCCAGCTCCCTTAGCAGCTCGCGTGGCACCAGAGGGGATGGTGGAGGGACATCTGGACCTTTGGGGCTCCTGGATTTTGACAGCATTCGCTCAGGTGAATGGGAAATGGGCTGGGGAGGGGAAAAGCAAGCAAGCAGGAAGTGGAAAGGCTCTGCTTCTCCATCAGCACGGAGGAGCTCTTAGGGGACACCCCAAATGGGTCCAAGTGCTGAGCTGCTCCTGTAGGTCACGACTGGGGTCTGCTGAGGCTCCGTGGCTCCTGCACCCACTGCCTTCAGGCTCTGGAAGGGCATTCCCAGGAACCTCAGTCCAGACACTGCCCACAGATGAGGGAGGAAAAGCCTGGGTGCTGCATCTATGGTGCTGCATCCCATGTGCCCCCAGAGTCCCGGGCCAGTATCTCCTGCCTCCTGGCAGCCAGCACCCCTGGGAACAGCCTCTTCTCATCCGAGGTGCTGCAGCACACCCTCACACCCTCGCTGAGGCATCCCTGGCTGCCTGCATCTGGGGCATTGCCTCCAAGGGTGCTCCTGTTCCCTGCATACTAGACACATGCATCCTGAGGGACCAGCACCCCCTGCATCCTGGGGGGGCTGCATTCTCAGGTGCCTTCATCCCTGAGTGCCTGTATCTCTGCAGCCAGTACTCCCTGCATCCTTGGAGCCAGCATCCTGCAAATCCCAGGTGCTGCATCCCTAATAATCTGTGTCTCTGGAGCCAGTAACCTGACTTCTGGGTGCCTGCAATCCCTGGGCGCGCCCATCTCTGAGGCCAGCATCCTCGAGGCCAGCACCCCCGGGACAGCATCCTGACCACTGCAGCACCCAGTTTTCCCTGTCTGTCCTCCTGCCTTCCCTCGTTGCCTCTGCATCCCTCTGCTGCGCTCCCCGAGGGCCAGGTCCACCCACATCCCGGGGTTCACAGGATGGATGCTTCCCCCAGGGATGACCTCCCACTCTCTCCAAGGACAGGACCCCCTGTGCCGGTGCCGATGCCGATGCCGCAGCCCTGCTGATCCCTCCCAGCTCCTGCCGGCCCCACCCGGTCCCTCCCGGCTGCGGGGGCGGGGGCCGGACCTGCAGAGCAGGGCGGGCGATACCGGGGCCTCTCCCAGGGCTCGCAGCTGCCGGTCGGTGCCGGCGGGGGCGGTGCGGGCCCCTCCTTGCCCGGGCTGCTGGGAGTTGTGGTCCGCGGCGGCGGCGGCGAACGGAACGGAACGGAGCGAGGGGAGCGGAGGGGTGCGGAGCCCCGCACGGCTCCGCACGAGCGGCAGCAGGTCGGTACCACCGCGTCGCGTTGCGTCGCGTCGCGTCGCATCGCCCCGAACCGTATCGCATCACACGGCGGGGAGAAGGGAAGGGAATGCGGGGGGCAGGCGGCGGGGCCCGGCCGGGGGCAGTGCGGGGCTCGGTGTCGGCCGTGGAGGGTGACAGCAGGATGGCAGGGGCCGGAGCCACTCTGGGTGACGTGAGACCAGCACGGCGGGCAGGAGCTGCCACGGCGGGGGATGGTACTGCCATACCGGGGGATACAGGCACATAGGGTGATGCAGCCACACCGGTAGAAACAGGCACAGAGAGTGATGCAGGCACACCGGTGATATAGTCACACCAGGTGGTACAGGCGTACTGGGGGATACAGCTGCACTGGTTGATACAGGCACACAGGGTGATACAGCCATGCCAGGTTGTACAGGCACACGGGGTGATACAGGCACAGCAAGGTGGTACAGGCACACTGGTGACACCAGCTGACAGCAACCACGCCGACTGACACCGTCACTCCAGGTGACACGGCTGGGGTGGCACACTGGAGGAGAGGCTCAGCCTGGCCCTGCTCCAGCTCAGTAGTAGCAGGCGGTTCCCGGCCTCACCCCAACGCTCCTGCATCCAGGGAACACGCCTGGCACCGCTCCCGAAGGCGACAACAGTGCCTGTGCCGGGCTGAGGACAGTCCCGCCAGGCGTCCTCCTCACCACAGAGCCCACGGCCTGGGGATCCTAGATGGGCTGAGCAAAACTCACCTCCTTCAGGAGATGGCCAGGGCCACCCCCGAGACACCAGGATGCAACTTTCTGCTGCATCGAAGCCTCCCTGCCTTCATTATGTAATGGCACTGCTGCCTGGCACGGTGCTCGCCTCCACGTCCTGCACAACTTCAGTGCGATGTGGAATCGATTTCCACTCCTCTGGGCTGGCTCTGCTCTTTGTTGTAGTTAGCTGGTGAGCCTTTTGGTGGATCTGAGGTCAGGGGTTGCTCTATGTCACTACCCATCCTGGTGCTGTGTGTGGCTGGGCTGGAAGGGTGATGGCAGCAGGTCCCAGCTGGGAGCACTGCTGGTGTTCGGGCTGTGCTCTGCCAAGTGGGTCTGGGCAGGTTGGCATTGAGGCTGCCTGTGCTGGCTCAGGAGGCAGTTGCTGGGCTGGATCTCCTGGGGGGTTCTGCCTGGAGCATCCCTGTGTGGTCCAGGGCTCAGTAGCCCAAAGGCTTCCCTGACTGTGAGGCTGTGGGACCACGCAGTCTGCATGTGGGCTGAGAGGCTTTGGCTTTGTCCTGCTCAGAATGTTTTCCCCAGATTTTTATGCACCTGCTTTGTCAGTAGGCTTCTGAGTGAGCCTGGCTGCTGCACTGAGGTAGCCTGTCAGGGTGAGAGCCACTCTGAATACAGATCATGCCAGGGCTCTGCCTGACTTTCCAGGCATGCTCCAGAACCATGGGACATCGTTCCAGGGCTCTGCCCACCTTCCTAGGCCTGCTTGGGCACCGTGGAGGAGTGTGGTGGGATTGTGCCAGCTTTGAGGAACACCCCTGGGACTGGCTCCATGGTCTGGACTGGAGAACTCGATCTGTCTGGAGGGATGCCAGCCTGTGGGGAGGGAAGGAAGTTATCTTAAAATTCCTAGGAGGCTGTGATGTGCCACGTGGATTGCAGATCCCGGGACGGGGCAGGCAGACAATGTCCTACAAGGAAGTAGGACAGGAGGAACCCTGCCGCCAGCTTCCCCAGATGTCCCTTCCTGGGGTGTCCCCAGCCCTGCTCAAGGTCCACAGCTGCAGGGTCAGGCCCCAGCCAAAGCTCCACCAGCCAAAGCTCATCACCATTGCCATCAGCAGGGAAATGCACATTCATTAACAGGCTGCAGGACCTTGGCAGGGAGCTCTGGGAAGACTTGGGAGGCTTGGATGGCTTCCCTGGCTAATAAACTGCTCCTTCAACAATGCAGTGCTGGGAGCTGGTGACCTGGGAGCTGGTAACCTCTAGTTGGTGAAATCAAACAACCCTGACCTACCACAATCACTGCTGTGCCCTCACTGTGACCTCACCATGCCCTTGCCAGGCTGCCTGAGGGCTGGGCTCCCACATCCTGGAAGGTACTTGGGCAGACTGGGTGCTGCCAGCTCAGTCTCAGGAGGGAGAATTGTTTCAGGGCATTTAGATCAAGAGGATAAACTGATGTGCTGCAAGGTAGGGCTGTTAAGTGTCTATTCCCAGCATTGCCTTGCTGCCTTATCAGGCAGATTTCAAACGTGATAAGGTGGTATTAGAGGAGAGAAGTGAGGGAGAGCAGGAGAGGGGATGGATGTCCTGAGCAGTAGGATCCTAGAAGCCTGGCTCTCCCCTTTACCTTCCATTTAGATATTTGTGGCAGATGCTGTTGGAAGGGGTGTTTTCTTTTTCCTCAGCATGGGATGATGCTGGGCTCAGGGGGAAGGAGGAGGGCTCCTTGCCCATCACCCCCCTACAAGGAGCCAGTGCCCTGCTCAACCCCGTCACACAGACCTGGCTGTAACCTGCACCATCTGCCTCCCTAATGCCTCTGTGTTTCTTTCTTTCCTCACAGCCTCCCTGCAGTGCTGCCTTTCAAGATAATCAGCCCAGGAGCAGAGATGAGGACCTTCTGGGCACATCCCTGCTGACCTGTGGTGCTGGGACCCACCCCGGGCAGCCTGGCCACCCACCTCCCCTGGAGCTGCTGGCTGCAGCTGCCCACGCAGAGCTCCTGGATGCACAGGGCAGAGCCTCAGCTCCGCAGCCCCATGGCAGCCCCTTCCCAGCTGCATGGTGTGGGTCCCTCTGAGGAGCACCAGGACTGACGGCCAGGCCCTGCTGCGCGCACCCACCACCCGCTGCACCACCATGTCTTTGGAGTGGCTGATGGGCTGGAGCTGGTCCCTGGACGGCCTCCGGGATTTCATCGCCACCGGGATCCAATCTTTCCGGGACTGTGACTCCAGTGCCCTCGCCGCCGTCGCCTGCCTCCTGCTCCTCTTCGTCTGGTACTGCTACCACATCGGGCGGGAGCAGCCCCGCGCCTACCCCACCGTCAACGCCCTGATGCAGAGCGCCGAGGCCAACGGCGTGCAGAACGGCTTCGTCTACTGCCACTCGCCCGAGTGCGTCCGCTGCACCCACCACGACGGCCTCAACCAGAAACTCTACCACAACCTGCAGGAGTACGCCAAGCGCTACTCCTGGTCCGGCATGGGCAGGATCCACAAAGGCATCCGTGAGCAGGGTCGTTACCTCAACAGCAGACCCTCCATCCAGAAGCCAGAAGTCTTCTTCTTGCCGGATTTGCCCACCATGCCCTATTTCTCCCGGGACGCTCAAAAGCACGACGTGGAGTTGCTGGAGCGCAACTTCCAGACCATCCTGTGTGAGTTTGAGACCCTCTACAAAGCTTTCTCAAACTGCAGCCTCCCACAAGGATGGAAAATGAACAGCACGCCCAGCGGGGAGTGGTTCACCTTCTACCTGGTGAACCAGGGCATGTGCGTGCCCAGGAACTGCCGGAGGTGCCCACGGACGTACCGCTTGCTCGGGAGCCTTCGCACCTGCATTGGCAACAACGTCTTTGGGAACGCGTGCATCTCCGTGCTGAGCCCGGGCACCGTCATCGCCGAGCACTACGGACCCACCAACATCCGCATCCGCTGCCACCTCGGTGAGTGCCCAGGGGGCTTATTCCTCCTGGCTGGGTGTCCCTGCTGTGGGTCTTGGGTGGGGAGGGAGGCAGCAGCCACACCTGGGTGCAGGAGCCCAGAAAAAAGCCTCTTGCACCTTGTGCTCTTCCAGTTCAGTCACTAACTGCAGTGCCGAGGCCAGCTCAGGTGCTCCTGAGGGAGGTTTTGGAGGTTTGGGGGATTTTGTGGCAGAAACTTACCCAGGAGAAGCTGGTGCTCAGTTCCCACCTGTGCTCAAATCTCCCTGAGGGTCCTCAGCTCTGTGTCAGGAGGGTTTTGCCTCCCCCATCTACCAGTCTGGAGATGTGGGATCCTGCTGGTGTGAGATATGGGACCGAGTTTGTGCAGGGGTCTCCAAACGACCACCGCTCTGCAGGCCCCCGGCATGTGGGGCACCCTGGGGTGCTGCTCCAGGGGCTGAACCATCTCCCAGGGCTGCCCCTCTGGCAGCTCCCCCTCTCCTGGGATTTTGGATGCCCTGTGATGTGATGTGATGTGAAGTGAGCTAAGATGGATGCAAATCACGGTTGGGGGGTCCCGGGGTATCCCCTCCGGTGGGCTGAGCGCTGGGCTGGCAGCACACGGTGGTGCCCGGGATGGGGAGAGCCCACGCGGCACAGATGGTTGGGACTCTGCCGGGCTGGAAGCAGCACAGATCGTGCCGGGGGAGGCACCGCACGGGCCCTGCTGGCAAACACCAAAAGCACTTGTTAGCCAACTCCTCTTGGGTAAACACACTCAGGCAGTGACTGGCCATTTCTTTAGAACGGAATCAGTCTTCAGAGCTGATCCAAGTTGCTCTCCAGGCCTGGAGAGCTACTGGAGAGGAAGGACCTGCCCTTGCCGTTGTCAGGAGGCAGCCCGGTGCCTGCCCAGCGCTGGTTTTCCCCTCTCTCTGGGGAGATGCCTTCACCTTGAAAGGAGCTGAAAGTGCTTCCTGTGAGGGGGCCAGTGAGGTGAGGTCCAGGCTGGCTCAAACACACCCTGCCCAGGCAGCATGGAGCTGGGGCTAGCTCTCCAGCTGGAGCACACTGGGGAGAGGAGCAATGTGGGTCATTCCCTTGTCTTTCCACATTTGCCACCTCCATCAGCTCCAGGGCTGTCGGTCCTCCAGCCAGGACACAGCACAATACCTGGGGTGCTCACTGATGTCCCCACCTCGGTGCTGGGGATGCTGTGCTGAGGTCATGGATATGTTTAGGAGGCACTCAACTCTCTCAGGCCAGCTTGCTCAGCAAAGCCAGAACAACCAAATTGCTGCCTTGGATTTACCCCAACCCCAGTCCTGCTCTGGGAGCACGCAGGGCCACGGACAGGCACCAGCTCAGCCCCTTTGAGGGACAGGGCAGTGTCCCCTGGGCTGTGGGTGTGATGGAAAAGCTGCTGGCTGTCACCTCCCCCAGCTGCTCAGCTCCTCCTTTTCCAGCTGGAGCAGCTCCAGCTGAGGCCGTTGTGCAGGGAAATGGCTTTGAGTTTACGCAGGCTTTGAACCATCCCTTGGAAAAGCAGAGAGGCTTTCTGAGCTCCTAGGCAGCTGGGAGTCCCTGCTGCACTCGCTTGGTTTTGGCATGGCTGTGGGAGCTGTTCCTGCTCGTTTGCTGCAACCTTACTGTTGGCAAATCAGGTGAGCCCTGACCTCTTTCTCCACCATGGCTCCATCCTTGGGGCAGGTTCACTCTACCCCAGCTCCTGAGGGCCCCAGCACTGTGCGGGGGTCACATCCCTGAGGCAGGGTGTGATGAGGTTGATCCTCACCAAACTAGCCTGGCTTGTGCTAGTATTTTTAGGAAGAGTCATTGTATTTCTAGGATTGTCCTTCTTCATGTGGCCTTCACAGAGCCTCTGCCCTCTGAGGGCTTTGGGACCCTCCTGGATCCCTGTCTCTCCGCTGCTTGGTGGGTCACTGGCTGCCAGTGTCCCCGGTGGAGGGGCTGGAGTGACAAGGCAGATGCTGGTCTATGCAAGACCAAGCAGGGAGCTTGTGGCAGAGCCAGGAACTGAGCCTATTGCTCAAGTCCTGGTGCAGCATCTCCTCCTACTCCGGCCTTGCAGGGTGATGGCAGCAGAGCTGGAGGAGGGGAGAGGGCAGGATCCTGAAGCTAGAAAATGCACCAGGAGAGAGGCTGCCTTCATGCACCCCATTTCTGTGGGCTCCCTGGGGACCTGAGGGACATTCCATGTGCAAAAGATGGTGCCCAAGATGCTGAGCTCGTTGGGGTACAGCAAGAGATGCCTGGGGGTAGTCCTGCAGCAGCTGGGGATGAGAGGGGCAGAATGGATGGGGCAAGGGCTGAGCTGCAGCAGGCTCAGAGGTTAGCTTGCTGATGCAGAGTCAGCTTGAGGCATGGTTTGAACCCTGGGCTCTGCCACGTGCTGAATTTAGTGCAGCATCTACTACTGCTCCTCTCTGGAGGGAAGCAACCCTCAGGCAGCAGCATGGGGCTCACACAGAGCTCCCCGTTCACACCTCATTGTGGGGAGCACAGCACTGCCTGACCCTCCCTGTCCTCTCTCTCTCTCTGTGTGCTGAAGGTCTGAAGACACCTAGCAACTGTGAGCTGGTGGTGGGGGGTGAGCCTCAGTGCTGGGCCGAGGGTCGCTGCCTGCTCTTCGACGACTCCTTCCTGCACACTGCGTTTCATGAAGGTAAGCCCAAAGAGCCCATAAGGCTTTGCAGTCTCAGCTTCCACAGGCAGCAGTGCTGGGGAGGACCAGGGAGAGCCTGGTCCCTTCTCCTACCAGAGCAGCTGCAGGGCTGGAGGCATCTCATCCAGGGGGAGGAGAGGTTACACCGCTGCTGCCCTTGACTCCCACTGGGGAGGGCAGTAGCTCCATTCCTGGTAGGGTGGGGCTTTGGGAGGCTGGAGCATCCCAGTGCCCCTCACCCAGTGGAGCTCCCTGAGCCCCCTCCTCAGCCTGCCTCGGGGCTTGCTCCTCTCCTGACTTGCAGCCCTGCAGTGCTTCCAGTCAGGCACAGGGCCTGGGAATCCTCTGCCTGCCATGGCAGCCAGCACCGAAAGGCTTCCCTCGTCCCCCAGAGCTTTGCAGGGCAGAGCTCAGGCTGTGATGCCGACAGCCTCAGCCTTCTCTCGCCCTTGCTGGTGGTGGCAGAGCCGTGGGCTGCGGTGGCTGGGTGCTGACGTGCCAGCAGTGCCTCTGTCTCCCATGCAGGGAGGAAAAGCCTCATGCTGGCCTCTTCTGCTGCCTCTCTCCATCGCTGACGGCCGCTGCTCTGCTTCAGCTTTCCTGGATTAACCACCATTAGTCACTGGTGGCATAAAAGCACCGAGAGGAGCTGGTTTACGCAGGAGAGCGTGCGAAGCGCGTGGGAGAACAAAAGCTGTTGCTCCCACATCAACCCTGCCTGCAGGATTGGGAAGCACAGCTCGGTGCGGAGCCCTGGGGCTGTGCAGGCTGGAATAGCACAGCAGCAGCTCGCAGCACAGCTCTGAGACGCAGCTGTAAGGAGGCCTAGCTCAGCAGTGTTGTCTGCTGCCCTGTGGTGGCAAACCTTCACGTCTGATTGCCCAAAGCAAGCCCAGAAACCTGGCAAGGGAGGACCCTGCCCTGCCCTGCTGCTCCTGCTGCTGGAGGGCACTAGGCTCCCGGTAAGCAGCACTCCTGGTGTTTACCGGGGCTGCGGCCGGCAAGTTGCCTGGTGCAGCTGAAGTCTGGCCCCGCCGCGAACCCCGTGCTCTGCCCAGGGTGCAGGCAGCAGCCTCCCAGCGCAGAGCCTTGCCACCTGCATCCCGAGCTCGTCACCCACAGCCTCACCCTGTGCCTGCATCCCCAACCCAGGTCCTCCGGAGGAGGGTCCCCGCGTGGTCTTCATGGTGGACCTGTGGCACCCCAACGTCGCCGCCGCCGAGCGCCAAGCCCTCGACTTCATCTTCGCCCCGGGACGATGACGCTGCTGCCCGGTGTCGTGGGTTCGAGGGCAGCTGGCAGGAGGGGTGGCTACGCCAGCTCGGGTCCAGCCCCGGACGCCTGCCGCACTGGAAGCCTCCTCCCAGCCCGTGGCCTCGGGGTCCTCCCTCCTGGGGCTCTTGTAAATGGAAACTGCGACGTGTATCAACGCCCATCTCTCCTCCTTCCCTCCTTGGCTTCAGGGATCCTTCTCCACCACGGCAGCCCCTCGCCCTCCCTCCGTGGCTAGCTGCAGCACCACTCCCCTACCTGTCATGTTGCTACTGTGTTTCGCGGTGTTCAGAAGTAGAGTAACAAAACCAAGGGTGTTTCTTTGGATGTAATAATGTAAAACTCCTCGTGGTCATCAGAAGAACAACACACACACACACACACAAAACAGGAGAGCAGGCAAACAGCCCAGCACTGCCCTCAGCCTGTCCTGACTGCAGGCCCTGGATGGACAGACAGATGGATGGACACTGGGGGCTGCAGGGGCTGGGGCAAATGGGACAGTGCAGCCTGTGAGCTCTTGCCCCATGAGCCCAGGGGCTTCCACTCCTTCCCTTGCATGCCAGCAGGACCCTGTCCCATGGCTCCCCATGCATCCTGCCCCGAGAAACCTTTGTTGCCACAAGGGCAGGGAGAAGGGCACAATGCCAGCTCCTGGCTGCCCTCATAGCCCCAGCAAGCCCAGGGGCACCCTGACATATATCCTGTCAAGGGCAAACAGCACTCATTGAGCCCTTTAATCTGACTAAGGGCATTATCAGTTGCCTAAATTCCCTCCTTGCTTTATCTACAAACTTTGGCTTTTCCCAGCTCAAGCTGGGAAGCACCTGCTGGGGAAGGGAGACTGGGAATGCAGCACAGGGCTTTGGTTTGGCCACAGGCAAAGGCCAGGGAAGAAACGACATCAGGCTTCCTTCTGCTGCTCCACCTTCTCCTCCCCTCAAGTACAGAGAGGGCAGCTCACACATACCTGACAGCAAAGGAAAGGTTTCCAAAGGCAAGAGGTGGTTAATTCTGCAGTGCCAGGAGTCCTGTCCTGTCCTGAGTCACCCAGCAGCCAGGGTCAGTGTGGGGAGGTCTCACAGGGTACAGCCCTGCCCTAGGTTGATCACATGCTGCACGTGAAGATGTGCTGGGTGCTCACTGCTCGGGGTGGGAAGGGGCTGGGCCAGGCTCGGGGCCAGGCTCAGCACAGCTCTGGGCACCACTGAGCTCTGTGCCCTGCCCAGGAGGGAACAGAGCCCTGCAACCCTCTGATTTCATGACAGACTTTACAGTGATCAGATTGCAAGATGAGGCAGAGATTTCCAAACACCCCAGAACTTTTGTACCCCTGTTGTTACAGACTCTGAAGTGCATGATTCCGACACGCATCGAGTACCTGGAGGCAGCCCCCGAGGAAGCCACTGGCTTGGTAACTGCCTGACAGCTGGGTACCTTTCATCCAGTGGATAAGCAATGATTACCAATAAAGAGTTGTGCTGAAAACAGAACAGGCTCTGCCTGGGGTGTGACTAGTGCAGGGCCAAGCAAAACCTCTGAGGGGTTGGGTCCTGCTCACCCCAGAAATGTGCTGGGAGAGCAGAAGCCCTCATTTGAGGCTGCACCTTGAATCCTAGGTTCAGGTTTTGGGCCTCTTGATCCAAGAAGGACATGGAGGTGCTGGAGACCCTGACAAGTAGCTGCTTTGCAGGAACAGCCACAGTGACAGGCACCAGTGCAGGAACTCACCCTCAGCAGGCAGTAAACTAGAGGCAACAGCTCACCCAACCCCAAACCCTCACACCAGGAGTCACAAACACGATGACCAAGCAGTACGCAGGACTCTGGCCACTGACACATGGTGCTTGGATGAGTCTTGGAGACTCTCTTTTATTTCCAAAGCCTCAGTGATGTGTGTGTAACAGCAGCAGGCTTTGAAACACAGCCCAGTCAGCTGCAGGCATCTGTCACCCATCTGTAAGCAGCCAGCACCACCAGCCCTCCCCAGCCAGGTGCTGAGAGGGGACACATCACCTGAGCAGGAGGAGAGCAGCTGCTGAGGGCTGCACAGCCTCTTTGGTCCCATTAGCTTAAGGGGCTCCCACTTGCCTTGGCTGCCAACAAGTCAGCAGTAACAGCAAGGAGGTGAAACAAGGTCCTGCAGCAGGAGGAAGGGGAGGAAGCAGAAGGCTGAGGAGCTGGCAGGAGGGGGGCTGCATCCACACCACCATCCCCACAGCCTCTGTGAGAGGCTGGCAGGTGACAGCCATGCCAGGGGGCAGCATGGAAGGCAGTGCTGGGCTGCACGGGGACCCAGCAGGATGGAGGCACCAGGACCTCCCAGATTCAGCTCCAGCATCAAAACCTCCTGCCAGCACCTGGAGGAAGGTTATGAGTTTTGCAGCACTTGTCCTGTTCCAGTTAGCCTGAGAACATGCAGAACATTAATCAAGGTCAGGCAGGGGTCAATGCTAGAGAGAAAGAGAGAGAAATAAAGCCCAAGTCTGGCCAGGGCAAGTGTAGGCACAGCTCCAGGCAGCTGCAGTGTCTGAGGGACATCTCTCAACACCAGCACTGCCCACTAGCCTGCTGTCTGCATAGCTTAGAGCAAGGAAAGGTTTTCCTTTAGGTCAAGGCACTCCAGGGGTCTCTGCCTGCAGCAGCAGAGCACCATGAACAGTCCCAGAGCCAGTGTAAACCAGGCACCCAGCCCAGCTATTGCCACCTTCAGTCTTTGGCAAGTGCTAACAGCAACAGCAGCCTGCACTGGAGCACGATGTGCTGCAGGAACAGGGCGGCAGCAGTGACCTTACCTCAGGGCAGGGCAGGTCTGGAGAACCCCCAGAGGTGGCCCAGAGCCTTGGGGCCACCTGTGGGCTAAATGGCTTCGAGATTTTACTCCTGGGAGGGGAGACAACTCTCCCCAGGGGCTGAGGCACGGGGCCTCAGGGCCTCAGTTCAGAGCAGGTTCACTCCATGCTTCAGCAGCTTCTGCTTGGCCTTGTTGGGCAGGCTGAAGGCACTGTCGTGGGGGTTGGGAACTCCTGAGTTACGGAGGGGAGCAGCCAGCTGCTGGAAGTAGGTTTCCTGGACGGGGCTGCGGCAGGCGTAGACGGCCGTGGAGGCGTTCCTGGGGCAAAGGGAAGGCAGGGCTCAGGAGCCAGAGCTTTCTGCAGGACCCACTCCAACTCCCCAGCCTGGGACTGGCATGCTTGTGGCACTGCAATCCCAGCTGCTGAGAGACTTCGAGGTGCCTGTCAGCAAAGGAACACGGAGCTGAAACGAGCACCAGAGCCCTGCAGCGTCACCAGGAGGCCAGAGGGAACCAGAATCTCCCTCTCAAGGGTCCTGGCATCCTCAAGGGTTGTGTCTCAGCCCCAGGGACCCCCTCAGCAGCATTAACACCCACAGACCTCTGAGTATTCCCCTGGCTGGCAGAGCAGCCCAGGGCACCAAGAGCTGCTAGTTAAACACTCCTCGTGTCCAATATCCATCCCTTCTGGAGCAGCCCATCTCACTGCTACTGTCCTGAGATCAAACCCCAGCACAGAGCCTCACAGCAGGAACCATACCAGGTTGGTTAGTCAGACATGTGATGAAGCTTGGACAATGTTCCACCTGCTCAGGAGGAGAAACTTGTTTGGTGTGAGGGTGTTGGAGCCCTGGCCCAGGCTGCCCAGAGAGGCTGTGGAGTCTCCTTGTGTGGAGAGATTCCCAAGGCAGCTGGAGGTGACCCTGGGTAAGCTGCTGTGGGTGCCCTGCTGGAGCAGGGGGGTTGGCCTGGGTGATCTCCAGAGGTCCCTTCCAACCCCTAACCCTGCTGGGGTTCTGTCCTAGTCAGATACTGTAACCACAACAGCTCAAGTGGCTGATTAAAAACCACCACTCAGTATCTACCTGCAGGAGTGCTGGCAGGGAGCAGAGGACTCTGCACTCCTCCTCCAGGGAGGAAAGCTGCAAGGACTATGTTTGCTGACACCCTTCTGTGACAACTCTCCATAAAGGAAAGCAGATTTAGTCATCTGTTCCTCACTGATTCACACCCAGAGCTGCTCCCTCTGGGCCCCCAGACGGCGCTGGCTCAGCCCGTGCAGGGTCTGAGGAGCCAGTTGAAACTCTGCTGAAGGAGGAGTTCTCCAGGATGGGAGTGTTGTGATTCACAGCTCCTTGGCAAGCTGTGGCAGGGAAGGGAAGCACTGTCATTCCCAGAGGCACCTTGATTTCATGGTGTTTTGGAGAAACAAGCAGAGAGGAATCCCCCAGCCCCAGCACCACCCCCTCCCGGAGCTCAGCTGCAGGCTCTGGGGGAGCTGTGGAGCAGCTTCCCCCACGGCTGGTGGAAGGGCTTCTGGGCTGGGATAAGAACATCTTGCCTGGCACATCACACAATGGAGCTTGCCACACACATCACAGCCTGTTTCCAACCCAACAAGCCGAGCAGGAAAACAAGCTGTAGGTTGGCAGCTCTGGGTGCTCCTGGCTCCCAGCCGAGACTCCGAGGCAGCAGGAGGAGCTCTGGTTAGAACTGTGTCTTCAGAACACTGGGGGGCCAGGAGCTGCCAGTCTGGAACTGTTAGAGCCTAATCCACACCCCTGGCACAGCTCAGCTGTCCTCTCTGAGCAGCAGCTGAGGGAACTGGGCTTGGTTAGCCTGGAGAAGTGCAGGCTGAGGGGAGACCTTGTCAGTGTCTAACACTCCCTGAGAGGAGGTTGGAGCCAGCTGGGGCTTGGGCTCTTCTCCCAAGGAAGATTGATAGGACAAGAGAAACAGCCTCAAGTTGTGCCAGGGGAGGTTTAGGTTGGACATGAGGAACAATTTCTTCTCTGAAAGAGTGGTTAAGCATTGGCCCAGGCTGCCCAGGAGTCCCCACCCCTGGAGGGGTTGAAAGGCTCTGGAGCTGTGGTGCTGAGGCCATGGTGCAGTGGTGACCTGGCAGTGCTGGTTCATGGTTGGGCTTGGTGACCTTAAAGGTCTTTTCCAAGCTAAATGATTCTCTGGTTCTCTTTATAACTCAGTTCACTTGCCCTGGTGCCACCACAGCCTCCCAGCACCCAGACCACACTGCAGGCAGAACAGGAAGCAGCCAACAGCTAAAGAGGAATCTCCAGGGAAGGTGGTGACAAGCTTGGGCCTCAGCAAGAGACACTGCTGTGACTCCAGCACATGCCAAGCCTCAGCCAGCCTTAGAAACGGGGTTCCCTTCCTCTGCCTGTGCCATGTGCCACCCAGCAGCCCATGCCTGGCAGAGGAGGGACTCGGGAGCAGCCTCACCTCAGCAGGAGCTCGGTAGCAGTCGGGACCTGGCTGAAGGTGGCGTGGATGAGCGCAGCAGCCCGCAGGAAGTGCCGGTCCAGGGGGCCAGGGCTGGGAGGCAGGTTGGCTGCAGAACAGGAGGGAGGAGGGTGTTAGAAGAGGAGCATGCCCTAAGTGACTGAGCAGGAAAAGGCTGCAGACCTCTCCCACAGAGCCTGGATATCTGCAGGGCAGAGACAGCCACCCCCTAAGCCCCCGTGGGACCTCACTGGGGTCAGTCAGCAGCTTGCACTGTGCTCTGCCAGCCACAAACCAAGAGCCCACTTGAACCTTTCCACCCCAGAGGGGTAGCAGGAAGGCTTGAGACCTGGAATCACTGGGGTTTCTCTCTTCCCCTGAAGCAAAAGCCCTCTGCTGCACAGCAGGACAACAGGCATCACAGCTGGGACGGTGAAGTCAGGGGGAAGGAGGGTGGCTTTGAAGAGGATGTTGAGTCCTGCCCTGGGACCTAGCTCTCAGCAGAAGCCCAAGGAACATCACTGCAAGCAGAATGCCAGTGGCAGCTGTTCCACAGCCCCCAGGTCCTCACCCAACCACAGTGACCACAAGCCCTCAGCAGATCATAAAGTCACAAACCCCAGAGTCTCCTCCAAGGGCCCTTCTATGCAGGCTGCTTTGGAAGAGTGACAGCAAGCAGTGACTCTGAGAAGGGTGAAGCATGAGAAGAGGTTCCCCTGAAGCCTGCTCTCCTCCCTGCTCCCCTCTCTGAAGTGGCTGCTCTCCAGAAGGCACAGGCTCACCTGTGAGGACATTCTGGACACAGTCATAGTGGGCAAAGCTGTAGGTTGTCCTGGCTGAGGAGGAGTCCTTGGGCAGAGTCTCCCTCAGGTGAACCTCGAGGCCATTGAGAGAAGCCAGGCTGCTGTGGTACTGCAGAGAGGGCAACAAGGGCAGTGTTAGAGGAGAAGCTTCCCTTCCCCTAGGCCTGTGATGGAGGGAGCCTGGGGGAGCAATGGCAGTGATCAGAGGGGACTGACCCCTCCCATGCTGCTGCTGCCCTGAATCTCTGGGCAGCTGGGGCACAGAGGGGAGCAGCTGAGTCTCTCCCAGCTCACAGTGAGATGGGGATACAGGAAAGGGCACTGCAACCAGAGAAGAAGCCACTAAACCACCTGATGCTATTGGTGACAGGAAAGTGCAGACTGCATTCATCTCCCACCAACCACTGCTCTCCAGGCTCTGCTCACCCTGGCCATGGCTTTTCAGCCACAGCAAGGAATATTCCTTTGCTTGCCAGCCCCTACCACACCTCTACAGCACAGGATGCAGCTTTACAGGCTTGGGCTGGGTTTAATTCCTGCAGTGTTCCCCTGCAGCATCCTCAGCACAGCAGTGACTCCCAAAGGCACTCAGCCCCTGGGCACCTGTGGGCTGCAGGCACTGGGCTATGACCAGAGGGAAATAAAGAAGAAAAGGCAAGGAAACAGCCTGCCTTGCAATGGATTTGCACCAAACCTTCCTGCCATGCAAGCCAAGCTGCTTTCCCACCTGGACTGCCAGCAGCCCAGCTGCTCTGGCCACCCTGAGGCTTGCAGGCAGCAGGAAGGGCTCAGGCCAAGCTGAGACGATTAATTCCATAATCCCTCAGCCTGCCTGGGAGCTTTCCTGCACCACAGAGAGGATCAAGCCTCCCTTCAGCAGGGGAGCAGTGCCTGGCCTGCCCTTGACCCCCTGCTTATGGAACAGCTTTGTTTTCTGTGCAGTGAAAGGAAGGGATAAGCCCTGAAGAGTGGCAGGGAGAGCCCCAGAGCCTCCTCCTGGCTCTGCAGGGAAAGCCTGCACGGAAAGCACCCTCCCAGAGGGGTGACCTCTGCTGCCTGCTGCTCTCAGCTGCACAAGGAGCATATTTCAGCCCTCTCTGGTGTCATTCAGGGCCCTGAAAGCCTCTGACAGACATGAATTGTAGCTAGGCTTTGAGAGCCCTGAGAGCTGAGGGCCATTTATCTCCAGGTGAACACAGGGGCAGAGAAGCTGAGGCTGCTCCAGCAGCAGAGCCTGGCTCTGCCTTCCTCAAACAATCCTGGCTCCTCCTGAGGATGGAGGGGGGATGCAGAGCATCCTTCCTGAGAGGGAACAGACACCTGCAGCCAGGGGAAGGTGCAGTCAGGAGAAGCTGAGCACAGCCCAAAGCCAAGCTGTGTGACAGCAGGGAGGCCTGCTGAGAGCATGGGAGGTGGCAGCAGCAGCTCTGGGGACAGAGGCTCCTGACTGGAAGAGGCTCTGTCAAGCCTGGGGCAAGACACAAAGGCAAACTGCCTGGGGTGCAGCACACCAGGGCCAGGGAGCTCATCTCCAGATCATGAACTGAACACAGAGCCAGGCTGGGCTGGCTGCCTGCATCACCCAGGCATCTCAGGGGAGGAGAGCATGCAGTACAGAGCTAACTCCCCAGCCAGGGACTTCACATGCTGCCGACACTCCTTCTCAGGCAGGTCAGCCACGGAGCAGAGCAGAGGCTGTTTTCCAGCCATGGGTGCTGGTGCTGAGAGCCACCCCACCCCTGAGCACAGCAAGGCTGTGCTGACAGCCAGGCTGGGGCTGGAACAGGGGGCAACCCTGGAGCCTGGTCCCTGTGCAATGGAGATACCTTCAGCTCCTGCGAGCATCAGCTCCTGCCTCCCCACTGCTCCCCACACCCAGAGAAGGTGGCAGAGCAGATGTGCAGCTGCCAGCCCAGAAGGGGGAGGGAGAGGCAGAGATGTGCCATGGCTGGGGTGCAGGGCCAAGGCTGCACCTCCTGCTCTTTGGCCAGGGGAGGTTCAGGTTGGCCATGAGGAACAATTTCTTCCCCCAAAGGGTTGCCAAGGCCTGGCCCAGGCTGCCCAGGGCACTGGTGGAGTCACCATCCCTGGAGGGGCTGGAAAGCCCTGGAGCTGTGGTGCTGAGGCCATGGCTCAGTGGTGCCCTGGCAGTGATGGGTAAGGGTTGGACTGGATGATATGAGAGATCTCTTCCAGCCAACCCAACTCTGACTCTGCAGCAGCCCCTTCCTGGGCTGTGTGGAGGTGGCATCCCCTTGCTCACAGGGAGGGTCACAGCCTCCAAATCCCAGAGCTTGGAGGTAGAAGGAATAACCTTGAGGCTCTCCTAGTGCTGGGAGCCAGCCTCACTCTGAGCTCCCCTCCACCTCCAGCTGACAGTCAGAGAAAATAGGTTGTTCCTATGGCAACTGGCAAATCAACCAGGCCTCTGCAGCTTTGACTCAGCTCCTGGGAGGGAAGCAGAGGCCAGGCAGCAGCTCTGCAGACTCAGGCTTCACCAGGAACCACCAGGGCTGGCACATCCATCCCCCTCAACTGCACCATGCCCCAAAGCAAAGCCCAGAGGGGAGCAGTTTGGGACTGCTCAGGTACAGCAGCTACCTGGAGTGCTGCATCCTCTGCTCCAGCCCACCGAGAGCAGTGCTGGGGAGAGCAGCCAGGCAGAATTCCAGGAGGAAACCACTCTGGGGACTCACAGGGATGTTTCCTCTCCTTCACAGAGAGGAAATGCTCTAGGGGCTTGCTGCCAGACACATCTCTGGTGCTTCAGAGTGAGAAGCTGTGCCATGCAGAGTGGAGCTAACCAGAAGAAACCTTGCTCTCCAAAAGCACCACAGAACTAAGGAGGCTTCCCAGAGATCCCAAAGGCAGCAGAGGTTGTTGGCAGCACGTCTGACAGTCACACCTACACCCTCTGCTCTGGTGCTGGCACTGACAGGCAGCAGGAGTGGCCTGTGAGACAACTCTCTCACCCCAGGCTCGCTGCCTGGCACTCACAAACAACCTCCCACGCAGCTTCAGCCCTGGTGACAAAGCCCAAGGCAAAAGGCTTTGCCTTGCAGAGCCCAGAGCAGGTGAAGAAAGAGCTGTGGAGTGTGACCCAGGGCTTGCTCTTCAGCTGGGAGCCCTGTCCCCAGCAGCAGGGGGTGTCTGCAGGTGTGGAAGAGCTTTCCCACTTACCACATCCTCAACAGAGCTCTGGTCCTGCAGGAGATGATCTTCAGCCAGGAGGGAGAGGACAAGCCCCTTAATGCAGTGAATGTACAAGCTCATCTTGACTGCTCTGCACTGTGTGCCTGGCTCCACACCAGCCTGGGCTCCCACACTGCCCACCTGAGGCAGGCAGCTCCTCCCCCCACTGCTGGGACAGCCTGTGGCCTCTGCCTCTGCTGGGTCACCAGGCAGGCTCTCTTCAACCTCTCCAGCTGGCAGCTGCCCCCTGCTCCAGAGCTCTGCCTGCCCAGCAGTGGCTGGACAATCCAAAGCCTGCATGCTGCCACCAGCTGCACCATGGCTCTCTCCAGACACACTGTTTTGGCTCAGAGTCTCTTGCTTGTCTTGTTCTTGTGTCTTCCCTCTGCTCAGCTGGTGGCCAGGAGAGCCAAGAGCTGGACTGCCCCTGGCTGCTGAGCTCTGGAAACCCTGCTCAGCACCAGAGGCCAGGAGGGATCTGCCCAAGCTCTGACTCTCCTGCTCCTGGACATAAGGGTTTGGAAAGGAGAAGCCTTGCAGATAGGAGCCTGCAGCTTGAGCACCTTCAGCAGTGTGGGGTGTGGAGGGGCTTGGCAGCTGCTCCACATCTTGCTCTGGTGGGAAAGCTGCTTCTCTACTGAGCTCTGAGCTTCTGCTGCCTGGGCTGCTCAGCTTTGCTGCTGGAGAACTCTTCCTGCTGGTCTCCACTTCTGGGAAGCCCTTCAAGGGACTGGTGTTTTCAAGGCTGCCTGAGGGCACAGCACCTTCTGCTGCAGCTGGGCCTGAGGCCTGCTCAGGGGTCTCCTGCACAGAGATGTCCTTCAGGTCTCCTGCTGACCCTGAAGCAGGCTGGGAGCAGACAGCATCCTCCTTCTTTCCTCCTCTGGGGCTTGCTGGGGCCAAGGATGACCTAGCAGGAGATGACAGGTTGGTTAAACTACTGAGCAGTGCCTGTCTGGAGCTGTTAGACAGCTAAGGACACCAGCACCTCCTGCAGAGTTCAACAGCTGCTCTGTTCCCTGCCACAGAGAGCATCCAGCCAGGGAAAAGATGGGCTGAGCTCTAACAGAGGTGAGAAGCATGGACCTCCCAGTGCAGCCTCCTGGGAACACCCCTCCCTCACTCCCAAAGCACAGAGGCATCAGCTGAGTGCTGAGGAACAGAGAACCACTTGATCCTGGGAAGCAACTGCTGCACGCTGCTTCACTGCAGGGACAGGGACAGCACAAGCTCTGCCCCAGCCTCAGGGAGCTGCAACAGGCAGAGGGTAGAGCCTGAATTAGCAGTAGGGAAGAGACAGAGTGGCTAGCAAGGCCCCTGCAGGGTCCCTGTCCTCTCACCTGCTGAGCCAGTGCAGGGGGAGCTCCCGCAGCGCCAAGGCCTCCTCCTCCGGCAGGAAGACAGGGATCACCCGGACACCCCGGGGCCAGGGGCAGCCTGCAGCAGCAGGGGAGGGCTGAGGGTTAAACAGCAGGCCCCAACACAAAGAACAGGCACCAGCCCCCACCAGCCCCCAACCTCCTGCAGCAGGAGGAGCTCCCTCACCCCGGGTCACCACGAGCTGGCCAGGGCTGCCCAGGCAGCCTTTCCCCACCCTGCCTATGCCCTGCTGCCTGGCACAGCCACACCTCCCCTCCCTGCTTCTTCCTCTGGCCCTCCTGGCACAGCAGCTGTGCACTGATGCTCAAAGCCAGTGACTGCAGGCATCAGCCATCTGTTTCCAGGGCTCTGTCAGTGGCCAAGTAGGCCCCTGGGTAACTGGGATTAAAGCAGCACTGACAATTAGACCTGAAAGAGCAAACTCCTTTGCTTAGCCAGGGGAAGGACTCAGTCTGACTACACAGCCCCCACTGGCACAGACTGACCAGGGGCAGCAACACCCCTGGGGATGTGAACTCCTGCATCCAGCAAGAGCTTTGCCATGGACCCCAGGGGGCCAGCTTCCACCCCTGCTGCAGAGAGCACAGCCCCAGAAGCTGCTGCTGTGCCCCTGGCGGGCAGCACTCTGCAGCTGGATGCTCACCAGGCTTCTGCTGCTCCTCACCTGCAGGCTCACTCTGCAAGAAAAGCCAAGAATCAGCTCTGTGCCACGACTCAACACTCAGCCAGTGCCACCACTGGGTAAGGAACCAACCAAACATCCCCAATCAGCTAACTCCAAGCCCCAGCAAACTCCTGGCATGGAAGCCTTGGAGCCTCCCTCAAACACAACTCATAAAATGCTTTAGCATCACAGCTTGCCCTCCCCAGCCCTGGCACAGCTGAGATCTGCCTGCCAAGAGCTCCCACACCACAGCCTGCTGCTGGGCCCCTTCAGGCAGGGTGTGTGTTTGGTCTCATACCTGGTCTGGAGACTCCTCAGCAGCCTGGAGAACTTTGGCAGTGAGAGGAGGTGGCAGCTGGGTGCTCACAATCCTGAAAGGACAAAGCAAAGTCAGCCATGAGCAGTGCCAGTGCCTGAGGCTCAGCCAGAGGTTCCCACTGCTCAGTGCACAGGGACAGGCAGGGCCAGCAGGAACCAGGCTGCCACCTGCACTCTGAGCCAAACCAGGAGAGCTGCAGGGAGCCAGCTCACAGCTGGGAGGTCTCTGAGGGAGTCTCTAAGGTGCAAGCTAACCCTTTGGGTAACTGCTGGTTACTCACAAGCCTCTGTAGAGGATGCAGCCTGCCAAGACATGGGGAGACCTCTGGCAAGTCTGCAGGATTAGAGCTGCCTTCAGCAGAAGCAGGGGGTCCACCTGGGCAGGGAGAACCAGAGCTCAGACCAGAGAGGCCCTGGGCATGCTCCAAGCAGCAAAGGAACACAAACCCAGTGGCACTGAGGCAGCTCCAGAGGCAGGCACTGCAGAGGCCAGGCTTTTACCTTGGTTTTGTCCAGGTTCCAGAGAGAATTGAAGATCCTGTGGAGGTCACTGCTGTTCCTCTGGATGTGGTCAATGTATCTGTCCCAGTGGCTGCTCAGTTCCTCCTGGGGAAACACCTGTGGGCAACAAAGACCCAGGTGGCTGTGACTGCTCTGGCCTGAATGCCTCCAAGAGGTCAGAGGCAGCCAGTGTGGGACAGTGTCTGGAAGGGAGAAGTCAGCATGTGAATGATTCTTAGGAGCCCTCTGCTTCAGCAGCTTCCTGGGCCTCCTCTGGCCACACTCCAGCACCTCAGTGTCCTTCCTGCAGTGAGGAGCCCAAAGCTGAGCCCAGGATTGGAGCTGTGGCCTCCCCAGTGCCCAGGCCAAAAGGACAATCCCTGCCCTAGTCCTGCTGCCACCCTAGTGTTAGCCAGGATGCTGCTGGCCTTCTTGGCCACCTGGGCACTCTGCTGGCTCAGCTTCAGCCACTGCTAACCAGCACCCCCAGGGTCTTTCCCATCTGGCAGCTTCCCAGCCACTCTCCCACCCTTCTCCAGCTGCTGGCTCTTGGATCTCTGAGCTTGCTCTGGCCCTTGCCAGCAGGAGGACAAGGTAAGGGAACGTTCCAGCAGGTGTGTGCCTGAGCAGAACTCAGCCACCATGGGGAGTGCTGGAGATCTCTCCCCCTACAGCTGCTGGGCTGACTCACCAGGTAGGCATGGTGCACAGGTCCGTGGTAGAAGGTGAAGAGGCTGATCAGCTGCTCCAGGAACCTCCTACAGCTGACATCAGGGAGCTCCACAGCACAGCCCAGCACCTTCAACACAGAAAGCCACCAGTGTTTAGCTGACAGAGCCCAGGCACAGCTGGGGAGAACAACTCTCAGCACTTTCCAGGTGCAGAGGCACAGGAGCAGCTCTGGAGTCACAGGTCAGATGGAGAAGGAACCCAGCAACAGCCACAGAAGAGCCCTGGACAAATAAATGGCATCAGAAGCCCAGGGCTTCAGACTCATCCCCACCTCAGATGGCCCAGCCCAGTGCTCTGACAGCTCCAAAGGCTTTCCCAAAACTAAGTACTTAAAAGTATTCAAATTCTCCTGTTATTTGCTGCCAGGAAGGTGCTTCACAGAGAAACAGAGGTGCCAGACCTGCCTCAGAGTGAGCCCAGTGACCTGACTGCCCCCAGCCAAGCCTCCAGGGAATGGCTGGGGCTTTGTCATGACTCTTTCACATACTGAATGTCTGTGGGTGCTGAGAAAGCTCTGCAGCAGGGAACACTGAGGGTCTGGAGGAGGGAACAACCAGACCAGCAAACACCTGGAATCCTGTGTCCAGCCCTCAGCAGGGACCCACGGACACACACAGGGATGCAGAGCTGAGGGGAAGCACACAGTGTGGACACCACACACACACACACAGGAGGCACAAGCAGCTTTCCACAGAGCAGCTGAAGTGATGCCACAGCAAAACCCCAGCTACCCTGCAATGAAAGGTTGTGCATTGCAAGTTCCCACCCTAGCTCTGCTCAGGACCGTCTGTGTGCAGCCCATGCCCTGCAAAACACAAAGTCCTCTGTTGGACACAGCAGTTTACTCTCCTCTCTAGCACTGCCCCCAGGGCTCCCCAGCTCACCCACAGGTAGTCTCCATCCACTGCAACAGCAAACTTGAGCTTCCTGAGGCGGATGAGAGCTGGAGGAGCCCCAGAGATCTCAGCCACGCAGCGAACCACACCAGCAACCTGCCCACAGAGCAGCTCCTGCTGCTCAGGGAGAGTCTGTGCAGGAAGGAAGGGAAGAAAGGCTTCTGGGTTTGGGGTTTTCTTCCTTTTA
This sequence comes from Galbula dea, assembly GCA_013399015.1. Lineage (NCBI taxonomy): Eukaryota > Metazoa > Chordata > Aves > Piciformes > Galbulidae > Galbula > Galbula dea. The sequence continues at coordinate 180,930 of VWZX01005102.1, read as the reverse complement.
AAGGACTTGGGGGTGGGGGAAATCACGCCTGTATTCAGGTCTGAGTAAAAATGAATTGTAGGCTCAATTCAGTTATAAATGCATGCAGCAGTACAGGCAGAGTTCTGTGTGTGAGGGGAAATAACTGAGCTGCTTCTGTCAGGCAGCACAAGGGCTGAGAGCTTCCTTCAGGGCACTTTCCTCCCTCATGTATTTATCCACAGTGCCAGAACAGACCTGGACTCTGCTGGAGGCTCCAGGACTCAGTGTGGAGGGAGCTGAGTGAACACCACCACACCCAACCCCAGGAGCTCTGTGTACCTAGGGCATGCAGCACCCTCCCAGCTGGGCCTGGCTCCAGGAGCCTCCTTCAGGCTTTTGGGGTTACTAAACAGGAATGAATCCAGAGCTCCAGCTGGAGGTTTGACCATTCCTGAACCACCACCATGAGACAGGCTCCAAAGGAAACACAGACATTACCTGAGGGGGATAAAAGTAACAAATCCCAGCACTTGTGGGATCTCCTTCTTCCTTCACCTTTGAGCCATCATACAGGAAAAAGTAATTCCACCTACAACAGGAAAACATTAGCATGCAGAGTTGGTTGGCAGCTGGAAAGCTCCTCCCTCTCCTCTCTGGCATTTGCTAGGGCAGGAAAATGTTGCTCTAAAGGAGGAGACACGGTGCTCATGGGGTCACACTGAGCCTAGACATGGCAGCACTCCAAGGGCCTATCTGACCACTCCTGTGGGATCCTGACTCTAGCTCTGCAGCTGAGACCTGAGGAAGGAGACATGGACTTGGGAGATGTTCTCCCATCCTGAGCACATGGAATAATGATCACTAAGCTTTAACCACGTGTGGCCCAAACAGCTCCCACAGACTGCTGCTGACTCCACGCAGAGCACGAGATGGAGCGTGCCTTCTCGGGGCCTGAAGGGTCTTTTCCAGCCTAAACAACCCACTGATAAGATGATGCACAACAGAACGCTTCTCAGCCCGTAATTTCAAGGCTGCATGTATTTAACAACGCTTTGTGCCCACTCCTGCTAGCAACTCATCACAGCCTCCACACACAAGAGCTTTCCCCCAGAAACAGATGAATTCTGGGCCCAGAGCAAGCAGCAGCTCAGAAGGTGCTGCTGAGGCACACGAGCTCCTGCCTGCCCAGGGCACAAAGGCTAATTCCGCCCCGGAGCATCCCCTCACCCTCCCGGAACGATTCACCGGAGAGAGACGAGGCCGCCGAGCCCCGCTCCCGTTCCCCGGGGCTTCTTCTGCCTTGGCCGTGCCCCTGAGAAGCGCAGTCCGCCTCGGCGCAGGGGAAGGTGAAGGATTTCGCGGCCAGAAAAGGGACAAACGGGGCAGGAGCATCACCGGTGCCTCCCCGGTACCGAGGAGACGGCGGAGCGGGCACGGCCCGAGAGGCTCGAGGCTCACCATGGCGCTGGACCAGGCTCCCGTGGGGCGGGACGGGCCATCAAGGGGCGAGTGTACGGTGAGTGGGGAGGAATCCTCCGGTAACCGCCGCCGGCAGAACCCGCCACTGCCGCCACTTCCGGCCCGCCAGTCATGTGACTGTCACGGCGGTCATGTGACGGCGCCGAGTGACCGCCGGCGCTACGGTGGCCGCGTGGGGCCATACATGGCGGCGGCGAGAGGGCGGCGGAGGCGGCGGCGGGGCCGGGCCCAGGCGGTGGAGGAGGAGGAGGAGGAAGGGGCGGTAACCGGTGCGGTGCTGCGGCGGCTGCGGGAAGCCCGGTGAGTCCCACCCTAGTCCCGCTGTTTCCCGCAAGTGTGCTCTCCGGTTCTCGGGTGTGTTTCGTCTGGTCCCAGCGATCCCCACGTGTGTTCTCTCTGGTACCACCGGTCCCCGCGTGTGTCTCCTCCGGTCCGCCCCTTACTCTGCTCTCTCCCCGCAGGGACGATCTGCTGAGCTCCGGTTTCTGGGCAGCGAGCGCTGGTGCGTGCGGAGGAAGAGAAGGACCGGGATGGGAGAAGGGGTCTGTCCCCGTCCCCCCGCTTGCCTCTCGCCCCACCGGCTCTGACACCTCTCTCCGTGCCTGCAGGAGCCGTTCGGGCCCCGTGGGACGGCAGCACCGAGCCGTTCACCCGCTGCGTGTGCTACGGGCTGGGACGGTTCAGCGGCTGCCCCCTGGCCCGGGAGCAGCTCGCTTTCTTGCTGCTGCTGCTGGAAGATCTGGGGGTGAGCACCGGGGTGAAGAACAGGGATCGTACCTGTGCACCGGCTCCTGCTCACGGCTGTCCCTGTGCCCTCCCCGCAGGTGCCACCGGGCCGCTGCTCACTGTTCGACCCCGTGTTCTCGGCGGGGGAGGCAGCGGTGCTGCAGGAGCTGGGGCTGCAACTGCTGTCGGAGAACGAGGTGAGCAGAGCTGAGAGGGTGGGCACCTTCCCCCTCCCCTGGAGCCACCTGCCCTGCTGCTGGCTGCTCTGGACTGGTGGGGATCCCCAGGGTGGCACCATCCAGTCCCTGCTGTACTGGGAAACGGGGCAAGAGGGGAGGCACGGGGCTGGGGCAAGCATCATCTGACCCCACTGTACCGGGAGCCATTGGTTTAACGTGCAGGAGGGGAAGCACTGGGGCTGGGGGGGCACCCACTGCCCCCTGCTGTACCGGTAACAGGTTGGTAAGGGGCAGAACAGGGCTGGGGGGGCACAGTCTGGCTGCCACTGTACCGGGACCCTTGGTTTGAGGTGTAGGAGGGGAAGCACAGCACTGAGGGCTCAGCCACACTCTTCTACATGGTGCACTGTGGGAATGCTCTGTACAACAACCTGCTGTGGAGGAACTGGGCCCCAGGGGCTCTGTCCAAGATGGTCATCATCGGGAACAGCTTCAAAGGCATTGATGAACGGTGAGTGCACCCCTCCTGAGGGGGCTCAGGGCCACCAACAGCTTCATCCTCTCCTGGCTGCCTTCACTGCTCTTCTTCTATTGCTCCTGACTGATTCCCATCTTTTGTTCAGTTTCCACTTGCTGTCACCAACCATCTCTCCCCCTTCCTGTGCCCCTGCCTGGCCAGAGCAGTGTGAATTCCCAGTGTCCTGGCTAATGCTGGGCACTTCATGTTCTCACAGGGTGCTGCCAAGAATACTGAAGAGAGATTACTCTTACCTAGCAAAGGTAGGAGTGGGTAACAGCAGAGCTTTGGCTTGGTAAAGCACCTCTTAAGGAGGGAGGAAATTAATTGCAGAGGGTGGTGCAGAAGAGTTCTTCTACATGGTGTGTAACTTGTTCCCCAAATGCTCTTTAGGTCCTGGAGGTGACAGAGGAAGTGGCACTCCCCAGCCACCCTCAGTACCTGGACACCTTTAGTGACACCTCTGTCCACTGGTTTCCCCTGGAAAAACTGAAGGAGCTCTCCCCTGAGGTCTGGGACTCTGTGGAGGAGCCAAGGTACCAGGACTGTGACAACCTGGAGATCATCAGGAGGGAGGAGAGAGCAGATGCTGCCACCAGGGCCTGAGCCCTCTGCAAGGTGGGGCCTGGAACCTACCTCACTTCCCAGAGCAGCTCCTGCACAGCTGAGGTGAAGCTCAAGCACCAGGAGCATCCTTGTGCTCTGCCAAAAGCAGCAGCACCTGAACAGGAGACACTTTTGTATCTCAGCTGTTGCACCCAAAGGCTGGGTCTGATGGGGACTGCTTTGTACCTGAATTATTTAATAAAAGCTAAATCCATGCTTGGGCTTGTGCTCAGTGAGCTACAGCAACAAGTGTCACTCAGAGTTGCCTTCTGAACCACCCATCCTGGCCCATGGCTGCTCTCTTGGGCCCCTGACCTTCTACCAACAGTCCAGAGCCTCTGCTGGATACTGTGCATGGGAAACACTGAGATGTTTGCAGCTGAAGGTACAGGTGTCTGCTGCGGAGCAAAGAATCATCTCCCATGGTCCCTTCTAACCTGCTGGTGACCCTGTCACAAGTGACACACAGAATCAGAGTTATTTGGTCAGAAGAGATCTTTCAGATCATCCAGTCCAACCATTCCCCAGCACTGCCAGGGCACCACTAACGCATGGCCCTCGGCACCACAGCTCCATGGCTTGGAAACCCCTCCAGGGATGGTGACTCCACCACTGCCCTGGGCAGCCTGGGCCAGGCCTTGACAACACTCTTGGGGAAGCAACTGTTCCTCATGTCCAACCTGAACCTCTCGTGGTGCAACCTAAGGACATTTCCCCTTGTCCTATTGCTTATTTGCTCTTGTCAAGAGCAAGGTCTCCCCTGAGCCTCCTCTTCTGCAGGCTAACCAAGCCCAGTTCCCTCAGCTGCTCCTCACAACCCTTGTGGTCTAGACCCTTCCCCACCTTCCTTGCCCTTCACTGGCCACACTCCAGCACCTCAGTGTCCTTCTGGCAGTGAGGTGCCCGAACCCGAAGCAGGGATTCGAGCTGTGGCCTCAGCAGTGTCCATCCCAGGAGGACAATCCCTGCTGGCCACAGCATCTCTAACACCAGTGCTGGAGCCGCTTGTTCTCCCTTGGCACCACCTTCCACGCTGTAACTTCAGCTCCTGCCACTGCCAGCAGAGACCTAAGGAGACCCAAAGCTAGCCTGCAGCTGCAGTCTGGCTCTGGCTTCCAAACCCATTCTCCCTTTATTCAAATGACACAGAGTCCTGGTGGGTGTGCCCAGAGGGCAGGGCAGCAGCCTCACTTGGCCATGTCGATGAGGCTCTGCAGGGAGGTCGGCACCCAGGTCTTCTCCCCCTGGACGAAGACCACTCCCCGGTCGATGTAGATGACGATGCGGCCGAAGGTGTAGAGCTGCTTCCCCTCGTGGCGCTTGCCGATGACAGGCATGAAGACGATGTTGTGCTCCTCGGCCTTGCTCTGGATCAGGTCCTTGAAGTTCATGGGCACGGAGCCGGCGGCGGCGCCGATGCCGCGCTGGGCCATGGTCTCGGCCTCCCGCCGCTCCTGCATGGCCTCGTACTGGAAATCCTTCCTGCGCTCCGTGTGCGTCAGGTAGGCGATGTTCTCCCGGGCCCCGGGCTGCAGGTACCCCCCTGGGGAGAGACAGGTCGCGGGGGAACAGGTCACAGCCTGCTCCTGCAGGGCCGGGCCAGCCCAGGGCACAGAGGCAGGCAGGAACGCCGAGTCCTCCCCTGCCCATTGCGGTTGGTTCAGTTCTATACCACTGCTGCTAACGCGGCACAGCCAGGTGCAGCTGAAACTGCAGCACACCAGCAGGCTGGTACCACCCCACAGTGCAGCTGAGCATGCACAGGAGAGGACGAGGCTGCCCCCCTCCCGGGGCGGGAGCTGGGGAGGAGGCTGCCCAGAAAAGGAGGAAGATGCTGCACTGCTACTGGCAAAAGGAAAATGCAAACAACAACTACTCCTCCAAGCCAAAACCTGGCCTGTGGCCTCCACGTGGCAGTGCTGAGTTCCAGCCGTGGCTGCTGCAGGACAGAGCAGCACCAGGCTGCATCAGGAGCACTTGCACTACCAGCTCCTGTTCACTCTGTGGCTCTGTGACCATCATGCCAGAAATTCAGCAACAGGTGAACTCTTTGAGCAATGCTTAGAATCATTGAATCAGAGACTAGTCTGGGTGGGAAGGGACCTCAAGGTTATCTAGTCCAACCCCCTGCAGTCAGCAGGGACATCTCCAGCTAGAGCAGGTTGCTCACAGCCCCAGACAACCTGACCTGGAGTGGTTCCAGGGATGGGACATCTCCCACCCCTCTGGGCAACCTGGGACAGGCTCTCACCACCCTCAGAGGAAAACCTTTCTTCCTTCTATCTAGTCTAAGTCTCCTCTTCTAGTTTCAAACCATCACCCCTTGTCCTGTCACAACAGACCCTGCTAAAATGTCTCTTCCCATCTTTCTTATCATCCCCTTTAAGCACTGAAAGGCTGTAAGGTCTCCCTGGAGCCTTCTCTTCTCCAGGCTGAACAACTCTACCTTGCCTGTAGCTGTATCATTTTACCACAGAAACAAACATAACACTTGAAATGGGCCCCAGGGAGCCCTCTGTGCTCCTGATGCAGATCCTCCATCACACTGCAGCAAACAGGCAAGGGAAGGAGCTCTCAGTTTTGGAGGACAGGGCACAGGGCAAGTGCTGCTCCCTCAGGCACAGCCTCCTATGTTATGTGGGTTGACTCCCAGGGGATTCCTAACAATTCTCTTAGGTCTCAGAGAGTCTCATGCTGAAGTGAAGGGCACTGCCCTAAGGCTAAGGAGAGGAACCAGCATCTCACTGTCAAGAAAGAAACCCAATCCATCATGGCTTTGGAAGTCATGCTGCTGTCTGGCACAACATAACAGAGCAGACACTGCCACCAGGCAAGGCTGAAAGAGAATCAGTTGCCTACTGGTGCAAGCAGCCAGGCAGCAAACACCTGCTCCTGCTTCAGTCAAGCACAGGCATTACCAAGCAGCAACTCATGGGCACAGGAGGAAAGCTGCCCTTGGAATTCACTGCTGGCAGGAGCTGCCACAACACCACTGAGTGAGGGCTGTGTCCAGACACAGGCTCCCAAGGACCAAAGGGTTGCTGTGCTGCCCCCCGCAGCAAGCAGAGCTGGCCTCCACAAGCCACCTACCAACACTGGAGGAGACAGCTCGGTTCATGATGTCCAGAGCTTCATTGAACTTGTCTTTGATGGATGGGTGTGCTAACACTTGGTCTGAGAACATGGACTTCCAGCCCAGGTACCACTTGGTAATCTCTTCATAGTTGGGGCTGTTACTGAGCCAAGAGCACAGCACCTGCAAAACAGGAGAGGGCAAATGCAGAAGGGCAGGCTCCTTCCCAGAGGAGAGTCCTCATCATGAAACTTGTTTATTACTGAGCTTTCAGGGAAAGAAGGGACCCTGGCAGTCTCAGGAAATGTCTGTCCTGCTGTGTGTGGAGCTGGGAGTGGAAATCACACTGGGGTGGTGCCAGCAGTCTCTAGGCAGGAGGCACTAGAACCCCTGCCAGTGCCTGGAGCCTGCCCACTCAGCCTCAGCTGCCTCTCACCTGCAGCCACTTGGGGAAGAAGTGTTTCTCCAGCAGCCCAACAAGACTGGAGACAGAAATCATCCCCTCCCAGTCAATCACCCAGTAGAAGGCATCCATGTGCTGCTGGTGAGGGTTTATGATGAGTTCATTCAAACACATCCCTGGGAAAAGGAGGAAAAGGCTTAGAACAGAACTCAACTGACAGTTTCACACCCTATTTCAGTAGCAACAGGCACCATTGAGGAGCACCTGCACTGGGTACCACCCTAAGGGACATCTCAGATCCTTGCAGCGGTTTGCCTGATCCCTGTCAACCAAACAGTGCACTTCCAGTCCCAGCAATGATGATTTGATTCTCAGAACTGAGAAACCTGAAATGCTTGAGTGTTTCTCAGCCTACAGAGCCTCTGAGCTGGTCTGCAGGGGCTGAATGGGGAAACACCAAACCTCACAGCTGAAAGCATGAGCATGGGCCAGAGAACAGGAAAGGAACAGAGACTTCTCCTAGCCTGCTACTGTCTGACAGTTACCAGATAATGTCTGACAGCTACAGAGCAGAGGAACCAGATGGCTTGGAAAAGTAAGACAGAAAACCCAGAGAATAATCAGAGCACTTCCCCAAATAGTCTAAAACATCTGTCTCTGACAAAAATACACAGCAGAAGAGCCAGCAGCAGAGAAGCTTGGTCTAAACCTACTCATGATACTCTGAGGTACCCCTGACAACCATGCCAGGACACATCTGCCCCAGGCAGGAGGGGAAGGTGGCCACCAGCAGACAGCAGAGATCTGGCCCTGCGTGGCTTCTCTCACCTAGCTTAGGCACGATGTTTTTGACCATGAAAGCCTCCCAGGAGCCAGGTGTGAAGACCTCTTTCCAGGGCTGCAGGATGAGCTTGGCAGAGGAGTCGCTGGGGTGCCACTTCTGCAGGGCGCTGGCCAGCTTGCTGCGGATGGGGGAGTAGAGAGGCTCCAGCCGCGCCTGCATCAGCGGCAGCCAGGGGTGGATCCACGAGTGGATTGGGACTGTGTCTGTCAGAGGGTTCCAGCTCTCCACCTGCAGGCAAACCACAGGAAAGGATCCAGTAAGGCCCATCCCTTACCTGCAAGCCTTGCCAGAGGCCAACACTGCCATACTGCAGCCCCCTGAATCCTAAATCACGGAATGGTTTGGGTTGGAAGAGACCTCTGAGAGCATCCAGTCCAACCCTTACCCAGCACTAACCCATGGCCTCGGCACCACAGCTCCAGGGACTGGAAACCCCTCAGGGATGGTGACTCCACCACTGCCCTGGGCAGCCTGGGCCAGGCCTTGACAACCCTTTTGGGGAAGAAATTGTTCCTAATATCCAACCTGAACCTCCCCTGGCACAACTTGAGGCTGTTTCCTCTTGTCCTATTGCTTCTTCCTTGGGAGAAGAGAGCAACCTCCACCTGGCTCCAGCCTCCTCTCAGAGAGTTGCAGAGAGTGAGAAGGTCTCCCCTGAGCCTCCTCTTCTCCAGCCTAACCAAGCCCAGTTCCCTCAGCTGCTCCTCAGTGCACCCTCAAGGCACCTCGATGTCCTTCTTGGAGTGAGGAGCCCAAAACTGAAGCCAGGATTTGAGATGTGGCCTCCCCAGTGCCCACTCCAGGAAGACAATCCCTGCCCTAGTCCTGCTGCCACACAAGTGCTGATCCAAGCCAGGATGCTGTTGGCCTCCTTGGCCACCTTGGGCACAATGCAGGATGCAGCAGAGGCTGTAAATCCATATTGTTGAAGTTTTATTTGACTGAAATGCCAATACTGGTTCAAAGCACACAGCCCTCTCATCTCACCTCTTTCTGTAGCTTGGGGAAGATGAGCTGTTCCAGAATGTTCTCCAGGATCCAGATAGGGACAACATTCACCCAGCTATCCAGGAAGTCCACCATGGACACACAGTTCCTTGGCTGCCACTGCGTCACAATGGTCCTGACATATGGCATCCAGACCTCCCACATCAGCCTGGGAGGAAAACAACCCCAGAACATCATAAAGAAATCAAAATTAAGCTTCAAGCTACAGCCCCAGGCCTGAATAGACCAAATGCTACCTGCTTTAGAGAGGTGACAGCTGGATTTTAGACAGACATCAAGAGAATCCCCTGGAAGCACACTTGTGTTTGTACCTCCCCAGCCCTGAGGGAGCAGCACTGCCAAGATGCTGCAGAGTACCTGTGAAAAGCATCTGTGGAGAGGTCCTGCCCACCATGTGATAGCAGCTGATCATTCTCCAGAAGGCTCTTCCACTTGGCTATGACCTCTGTGCCATAGGAGCAGTCCTGGAAATGACAAGGCATGAGCAACCTCTAGCCTCTGCCATGCACTCCACTGGTACCTCTCAGGAGCAGCTGGTGGGCCACTGGTGCTACACTCAGCTACAGGCAGCTTTCTGACCCACTCCAGAGGCAGTCTTGGGGCTCACAGCCACCCTCAGTAATGGCTCACAAGAGGAAAACCCCACTCTATGGGTTCAGCATTCCTCTGGAGCTCTCCAGAGAGTTCAGACTCAGCTATCCCAGCCAGAAAGGCACTGAGAATAGACAGTGCATAAGAGAGGCTCCTGCTTCTGCCAGTAAAGGAGGGCATCACTTGGCTTTCATCTGCCTTTTCAACCTAACAACCCTGGAAGGGCCTGATTTTAATCTTCCAGGCTCCTAAGCCATCAGCCACCTTGCAGAACAGCAGCTGTCAGTCTGCTGAAGCCTGAGTGGGTGCAGAGTGGGTTGGGGTTTGATTGGTTTACTTCCTCTCCAGCAATGTGGGACAAAGAGTGAGGGGGAGTCAAGAGAATACAGATTACTTAAGCCATCCAGTAAGAACTGCAGATAAATCAGCCACACACACCTTGAGGGGATCCCAGCTCTTGAAGTGCTCCTTCATGAGGGGGTAGACGATGGCCACGGCCAGGTCCACCCTGTCCGACAGCCGGTACTCCTCGTAGTACCTGTCCTGGAGGCTCTCAAAGATCCTGGCACACTCATCCAAGGTCAAGGGGTTCTCACAACCAGGCTGCATCCTCCTCTCACACTCCTCTACCATCTCCAGCACCTTGCTGAGGTTGCTGATGGCCTTCTCCTCGTGCAAGAGGACCTCAGACATCTTCTGGATCTCGTGGGACAGGTTGACCACCATGTCCCTCTCGTACTGCAGCTGCCGGTCGTTCTGGATGATCTCCTGCTCTGTGATGTCAATCAGGAGCTGCAGGTTGTGCTCCAGCTCGGGCAGGGCAAAGCCCTGGGGCTTGGAGTCCTTGCCCAGTGGCTGCTGGGGGCTGTCATCTGGGATGTTGTGCTTGTGGCTGATCTGGCTGTAGCTGTAATACACCTTCTGCTCCCGACCTGTCATGTCGATAACCTTCCAGGGAAGGACAAAGGTGTCACAGGAAAACTGCAGCTGGGGGCAGAGGAGGAAACCCCTCACCCCAGACTGAAAACTGGGCATTTCCAAGCACCTGAGCTGCTCCAGCAGGCTGCTAACACACACTAGTGCTGGGGACTGCCTCCTGAAAGAGCTACTCCATGAGGGGTTGGAATGAGGAAGGAGCAGTCTGCAACCAGAGCTGAGGGGCACTGGGCAGCCCTCCGGCAGTGCTGGTGCAGGCACTGCACAGAACCCTCTGACCCAGTCAGGTCTGTGACATGAACCAGTGAGCAATTCAAGGCCTTGATGTTCATGAGACTGCAGACAGACAAGTGGCTTCTGGGAGGGCTCCTGATGGCTACAAACCACTCACAATACCCAAGGGGACAAACTGGTTCCCAGAGATGCCACCTCTTGGGTGATCAACCTTACCTTGACCTGAGACAGCTCCTTCTGAGGGGCAGAAAGCTTCTTGTTGATCCTCCCCTTGGCTTTCAGTTCTTCTACTGTCTTATAGCTGTACTTGGGCTTTTTCTTGCCTCCATTGGGATCCTTCCTCCACTGACTCAGCTCCTTCTGAAACTCCTAGACAAAACCAGAGGGGAGATGTGGCTGCTGCTGCTCCCTGTCACACCCCAAATCTCCTTCTCTTTTCTAGAGGAAAGCAGCCATCAGACCAACAAGCACCACTGCACAGCACAGCAGCTGAGAGAGCTGAGTGAGAAATGGGCTCAGATGCTGTGCCCCAGCCCAGCCCTTGCTCACCAGCCTGGCAGCACCTTCCTGCTCTCCTATCACTTTAACTTCAGACAGAGACTGTTCACCTGGCAGGGGATTCTCTGAAGCTGAGGTTCTAGCAGGACTGCTAAAACAAGTGAGGCAGCAACCACAAGAACAACATTACAGTGACAAGGGAAATATGTCTAATTCCATGAATGTGCTAAATCTTTGGCTTCTTATCCACAAGGAGCCCAAATAGTTGTTTGGGGTTTTTCCTGACCCAGAAGCTGGTGTCAGAGCTGAGTTTTGTACAAACAACACAGCAGGGAAGCAGACACACCAAGAATCACACCAGTACCTCCTCAGCTTCTTCTTCTGAGTCCACCACAGGGAAGTCTTGCAAAGACTGGCTTGTTCTTTCTGAGCCATAAGCCCCCACAGCTCCTTTGCCTTTCCTCTGTTTGGCCTCAATGGGATTGATGATACCTAACAGGAGAGTGGTTAGGTCAGGAGGAGCAGTTTGATTACTGAGAGAGAACAGCAAGGTCTGCTCCTGCAGTACCTTAAGTTAAATGCAACTGAATCTGGCCATGAGGACCCAGATCCACTGCAAGAGACCCAAGGAAACAAGAATGAAGCTGCAAGCCACCCAGAGAGGTCAGTTCTTGAAGGAATCCAATCTCCTCCCCAAGTCACTAGTGAACAACACACAGAGTCCCAGTACCTTGAGCGTTCTTCCCAAGACCTCTTCCAGGCACATAACCCATCTTCTGGAGCAGCTTCTGCCCAATTCCCTTTGTGTGTCTCTCCCAGCTGCCAAAATCCACAAAAGACTTGGTGCCCCCTACAAAGCCTTTCTGGCTGGGCTTGAAATTGCCACCCTGTCAAAAGAGAGGAACAAAGAACAAAGCCCAAGGGAGCTCAGGGCATGACAAAACCAAGCTCTGTATAGCTGCACCCCAAAGGAAGGTTCTTCCCAGAGACAGTTCAGTGTCACCACACTGCCCAGCTCACCACCTGCTGACCCTTGCCTCCACCTAGGCTTCCTGAAGTTCCTTAGATGGGAAAGGAATGTCCTGACAGGCTTAGACTGCAGCCTGGCAGGCAACAGGCTCAGTCACAGCCTTCACCTGAAGCTGCTTCCTGATTCTCTCTGTGGCTGAGTTTGATTTTTACTGCCCCCAATGCCTAGATCACCACCCTGTGCTGTGAGATGCAAACCCAGCACCTCTGAAGGCAGATAACCACAGGAATTGCTTTGATCTCAGTCTCAGCTGACCAAAGGGAATATTAAGGAAGAGGAAAGGGCCTGCCAAGGACTGATGTTCCCAAGGACACAAACCAATGCATCAGAGTGGCTCCAAAAAGAGGATTAACACCTCCCTTCATGGCATCACATCACATCTGGGTCTCTGCTTTTAACCCTTTCCCCTTTCTTTGCTGCTCTGTTATTGTTTCAGCACCTTCGGCAGCAGCCTACACTGCAGAAACACCATGACACAGAACTGAGAGCTCCCTGGGTAACTCACTGTTTTTAACTTCTTTGGCACAAACTCTTTGGGGATCTCCTCCTGCTTCACAGGCTTCTCATCTTCATCAGAGTCCTCCTCTGAGAGCTCCTCGGCCGCCGACTTCTTCAGCCCCGCGCTGATGAAGTTCACGGGGGCTGAGTAATCCCTGGAGCTGCAGAGACACCTGTGAGGCTGCTGTTCCAGGGCCAACAGGCACTCCTGCAGAGGACCACGGGCTGCTGTGCCTCAGACTTCCCTTACAGTGAAATATTAGAGCCTGGTGGGCACTGCTTTTACAGGGAAATGCCTGTTCCCTTGCACCAGGCAGTGGGGACATGCTTGCACAGGCAGAGTGCCCACGAGCAGCTCTGCTCCTACAGTCACAGAATGGTTCAGGTGGGAAGGGGTCACCAGAGCTCACCTGCTCCAGCAGGGTCACCCTAGAGCACGTTACTCAGGATTGTGCTCCGATGGTTTTGAATCTCTCCAGAGAAGGAGACTCCACAGCCTGTCTGGGCAGCCTGGGCCAGGGCTCTGGCACTCTCACAACACACAATTTGTTTCTCATGTTTAGGTGGAACTTCCTGAGTTCCAGCTTGTGCCTGTTACCCCTTGTCCTATGGCTTGGCACCACAGAGAAGAGCCTGGCTCCATCCTCTTAGCACCCTCCCTTCAGACACTTATATACACCGATAAGGTGGCCTCTCAGCCTCCTCTTCCCCAGGCCAAACAAGCCCAGCTCCCTCTGCTGCTCTTCGCAAGACTTGTGCTCTAGACCCTTCATCTTCGTAGCTCTCCACTTGGAGCTCTTCCGAGCTCTCCGTGTATGCCTCACGACCACCCTTAGGGTAGCCTCTAACCCAGGCTGTTCGGGAGGAGGCTTATAGCCCGAGAACCTCCGGGAGCGCAGAACACGCAGCCAAGCCTCTCCCGTGCGGCTCCGTACAGCCACCCAGCGGGACCCAACCGGGGCCGAGAAAGGACAGCTCAGCCCGGGGGGCTCTTCCACGCCGCCCCCGCTTCCGTACCGCTTGCCGCCGAAACTGGGCCGCTCCTCATCCGAGTCGCGCTCGGCCCACACGCCGTAGGTCGCTTCCTCCTTGCTCTGCCGGTGGCGCTGCCGGTGAGGGTTGAACTCGTTCTGCAAGTCCCAGTCCGACACCTCGAAGCTCTCCATCTCCACTCCATCCTCCCCGTCCGTGCCGTACAGGTGTGACATCGACATGGCGCCTGGGGGCAGCCCCCCGCTCGCAGAGGGACAAACCGAAACCGGTACCGACACCGGCCCCGCTCCTCCCGCCAGGCCTCACTGCGCCGCCGCCACCGGAAATGTACGCGCTCCTTCCGGTGACGCACTTCCGGCGCAACGCCCACAACCATCGAGACGGAGGGACAGAGCGGCCCCGGGGCTCAAGGGAGTCGCTTAGGCTGCAGAGACCTCCGAGATCATCCAGTCCAACCCTTACCCAGCACTGCCAGGGCACCACTAACCCATGGCCCTCAGCACCACAGCTCCAGGGCTTGGAAACCCCTTCAGGGATGGCGGCTCCACCACTGCCCTGGGCAGCCTGGGCCAGGCCTTGACAACCCTTTTGGGGAAGAAACTGTTCCTCATGTCCAACCTAAACCTCCCCGGCTCAACCTGAGGCTGTTTCCCCTTGCCTTACTGCTTATTCCTGGCCCCAAAACTAAGCCCTGGGGCACAGCACTTAGGACTGGTCACCAGCTGGATTTAACTCCATTCCTCAGCACTCTCTGGCCTTGGCCACCAGCTCGTTTCTTACCCAGTGAATACACATTTCAGCTGTGAGCAGTCTGGTTCTCCAGAGGCATGCTGTGGGACACAGTGTCAAAGGCATTACTAAACCAGAGGCGGTCAACATACCCAGCCTCCTTCTCATCTGCTAGGCCACCTGGTCACAGAAGGGAGATCAGGCTGCTCAAGCAGGACCTAATCTTCCATGTACCCGTGCTGGCTGGGTCTGAGCCCCTGCTTGTCCTGCAGCAACCCTCTGTGGTTTGCAGGCACAGGGTGGGGTTGAGGGGCAGAGAGGAAGGGCAGAGCTGGGGCTATTAAACCAACACTTTAATGGTGTGCAAGAGGGGAAGGAGGCAGGGGTGGGCTCATATATTAACTCTGCAATAGCCTCTGTAAGTCACAGTTAGGGGCTGGGGGGGAGAGCTGGTCACTCACACAACAAAAGGCTCCCCAGGTCAGGACACCGATTTCTGACCCTGGAGTTAGAGAACAGCGTTAGGAGACACAGAACCACGACTAAACGTGTCCTTGAGAGGCACCTGAAGGAGTTCTCTGGCCATGGCTGACAAGCAGAGCTCCTCCTGCCAGCCCTGGAGAGGGCAGAGCTCCCCAGGCGCTGTCAGCACGGGAAGGCGAGGGGTGTCTGACCCTAGAAACGTTTGGCCTTTGCAACAAATGCAAATACATTCCTCCTAGAGCACTCGATGGGCAATAGTATGAGCAAGCAATATGCTTGGAGAACCGATTTCCACTGCAGCCATTGCAAACTCCTCTTTGTTGGGCAACAAAAGGCCACTTGTAGCATCCTGGAAGAGAGAAAGAGACAGGCTCAGAGGCAGGCTCTGCTCACAGCAGCACAGCACCTGCACAGCTCATGGGCTGAAAGCAGCTGTGATACAAAATACAATGGTTAGAAAGGTAAGCAAGCCCCAGCTCCAGGAGAGTGGCAACACAACTGCTGCTCTCCCTCAGTGCTGCTGGGATACCTGAAGCACAATACACTGCTTTTACACAGAAACTACTATTTAAAGGCACATTTTTAGGAAGAAAAGTGACATTTTATGTTCTAGTGTAGAAGCCAACTGAAAAGAGAGACAGAAAAACACCTAACAGTTGTATCTGGAGCAGAAACCCAGGGCAGCAGCAGCTCTGTTGTGACAAGTTGCCAGCAGATGCAGCTGCTTCATCCTCCCTTCCACAGGTCCATGGCACAGCTTGGAAAGCAGCTGGGGAGCAGCTCAGCTCATCCACACACTTCCACATCCCATTCCCCTGCTCCCCCCCAGGAACAGCCAGTAACAACTCTCCCAAGAGGCTGACTGTGATTCTGCTGGAATAAGGCTGTTTCCAGAGCTCAGAAACCAATTTCTTAACAGTATTGTTCTGAAAGCCCAGAGCAACTGTGAAGGAGATCATCTGTGCACTGAGTGTGCCTGGAGCAGCCTGGCTAACCCCAGCACAGAGAATGACACAGGCAAAGCTTTGCCCCTGCAGCAGAGCAGGTGGATTTGCCACAGGGTCTTACCTGGAAATCATTTTAGTTTTCTTTAGTGAGAAGATGATGTGTTCTGAGTCACCTAGAACAACCCAGAAACACAAGGGTCAGCTTTAAGCCAACAGCTGCAACTCAAAGCATTCCTCCTGTCTTCCCAGCAGCATGACAAGGAAATATTTAGGACACAGAAAGGAGCAAAAGGGCAGAGAACCAGGAGCCAGGAGACATGGAAGCCTTTTGCTTTGCTACCTTTCATTCAACACAAGCCACCCTGGGCAAGCACCCAGGAACTACCAGCAGTGAAAGCCAGCACACAGCAGCTTCAGCAGCAGCCCTGCCAGCCCAGGGCTGGGCTCTGCACCTTCTCACCCAGCACTGGTAAAGCCCTCCAAGGGACACCAGACTCTTACCTGCAGGTGACCTTTCAAGTTGGCTGGTGTTTTATAATCCCCCTTTAAAACCTGTGGAAAAGAGAGAGCTGGAGTCACCTTTCCAGGGGAGTGGCTCTCTGAGCACTGGCAAGGCCACCTCCCCCACAGCATGAACTGCATTCTGTGTCCCAGTAGATCTGAACCAGCCGATGGGCACTTGTTCTACATGGTGGCCCTGCTCAGGGGCAAAAGCAGGAGCTCTCCTTCTTCTGAAAGGTCTCTTGTAACCCAGATGATTCTGTGATTGTATGAAGGATGAGAAACTCCCTCTGGTTTTGCCTGCTGACTGTGGCTCTGCAGCCTTCTCCTTCCAGCTCTGCTCCAGGGATGGGAGTCAATCTAAAAAAGCCTCTCCTGGTTTTGCCCACCCCCTTCCAAGCCTCCACTCTCATTCCCCCTGGGACTGTGGGAACGGCTGGTGAGCTGCCCACAGACACAGCACAGCCTGGGAGTGTCCTCCTGGGGCCAGGGCAGCTGTGAGAGTGCTGCAGCCCTGCCCTGAGATACCATCAGCACTCTGCAGCACCTCCCACGCCCGGGTTCAGAGCTGGGCTGGATCAGGGAGGCACAGGTCAGTATCTGCCACAACAGAAGCAGCCAACACCACCACAGAAGCACTGCTCTGAGCCACACCAGACTCCATCTACCCCACACAGCTGTTTAGAGGCCATCTCAGTGTCACAGCATCCTGTTTGGAGTCAACCCCAGAATGTCAGGGGCTGGAAGGAACCTCTGGATATCATCCACTCCAACCCCCTGGCAGAGCAGGGTCACCTACTGCAGGTTGCACAGGATGGTGTCCAGGTGGGGTTGGAATGTCTCCAGAGATGGAGACTCCACCACCTCCCTGGGCAGCCTGGGCCAGGGCTCCACCACCCTCAAGAAGTTCCTCCCTACGTTTAGATGGAACTTTCTGTGTTCCAGTTGGTGCCTGTTCCCTCCTGCCCTGTCCCTGGGCACCAATGGAGAGCCTGGCCCCATCCTCCTGCCCCCCACCCATTAAGGGCTGACAAGCATTGATCAGATCCCCCCGCAGCCTGCTCCCCTCCAGCCTAACCAGCCCCAGCTCCCTCAGCCTCTCCCCACAACAGAGACATTCCAGTCCCCTCAGCATCTCTGCAGCCCTTTTCTGTTCCCTCTCCAGAAGCTCCCTGTCCTTAAACAGGGGAGCCCAGAACTGGTCCCAGGAGTCCAGACGTGGAAGAAGTCTCCCAAAAGGAGGAGAGAGTTTGCTCCTGCCCTGCCCTACCTCTCCTGCTCTCTGTGGGTGCTGAGCCCCGTGGCAGCCACTCACCCTGTGCGTGTTGTTGATGACCAGGGGGTCAGGGTGGCCGTAGTTGGGGGGGTTGGCATAGGGGTCGTAGCCCAGCCTGGCCAGCATGGGGGCGATGTGGGCCATGTCCTGCAGCACGTCCCCCGGGATGTGCCCGATCCACTTCGACAGCGCCTCCATGTTCACAGGCTTGATAACCTGGTCTGTTGACCTTTCTATCCTGGGGAAGGATAGCCAAGGGAGAAAGAAAACGAGACAATGAAGTTGAATTTTACAGGCAGAAGAGCCTTCAGCTAGCTTCAGTGCCAGCCCAGCGTTTCAGCACCCACGGCCCAATGTGCGGCACAAACACTCAGCACCCACCAGCTGCTCCTGGGGCATGGGCAGAGGCACAGCAGGGCAGCCCCCTCCTGCTCACAGACCTGCTCCAGGGCAGGGGAACCAGGCAGGGGCTTGTTTCCACAGAGGTTGGGTCCCCCTGTCCAGGTCAGGATGGTACCAGGACACCTCTGCTTATTACAGGAAAATAATGATATGTGCTCTGTGGCACAGACTCCACTGACAATCCAAAACCTTCTCTGTTTAAGCAACCTCAGCAAAATTTACTCTGAGTTAAGAATGCTGAAAGCCCTGGAGAAATCATTGCTTCAGTCATCAGAGGTGCCTGCACCTCTGCACCCCACACCACAGCTGCCTTCTGCTCTGCCTAGGCTAAGGGTACTGCGACGTGCTCCCTGCTGGCCACACTCCCTGCCCTGTGAGCTCCCTGAGGAGCAAGCCCCTCCTCACACACAGCCCCCACTGCACCCTGAGCTCAGGGACACAGGCCTGGGGCAAGCAGCCACCTGCTCAGCTCCACAGCCACCCCAGGAGGGATGAACGTGCTGCAGTCCTGAGCCTCATGAAAGCATCCCAGTTACTGACTGGTGAGGCACAGGTGATGCTGTACAGGCTCCTACAGAAGCATCCCAGGCTGAGGGGAAGTGGAGCTTGGCTCCACACCCCCAGCCCTCCTGGAGGAATGGAGCTGCTGCAAGGCCAGGGCTGCCCTCTACAAAGGCTGTTTGTGTGCTTCCCTTCCACCACTCATTAAATTCTGCTAAGTTAGGCTTAAGCCTCCACTGAGGAAATAAAGAGCATTAAAAGAGAGCATGCAGAAGGTGGGAGCAGGTGAGCACCTGCCTGGCACCCAGAGACTGCCAGCTAGCCAGCAGGGAGGGAGTGCTGGGGTGTGCCTCCACGGAGCAGGTGTTGCTTTTATTCTGCAATACCAGCACCAAACCTGGCCAGAACTGCTGCTCAGTGCTGAAAGGCATCCAGTAACAGCAAAACTGATCCTGGCAAGGAGGTATTTAAGGATGGGTGGAGAAAAGAGACTACAAGAGCTCATGTTTGAGAGCAAGCAGCTTTTCAAATCAGGGATCAGAGTCATTTCTGCACTGTCAAGATGAATAAAGCAGTCACCTGCTCCTCAAATCCTTGCCTGACAAGCTGCTCTGCTGGGTACACCAGATTGCCAGTGCTCAGGCCATCTTCTGACCTTACTGCAGCCTTGCAGTGCTTAAAGGTGTGTAAGAAAGATGGGGACAAACTATTTAGCAGGGCCTGGAGTGATAGGACAAGGGCTGATGGTTTGAAACGAAAAGAGGAGATTGAGACTGGATAGAAGGATGAGATTTTTCCCACTGAGGGTGGTGAGAGCCTGTCCCAGGCTGCCCAGAGAGGTGGGAGATGTCTCATCCCTGCAACCATCCCAGGTCAGGTTGTTTGGAGCTCTGAGCAACCTCCTCTAGTGGGGAGATGTCCCATCCCCTGACTGCAGGGGGATGGACTAGGTGACCTAGAAAGCTCCCTTCCCACCCAACCCACTCTGTGCTTCTATAACCCTGCTCAGAAACCCAAAGCCAACTGCAGCACACCGGGGTGTGCTGCCAGTCCTGCCCCTGACGAAAGCACGCACAAACAGAAGGACGTTGTCTCTGCCCCCAGGGTTCGCTCTGACCTCCTTCAGCAGGTCAAAGACTCCCGGAAAAGCCAAGGCAGGAGCCGAGACACTCACTTGGAAAGCGACACCCCACCAGGCTTCCCGATCAGCTCCTCGTGGTGCAGCACCGTGTCGCTCCAGGAGATGTCCAAGAACTTGATGATGGCGTGCATGGACTGCTCGGGGTGCAGCACCAGCTGCTCGTAGTAGACGGGCAGGCAGCGGGAGCGCCCGAGCTCCAGGCACTGGGAGTACATCACCTCGATGGCTTTGTTCCACTTGCTCAGGCAGTCTCGGTAGCTGTTGAGGTCGAAGCCAGCGATGGTCACCTTCCTCGTGATCATGGAGTGCACCGAGGCTCGGCCGTCCCGAACCATCAGCAGGAACTTGGAGTTGGGGAAGAGCCTGGACAGGTAGACGGAGGACTTGAGGGTGAAGGGGTCCTTGTTACACAGGTACCTGGCCGGCTCGCCGTGCTTGGCGATCACTTCCAGGATGAAGGCCTGCATGGCGGCGTCCAAGACTTGGTCTGTCACCCCGGCTTCGTCCAGGCGCATCTTCTCCCGCCCCGACTTGGACCAGGCCTGCCGCATGGCCAGCACGCGGGGGATGATGCGGGTCTCCTCCCCGCAGCGCACCTCGGGGTGGGCGTCCAGCATGGCCCTCATCAGCGTCGTGCCGCTGCGCGGGACCCCGCCGATGAAGATCAGAGGCATCTCCTTGCTGTAGCGGTACTCGACGTGGTTGGAGTCCATCACCACCAGCTCCTCGCTCTCGGGTCTCATCAGCCTGTGCCTCCTCTCGCTCAGCACCTGCTGGCACTCCAGGACCTGCTGACCCAGGTGCAGAGTCACCATCAGGGCGACCACCGAGCCCACCAGCAGCAGCACCCTCCTCATGGTGACCCGCATCCTGCTCTCCTCCGCACAGGCTGCTGACCAGGCTTCAGCTTTCAGCTAGGGAATGTCCAACCCAGCAGGCATCTGCAAGAGAAACACAGCACGGTCAGAGGAGCAGGAGCCACCACATCCAGCCTGGCAGAACCTCAGCGTCCAGCCTGGCTCCTTCAGGACGCTGACATCATCCCAGGCTTTCATCAGCTCTTTCCCATATCAGCAACTTCCAGGCTAGGTGCCTTCTACCCAGGAGGTAATTAAAGCCTGACTCAGAGCACAGAGATTATCTGGACCACGTGTACCCAGAAACACAGGCTTGCAGCTGGAAAGCTCCAGGAACCTTCCTGAGCCGTCTTTACACAGAGCTGGTTCCATCCCAGATGAAGCCTCCCTCTGCACTGCTTCCTTCCTTCCAGAGCTGAGCTCCACACACCACCATCATCTCCTCACCCCAATCCACCTGTCTCCTTCCTGCACTGGCCTCAGCTTCAATGTGCTGACACAGGGGAGGAGGGAAAGCTGAAATCAGAGGAAAACAAGAGCATCTGATGCAGATTTGAAGGGTCTGAGCCAGGAGAAGCAGGAATCCACCAGAAGGAAAACTCTTGGGAGAAATTAAACCATCTGAAAGCTAAGAGCAGCACTGAGTCAGCATTAAATGCCCTTCACAGAATCGACTCATTTGGGTTGGAGAAGACCTCAGAGAGTCCAACCATTAACCCAGCACTGCCCAGAGAAACCCCTTCCTCCAGAGACTGACCTCATATTAAAATCCTTGCAGGCTTCATCTGGCATTAAGGATTTGGGGGTTTTCTCTGCCTCAGTAGATGTCCAGAGGAAGCTGCAGCTTCTGCAGTGCCCTGCTCTGCTGCCTGCCCAGGAGGGACTCCTGGGAATGCTGGCACAGCTTCCCACACCCTCCCCCATTCTGCTCCATTTGGGAGCTCAGGTTTTGCAATCCTCCCCTGGGCTCACCCAGGGATTTCAAGTTCTTTGTGACTATGTGGCTGGGGTGGGAGCTGACTGGAGGGGAAGGAAAGGGATGCCCATGTGTTCTGTTGTGCTGACAGGCCAAAGAACTGCTTCAGGAAAACCTTTTCCTCATGAAAGGGCACAGTTAGCAGTGGCCTCTGCACAGCCCCTGGCTGTGAGGAGCAGGCAGGAGATACACCATAGAACCATGGAATCATTTGCGTTGGAAGAGACCTTTCAGATCACCAAGCCCAACCATTAACCAGCACTGCCAGGTCACCACTAACCCATGGCCCTCAGCACCACAGCTCCAGGGCCTTCCAATCCCTCCAGGGATGGTGCCTCCACCACTGCCCTGTGCAGCCTGGGCCAGGCCTTGACAACCCTTCTGGGGAAGGAATTGTTCCTCATCTCAAACCTAAACCTGCCCTGGCACAACTTGAGGCTGTTTCCCTCTTGTCCTATTGGTTGTTCCAACTCCCACCTGGCTCCAACCTCCTTTCAGGGAGCTGGAGAGATAAACCATCAGATTATCAGGACATGGAGAGGTCAGGTCTCCCCCTCCACCCAGGGAGATGTTCTCCCATCCCAGCAACAAAGTCACATCACCACCAAAATTATTTTGTTGGCTCTTTCCACCACGACTGCCATCCTGACCAACTGCTTGGTCATCACACCAAGGTTAAGGAGCTTCAAAAGCCTGCCCACAGACTGCACCAAAGTTCAAGGAGTCAAAGAGCTGCTCCACTTGTTGAGATGTAAATCAGAGGGAACCACAAACAGCTCTGGCATCTCTGCAGCAGAGGCAAGACCCATCACAAAGACAAGGGCTCCTCTGCTCCCTTCCTGCTCTCTCCACCTCTTACACTCATGTAAATATATTCAAATGTTCACCACAAAAAATAATTGCAAATGCCCCAAGACCCATTTCAATGCAGGGGAGCAGTCAGGATTTAAGGCCAACTGGAATAATTAAGGCTTTGCAGACCAAGGCAGGCTAATTAGCAGGAAAGCTCTGCAGTTTAACAAGGAGCCTGGAGCACAGAAGTGCTCTGTTCTGAGCAAAAAACCAGCTTACAGCGAGGGTTTCCCACCGAGGTGCTCCCAGTGCTCAGGAGGGGAACAAAGGAACTCACTCATGGTGCTGTGGGAAGCAGGAGCACAGCCTGGGAGACTTCAGTACAGTGGGAAAAGGTTCCCTGCATGGAAGAGGTTGGAAGGGACCTCTGGGGATCATCAAGTCCACCCCCCTGCTCCAGCAGGGGCACCTCCAGCTGCCTTTGCAATCTCTCCCCACAAGGAGACTCCACAGCCTCTCCGGGCAGCCTGGGCCAGGGCTCTGTGTCCCTGAGGACCATCCAGCAAGCACCCAGGAACGTGCTCAGCAGAAGCTGCTGAGCCACCACAATCCCTCCTGATCTTCAACTCTTCTGTGCAGCTCTCTGCTAAGAATTTCCCCAAATTTATGGGGCTTATCAGTCTAGGGGAGAAGAAAGAAGCAGCATTTCCTCCACAGCAGATATCCTGGTGGAAAACATCATAGCACAATTAGGCTGTCTGATCAGAGATGACCTCCTAGTCCTTCAGCTGCCCAAGCTGGCTCAGAGAGCTTTCCAGCAGGAATTAGGGAGCTCTCTAGGGCTTCTCTGGCACACCACAACAAGGACTGGAAACCACTGCAGCTGGTGGTGGGGAGTGGAAATGCAAGTGCCAGCAGCTGACCCCAGCCTGAAGCCCCTGAATGCAACTTGGATACTGCAGGAGAAGGATGGGCTATGACCCACAGCCAGGGGCTCTGTCCCCAAAAGTCTGGGACAGAGAGCAGAGGAGAAGATGGGAGCTAGCAGGAAAAGTGACAGCAGAGCAGCAACCACCGAGGACACAAGAGGTCCTGCAGGCAGGAAACTTCCTTATTTTGCACGTGGATAGGACTCTGGTATGAAAAAGGCTCAAACTGTTTCTCTTCTGCTTGTGAAGGCAACACAAGATCAAGGAAGGTTAGGGGCAGTGTGGACAGACACGTGAAACGTTCCCCAGCCCACCCCCAGCATCACAGGGCAACCAACCCCCCTGGCCCCTGCCACCCCCTGTGCTTACCTTCCCCTGGCAAGGTCATTTTGCTGCTAGCCAAGCTTCATGCTGGAACACCGGTGGCCACCGAAGGACCTGATGGGGAAGAGAAGCCACAATGTTGACTGATTTATCCCAGACACCTGCACACATGGTGATGAGCAATGCTCTGCTCCTCCTCAGCACCTGCAGGGCAGTGGCAGGGACCCATCCCAGCAGGGCTGCAGACTGCCAAGCAAAGCCACTCTTCGGGGTGCTGTGCTGCAGCAGAGCACCTCAAGGGGCCAAGACCTGCTGGGCAGATGGGATGGCACTCTGCTCCAAGGTGGAGCTGGAGGGGTGGCACTGCACCAAGGTGGGCAGATAGGGCAGCACCCTGCTCTGAGGCTCACAGCATCTGCCCAGCACCACAGGCTCGCTGTGGAGCTGCTGCAGCTGGGTCCTTCCCGCAGCCTGCTCCCCCCTGATGCACGATGGTGTCCTGGCCTCAGAGGATGTTTTGGAGAACATTTCAAGTACAGAAGCTAATTGTTATTCCAGCCACCCAAGAGTCTCCTCCTCTCCTGCCCAGCTGCCATCAGACGTCACCGGGCCCCTCCACTTCAGCACTAATTAGCAACCAGAGGGAAACTCCACCCAGCACGAACTCTGCCTCCGTGGAGCATGCATCCCCTCCTGCCCTGCAAGGCTTTCTGCTGGACCCCAGCCTAGCCTCCATAGACAGCAGGCCCTGAGGTCTGGGCCAGGCTGCAGGTCCACAGAGAAGCATCCACATCCCCAGATCACAGACCAACCATCAACCTATCACCCCCATGCCACTAAACCCTGTCCCTCAGCACCACATCCACACATTTTTTGAACCCCTCCAGGGATGGTGACTCCACCACTGCCCTGGACAGCCTGGGCCAATGCCTAACCACCCTCTCAGCAAAGAAATTGTTCCTCATATCCAAAAGACGTGGCTTCTGCAGTGCCACGAGTGATCTGGTGCTCAGAGCAGCAGCATTTTAACCTCAGCCTGAAACACCCTGCTCCGGAAACAGCTCCAGCTCCAGCTCCTGCCCCTGCACAGACACACAGACACGCACACGCTCACAGACTTCCTTCCTGCCACCAAGCAGCATGTCACCAGCTGGGTGGACACCACGGCCGAGCGAGCACCAACAGCCGCAGCCTCCACATCCTCCTTCACCTGCTGTTGCGCAAGAGGAAAAGCACCAGGGCTGCTGCTGCTGCTGCTGGAGAGAGCAGCCCCACGGGAACAGGGAGCTGGGCACCATCTGCAGTCATGAAGCAACATCTCAAGCCCATTCTTCAAAGCAGTGAAGTGTTACCAACAAGCAACCAAACCAGTTTCTGCAAGAAGCTCCAAATGATCCCAAATGTAGAGGTGGCACTCGGTGACATGGTTTAGTGGCAACAGGGTGTTGGGTTGAGGGTTGGACTTGATGATCTTCGAGGTCTTTTCCAACCTGAATGATTCTGTGATCAAAAAAAGCCTTTTTCTTTAAGCTATTCCCATAAACAATTGCTATTAACTGCAACTTCCCCAGAAGACATAGGTGTGGCCTGGAAACTTTTGGCTGAAATCATTGGTGCTTCATGAAAGGATGAGAAGTTGTGGTGGAGGAGCAGCAGAAGCTGTGGTCAGCAAGAAACACCCCAGCAGATCTAGCTCACATCTTTACAAATCAGCAAAATTTCACTATGGGATTGATAGTCTCCAGCACAAAACACAAACTAAACCCAGCCTGCCCATGGCCAACCCAACCTGAGCCCAGGCTGTCCCACAGACGTGCTTCTCCTGGTGGCAACTTGGAACACACACTTCCACACCCCTAAAAAGAGTCCAAGGCATCTCCAATAGCAGGAGTGAGATGGTCACGTCCTGAGAAGGAAACAGCCAGCAGCAGAGGAGTCAAAGGAGTCCCAGGAGAGGAAAGCTGGGAAGAGCCAGCCAGGGCTGAGGGCGAGGAACGGGAAGGGATGAGCTGCTGGCACGCAGCGCACGGGGAGTTTCTCCATCTGGGTTTCAGAGCTGCCTGACCAAAAGCTGAACAACAAATGTGGAAGCATTCACCAAGAGGTCGATGAGCAGCATGCACCCAGCTCTGCTTGCTGCTGCGTGCCCACGGGGATGGCTGAGGTTCACCTGGGTGCAGCAGCAGCTTCATTGCACAACCCACGGCTCATGCTGATCCAGCACGGTGAGGATCGATCGCTGGGGGGACAGCAGCCCCTGGGGGCAGGGTCCAACCCACCCTGCCCACACCAATCGATCCTGCAGCTGCTTGCAGCGGAACAGGAGCTTTGGACGAAGCTCAGCAGCAGGTGGAGGGTGGTGAAGACTTCACTTTTACAGGCATGGAATTAAGCTGTTCAACAGCACCTACAGCACTCCAAGAAAACCCAAAAGCACCGCAAGAAGTTGCTTTCAGGCCACCAAGTGGTGAGAGCAGCAACATCGCAGCACAGCAGTTGCTGCCTATGAAAGCTAACGATGCACTGCAGGCCATGAACCCGGGCCCAGCGATGGGAATCGGCAGCCAATCCTGGTGTAAAACTCCATGGATCTGAGAGCACTGCAGGGTTACAGGTCCCTCTGAAAACCCTCAAGCAGAACAAAGAGCACAGCGGTTTGCATTTGCACTGCTGACATCATCCCCAGGAAAACTGGAACAGTCAAAAGACTGCAAAAAGGGAGCGTTTCAAGAACACATCTTAGCACCCAAACCACAGGGAGGGTGCTCAAGCCTGCACCTCAGCACTCAGCTCACCTCCCCAGCAGCCACAGGGCATATCAGCACTGCCACCCTCCCAGGTCCTGCCCCCTTTCCGCTCAGCCGAGTACACCCGACACAATGCAGCAGGCAAGAAAGAGTCCCTGCAACGATGGCAGCTGAGGAAACCCTGTGAGGTGGGAGCCTGGAGCTCAGCGCCATGGCACAGCACCCCCGGAGAGCCTGGCAAGGGCTGTCAGCCTGCTTCCACAGGCTCTCCATCACACCAGCAACAGACATGTCACAGCACAAATGTATTGTTTGTTTACTGCCTCCAGGCTGTTCTGATCAGAAAGAAACAACCCCAACCCATTTTCTTCTCCTGCTGAATGTTACAATGCTCCTGAAAGAACAAAACTCTCCCAATTGACTGCATCCCCGCTCTGCTGCCCTCCCGTTCCAAGCACAACAATGGCATTTTATCACCCAGTGATGGAAACCACACTCCCCAACGCTGCCAACCCCTCCACAAGGCAACAGCCTTTGTCTCCAACTGGCTTATTAATTATGGAATGCCCAAAGTGAAAGCTGCTGGCAGAAGGCTGTGAGGGAAGCACCCACCCCAGCGACCTGGCACAAGCCACAGTACCCACTGCACCCCAGCAAAGACAGGAGGGAAGGGGATCACCACATGACGCAAAGATCAGTGTTGGGAGGCTCTGAGCCTAGTGAGGAGGTGTCTGTAACCCCCCCAGAGACAGATGAGACCACCCCAGACACCAGCTCAGTCTCTGCTTTGGAAGAGCTTGTTCTGAAACAGGACACGAGCTCTGTGCTTTGGAGGGATGCTCCTGACTTCATCAACACCCAGCTCCAGTGCACAGAGCTTTACCTTTCCTTAATTATTCTGCAGTCACTGTCTCAGGAGGACAAGACAAAGGCAGCACAGCACGGGTACCACTGCCTGAGTAGTGACGGACAGAGAGACTCCCAAGCGAGCTCCCCTTGCACCCCCAGAAGTGGCCCTGTTGTCCTGCTCGCCTCCCAGAGTGGATGAGGGGCTCTCAGGAAGCATGGAGCTGCTCCCTGATCCTCCCTCCACTTCTGACGCTCCTGGTCCCTGGAGGTCCTGGGGAACCCAAGTCTGAAGCCTCCACATTAACCCCTCATTCTGGGTACAAACATGACCCTTCCCTCCCAAAACTGAAGAGAGATTCCCCACGTGACTGTGGGTGGGCAAAGCCTGCCACAGGACAGGGAGAAAAAGAAATCAGAAGAGCTGCTGCTAAGAAAACTACTAAGCACCTTCAAAAAATATTTTCCAAACCCACACACTAACCTCTAAGTCTCAAAAAGCTCCACTCCTGCATGCAGCAAAATCAGGATCTGCAAATAAAAGGTTGTTTCTGCAAGAGAAACCCCAAAACCTCAGATTTGCTTAAGAAACAAAATGAAAATATTTTATTTCCCCATGCAGTGACACCAGATAATCCCTGGAGCTGAAAGCACTGCCTGAGGAGAGGGCAAGGAGGACAGAGGGACACCCCTTGGGAAGCAATGTGGGGAAGAAAGGGTGCTGTACCTCATCTCACTGCACCCCTCTCTGCTCAACCCTGCCCCATTCCTGGTCCTCCTGGTGCAGTGCAGCCCTGAGGGCACAGGGTCCTGAGAACAGAGCCTTGGGCTCTGCACCTCAGCTGCCATAAGGACAAGCAATTTTGGGAAGGTCACAGGGCACTGCCCAGCACCCAGTTCAGCAAAGATGTGGCTTCCCCCTTCAGAGGGTGCACATCCCATGTGCCTGCACAGCCCCCAGTGAGGACATGCCACCACCTCCCATGGAGCCCCTGGTGCAGGAGAAGCTCTCATGAAGCTGTGGAGGGAAGAAAAGGAACCAGGTCCTTCTGAGACCTGCTGCTGTGTGCACGACGTGGCTGAGCCCTAAGACAAATCCTCCCCAGCAGCACATCCGAGTGCTTCACGGTTCCTTGTCTTCAGAAGCTCAGCTGTGAGCCCTGGGTCCTCTGCTGCCACGTACAGCTGCAAATGCTGGGCCACCAAGGGCCCCTGCATGCTGTCCTTCCTCTGCACGCTGTCTGTCCTTCCTCTGCATGCTGTCTGTCCTTCCTCTGCATGCCACCATTCCACAGCTGCCCTGGAAGCTGGGTGCTCTCCCATCTCCCTTGCAGCATGGCCAGGCACCATCACTGCCAGAAATGGCTCTTCACACTGCAGGATCCACCCCCAGCACCGAGCAGGATCAGGAGCACTGGAGAAACCCCAGCTGCCTCTCCCTGCCTCACTGCAGCAGCCTCTGGGCTGCAGTGGCTCTGAAGCCACCAAGCCAGTGGTCATTTCTCCATGGAGAAGCACCTGATGCCACAGGCACTCTCAGACTGCCTGCTCTGGGTTTGGGTTCACTCGCCTGGGAGCCAGGCACTTGCTCAACTTCCGAGCGCCGTGGCTTGAGCAACCCTTAGCTGCTCTCAGCAGTTCTTGTCTGCAGACCCTGCCAGGGGATAAAGGGCAGCTCCCCGGTGGGCTTGGGGCACCCTGCACGGCTCCATGGGCAGGGCCAGCCCCAGTCCCAGGCAGTGCTACCAGCCCAAGCTCCTGCCTGCAACCACCATCATACAAGGTTTCAGAGGACAAGTGTTGTGAGGAGCAGCTGGGGGAACTGGGCTTGGTTAGCCTGGAGAAGAGGAGGCTCAGGGGAGAGCTTCTCACTCTCTAAACTCCTGAAAGGAGGTTGGAGCAAGGTGTGGGTTGGTCTCTTCTCCCAAGGAAGAAGTGATAGGACAAAAGGAAACAGTCTCAAGTTGTGCCAGGGGAGGTTCAGGTTGGGTATTACAAAAAATCTCATCCCTGATGGAGTGGTTAGGCACTGGCCAGGCTGCCCAGGGCAGTGGTGGAGTCACCATTCCTGAAGGGGTTTAAAAGACATGAAGAAATGGCACTGAGGGACATGGTTTAGCGACATAGGGGGATTGGGTCAACAGTTGGACTTGATCTTAGAGGCAGTCAGAACGATCAATGATGACTCTATGGTTATGAAGGTCAGTGCTGGAAATCACACCCCAAATTCAGGGGCTGCTCCCCAGCGTGACCACCCTGCAGACCCTGGGCTCTCTCTGCTGCCATCCTGCTGGGTGCCTATCATCCAACCCTGCTCAGAGGAAACATCAGAACCTGTGCTGGTGCTTGACAAGCTCCCCACGAGCACGCAGCAGCACTCCCAGAAAAGCAACATCAGATTTGGAATCCTGTTTGCACAAATCATGTTCATCTCTCCTCTCAGCCTAGCTGGGTACCCGAGCATGACAGCAGCAGAGCTGTGTGAGGAGGAGACTCCCCACCCCTACCCTAAGTCCCAGCAGCTGGTGGGACCAGGCTCTGACTCGCAGAGGAAGGCGTGTGAAGGGCTTTCAAGCTGAGAGATGTTTTTTTGGACAGAGCCTGAGCATGCAAACAAACACAGCAAGGGCCAGAACAAAGGCCCACGCAATGCAAACCAAGCCCATGGAGGAGGATCATCATGGCCCAGCTCATGCTGTTGGCAGTGGGAACTCGCTGCCAGCAGCTCTGGGGACCACAAGTCCCAAGGAGCTTGAGCTTGGATGTCACATCCCTATCATGCAGCAACACAGGTGACATGTGTCCTGGGTGACATGCAGCTGCTTGGGAGCAACCCCCTGGCCAAGGGACTCACCTCCCAAGGCTACCCAGCAGAAGCTGCAGCTGCCCTGAGCTCTGCTGCTGCCAAAACCTCTCATCCCCAAAACTGAGGCTAACACTGAGCAAGACCTACAGGCACTGCCTCTCACTGAGCACTCACTTGCCCGTGCCACCGCACTGCAGGACACCACGGAGGGCAGCCCCCACTGCCAGGCTCAGCCCTGGCCGCCTGGATGGACAGACAGCCCGATCCCATGGATGCTCCTGATAGGTGGCATGCCCGATCCTGCTCGTCACACCATCACCCTGTACGGCCATGGATGGGTGATAGAGGGCACGGACTGCTGCTGAGCACCCAAAGGGGTGCCAGGGAGACTGGGAGGGAGGGGAATGTGCCGGAAGGCAGGAACAAGAGAAAAAAGGTACATGGAGCACCCTGTGCTGGGCATCCTGCACCCTGCACTGCCTGACGTGCAGCGAGCTCCAAGCACCCACCGCCCTGCACCGTGCACCCAGCACCGCTCTGAGCACCCAGCATCCTGCATTGCTCCCAGCACCCTGCGTTCCACACGCACCGTGCACCCTGCATCAGTCCATGCACCTCGCTCTGCTCTGAGCACCCTGCATTCTCCCCGCCCTGGGCACCCTGCATCGAGCACCCGGTACCGTGCACCGAGCACCGCTCATCCCCCATTCCCCCCGCACAGAGCAGCCCTCGCCACTCCGCGCACCAGCCACTTTGCACCGGGCACCGAGCACTGCCCGAAGTGCTCCCAGCGCCCGCACCTCCCGCCGACACCGAGCACCTCCCGGCGATACTTAGCCGCGCCGTCAGCTGCCGGCGGTGGGGAAACACCATGCCGTTACCAGTTATCGAAGCCGGCGCCGTGCAGCGCCCATGCCGTACCCTGGCCGTTCCTCCTTTTCTTTCCTTTCCGCCCCCCGCCCCCAACTCACCGGAGCCGCCGCTGCCACCGGCCCCGAGCCGCGCGAGACGCGGCGACGTCACGCGCACGGGAGGCAGCGATCCCCGCGCCGCGCGCACCGCCCCCGGGACGCATGCGCCCCTCCGGGGGAACGGGAGCGCGCGCGGAGGAGGGGTGACGAGAAACGCGCGTGCCGGCGGCGGCCGCCTCCCGTGTGCGTGCGCGGGGTGGCCGAGTCCCAGGACGGCAGGGGGTTGGAAGGGAGCTCTGGAGATCGTCCAGTCGAACCTCCTGCTCCAGCAAGGGCACCCGCAGCAAGTTGCTCTTCTCCAGGCTAAGCAGCCCCAGGGCTCTCAGCCTTTCCTCCTCCCAGAGCTGCTCCAGTGCCCTTAGCATCTTCCTAGCCTCTGCTGGACTCTCTCCAGCAGTTCCTTGTCTCTCTGGAACTGGGGAGCCCAGAACTGGAGCCAGGACTCCAGATGTGGCCTGACTAGGGCAGAGCAGATGGGGAGGAGAACCTCCCTTGACCTGCTGGTCATAGTCTTCTGACCACATGCCGAGACCATTGGCCTTCCTGGCCACAAGGGCACATTGCTGCCTCAGGGTGAACTTGTTGTCCACCAGCGCTCCCAGGTGCTTCTCCATAGAGCTGCTCCCCAGCAGTTCAACTCCTAACCTGTCCTGGCCCATGGACCATCCTCCTGAGATACAGGACTCTACACTTGTCCTTGTTGGAACTCATGAGGTTCCTCTCCAACTCTCCAGTGGGTCCAGGATGCATGTGTGCATGCGTGTGACCCTGACACAGGTGCACTCCACAGGAGAACTGGTTCTGGGACACAACTGCGACCATGGCCCCGCAGCCATCTACTGCTCCGTGCTCCAGGTCCCAGACCGGGCAGTGCTCTGGGAAAGGCTGGTCCTGCCACCAGCATTCCCTCTCTGGCCCTCAGCAAGCCCCTGCAGTGCTGCTGCACAGTGCCCACAGCACTACCATCACTGTAATCAATCGCTGTGATCACTAATTAGCAAAGCTGAGCACAGGGAAATGCTTCACCAGGAATCAAAGGGGATGAGAAAAGGTGGAATGAGTCCTGAGGAATGACCTGGTGGGGAGGGAACAACATCCGAGGGGGAAAAGAACTCCCTGAAAGTGATTTGGCTCTGTGATTGACTGCAATTAATGCCATTATTACTTACTGCTCAGGTGAATCCCACCACATGCTACTCACAGACTTGCCTCTTGCTATGTACCAGCAGTGTCCCATGAGCCCCCGTGCCCCTCACCCCACTGAGACCCCCATGGTCTGTCTGTTCCTGGGGTGCCCTGAGCCCCCTCCCCCTCAGCCACCAGAAGCCCTGTGGGGTTGGTGAGACGAGGCTGGAGGAGCCACCTGCCACCACCTTTCCCACGCTGCTTTCACCAGGGTCTCCCTCATCCACGCTGCAGCCCCAGCATGGGGTTGGGAGAATCCTGCTTTGGGCTCAGTTCCCATGGGTAAAAACCACCCTCCACCACATCCCACCCCTGCAGAGCATCCCACAGGACACCGAGCTCCCGAGCAGCTAGCTCTTAGTCTTCTGGGTATTTTTTAATTTGCCTCACAAGGTAGAGTACATCCAGGGAATGTGCAATGTACAAGGAAAGTGCTGGGCAGCCGAGCGCGGGGGGAGGGGGGTGCCCCACGGGGCCCGGGATCGGAGCTAGCAGGTGGCACGGGCTCAGTCGGAGGGTGCGTCGGGGGTGACAAAGGTCCCCTTCTGGTCCCACTGCATGTCCCGGATGCGGCGGATGGACTGGATCTGGGGCTGGAAGGCAGACCACTCGTTCCAGTGTCGGAAGTCTCCAGTCTCAAAGAGGTACTGGTAGCCTCTGTAGCCAGGGTACTGGTACCCGACCCAGCTGCAGGGAAAGCAAACAGAGGGCACCTGAGTGGGGTCAGACTCTGTTAGTGGTGGCGATATGGCCAGCACACTCTTGGGGAGCAGGAAGAGCCCCCCCTGCCTCCTGTGCGGTGGGTGTGACCCCCTGGATGATGGGCTCTACCACCCAACACAGCCAAGAGGCACTTCCTGGTCTCCCAAGAACCCTGTGTGGGTGCTAAGGGTCAGCGAGGTGGGGATGGGGGAGGATGGGGAGCCTGGCAGGGAGCTGCTGCCGATGTGGCCCGGCTTACGTTCCACTGGGCACCTGCACGCTGCCCACTCGGTCGCAGAAGCCATAAGCCCAGAGGCTGGGCACATCGTCCTCCTGGATCTCCATCTTGTTGCCCTTGAAGTCAGCAGACTCGTACAGGGAGATTTTGTGGTCCTCAGCCTCCTGGGGAAGACAGAGGGAAGGTGCTTGGTTGTGTGTCTGAAGCCATGGAGCTAGCTGCAAGCGAGACATGGAGCAGCACAGATCCATCTCTGGGTGCTGTCTGCTCCCGGAGCACTCACCATTTTGATGGGACGCATGGACATGAAGCAGTCGCTCCGGTAGCTGCTAGACCAGGTGTCCCAGCGAGGGTACTCACCCTTCTCCAGGATAAACATCTCCCCACGCATGTTGGCCTGCTCATAGGCCACCCAGCTGCAGAGAGGAGTAGGACAACACAGCAGGTCAGATGTCACCCAGCAGCTCCTCTCCTGCTCTGCCAGCCTGCGAGGTGCTGGAGCTGAGCTCCCAGAACCTATAAAGGCTGCAGGTGTCAGGACTGGCTCTGCCATCCTGCTCCCACCTTTCTCCCAGCCCAGGCACTATGGATATGGCAAGCCAGGAGCTGATGTGAAGCACTGAGCTCACTCAGCTAAGTGTTCACTGGTGCACACATCCAAGCAGACACCAGCATGTCCTCAGCCTGGGGAGCAGCAGGACCCCAAGACACTGTCAAGCCCTGCACAGGGCACACCAGAGCCTCGTCATTGTGTTATCTCATCAGGACTTGGACTGTTTTCCCTCTTTCCCCACCAAGCCCGTGCTGCCCGTGCTGTCTGATCCCAGCATGTTCTCATGCTTCACTGCACCAGCTCCAGCCAGCTCTGGCATTCATCCCATCAGCAGGATGCGTGCGCTCAGGGCTTGTTCAGCTGCAATGTCACCTCTTTAGCAGTGCCACGAGGTGCTGCTGTGCTGTGAATGTCACAGGCTTGGGGCTCTGACACCCCTCAGCACCAGAACAGCTCTGCCTCTGCTGCTTCCCATTTCCCTGCAAAAAGGACCTGACCCTGCAGATGCCAACAGGTGTTTTCCTAGCGGCAGGAGATGTGCTCAAGCACCACAGGCAGTGTGACCTGGCACTGACTGCTAGGGCTCAGCTTGGCTGATCTGGCTTTTTCCCTAAGTAACTCTTTGGGCACAGAGTCTCACCAGTGACTCTCAAGAAGACTCTGAGGATTGGGTGTCTCAGTGACACTTAAATACTCTGTTCTCCAAGGTTCAGCCTTTCTGTATCTAATGCAGCTTTCCCAGTGTCACACCTCTGCTCCTCTGGGGCTGCTCCATCCCGTTTTCCTTTCAGGAAGAATTGGATGTTCTGGGTTCCTAATAAAAATCTTGTCACTGGTGCTGCAAGTTGTCATTCATAGGTCACCCTGCCCAGTCCCTTAGGGCAAGCTGTGTGCTGTGCACCTGCCTCAAATCACCTGCGCTTCTCTAAAAGCTGCAGGTCTTTCACATCCCACAGACAGCTTCAGGTAAGAGAGCTGATGGACACCTTTCCTTGGCCGTGCCTCTAGTGCCTTTTGCTTTACAAATGGTCCTGGCATCCTTCCCACAAGGCCATCCTGTCCTCGAAGGAGATCTCAGGTCCCCATAGCCCTGCTCCTGGGCTGGCCCTGCTCTGCTCTCTGCCTAGGCTGCAGGGAAATGCTCCTACACATCACGCTGCTCCCAGGAGCACATCCCCACCTCCCTGGGGCATCCCCAGGGACTCGGTTCTCTCCGTGGCTGGGGTCACTTACGGTCCAGAGGTGACGATGACACTGCGCACCCGGTCGAAGCCACGGTCCCCCAGGTTCATGCACTCGGTGGTGAACTCCATCTGCCTGCCCTGGAAGTTCTCCTGATCGAAGACGATGATCTAGGGGCAAAGAGTTGAACGGGGACAGGGATGCTCGGGGAGGGCAGGGAGGTTCTCCGTGTCCTTGCAGGGACCCTGCACACACAAGCCCACGGCCCTGTGTGTCCCCCTTGGCTCTCCAAGGCTTCCTGCAGCTTTTCAGGTGCCCAGGCAAGCTGAGCTAGTCTCTGTGCATGAGCAGCCCTGTCCCAACATAGGCTGAGCACAGGAAAGCCCCCTCCTGACAGCCACCCCTGCTTCAAGACGGCCTCATCCTGCTATCCATTGGTTTTGCTGCTGTAAAGCTGTGTCTTCTTGTGCTGGCGCCCACATTGGGTCCCAGCTGGGCTGGGAAGGAGCTGCTTTTCCAGGAGGTGCATCCACACCGTGGCCTTCACTGCCTGGCACATGCAGAAGTGTCACTGGAGCCCTCACGTGTCTTGCTCCTTGTCCCCTGCAGCACCTCGATGACACGCTGTCCCAGTGTCACTGTGCTACTTTGATGCTGGCCCTGTCACAGTAGTCTCCTCCTCCACCCCTCCCCCAGCACTGCAGGACTCCCACTCATGGAGGGTGACCAGAGGGAGCGGGTGGCAGCACCCAGGCCTGACACCATCAGCCAGAGGAGAGCATTTCCATGGTTTGTGGTCCCCCATGAGCTGTCCCAGTGAATGAGGCACCCAGAACATCCCTCCTACAGCTGCCTGAATTCTGCACCCAGAGGGCTGCTGCCCAGGAAGGAGGCAGTGGGAAGGGATGGCATTGTCTGCTCTCTCTTCCTGCTCTCCGAGAAAGGTCCTTCCCCCTGGACTGCCCCAGAGATGTTCCCACTGTCCCTCACCCCCTCTGCTGTACCCCTGCATGTGAGGGGCAGCAGGGCTTACCCTGAAGGCTTCTGTGGAGGGTTCCTCACCCTTGCTGTTTGCAACTGGAGCAGGGTCGAGGGAAGGAGTTGGTGCTGGGGCTGCCTTCTCCTTCTCCTCCGCAGCCTGGCCGGGAGCAGCGGGTTTTGTGGTCTCAGACATCGCGGTGTTGGGCTCAAGTCTGGGACAGGGCACCGGGCAGAGATGCCAGCAGCAGGTTTAGAGGGGTGGAACAGATGTGAGCATGCACCACCCACCCTGGCCTTTGCCCTGCCCCGGGGATGGTGACATTGGGATGGGAGGATCAGGAACGGGGTGAGTGGCTGGGGCTGGGAGAGGAGCTGCCAGAAGGTTCTCTATGCAGGCACAGCGTGCTGCCCTCACCAGGACGACCACAAAAGGTCCTGGGTGCCTATATTCTCCATCTGTGGTCAGGAGAGCCCTGAGTATGGTCCTACCACTGCAGGGGTGCCCAGAGCAGCCCCAAATACTGGAGCCCAGCCACTCCTCGTTCTCCTCAGCCAGTCTGGGGCCTGATGCTCGACCAGGTGCTGGAGCCGTCCCGCACGGAATGTGCCTTGGAGCCTGGCTGGGCACCAGGACAGCGTGTGACAGGATGGGAAAGGGTCAGCCCAGTTTGCATGAAGCCCTCAGTTGGGCACCCTACCGGTGGCCCCACTGGTGACTGTCACCAGCGACTGCCAGAGAACTGGAGGGCAGCTGGATACTGAGCACCAGGCTGCTCCCAGCCGTGGTGGCCACGGCAGTGGTCACGGCCAAGACCCTGCGTTTCCCTCTCCCCCCCCTCAGGTCCGGCTGCAGCCCGGTGCCCGGGGACTTTGTCCTCTTACCTGGGCAGCTGCTGCTTCTTGTTGGAGTGAGCGGGCTTGTGTTTCGGGGCGCAGCGAGGCCCCCACTTTATAGCCTGGCAAGGGCAGACCCCCGGGCGGGCTCACAAAGGAACTGCCAGCTCATCAGTGTCTGCGCGGCCGCCCAGTCATCACATCCTGCAAAGCGCTGGGCGAGCTGGAAGCCTCTCCCCGGCCCCGTGCCCAGCCGCTGAACCCAGCACTTTCCTTTGTGCCCGCGGCACAACAGAAGACCTGACCGTGCCACTTTGCAGCGTGGGCCGGCACCCGCTGCCCCGCTTGTGGCCACCCCGACAGGGCATATATAGCCCTGGCACGGCACCGACAGCACCAGCGTGCCACCATCCCCTGCCCACGGCATCGGGCATCGCATCTGCCACGGGCACCCAGCTCCGGTGCCTCTGCAGCTGCCCCGTGCCCATGGGTGCCCAGTCCTATGGCTGAAGCGTGCTCGTTTCTCCCCTCTAAACACTACAGCTCTGGCTTTAACCATCCCTCCACACCTGCAAACGCCTGAGGGCATTGCTCTGAAGATGTCAGGATGGAAGACTTCCGTGGTTGGAAAGGCTTCAGTGGGCTCTTTTTTCCAAGTGAGGTTGTAATTGAAGCTGACATTTTCCCAGTCATCCCAGCCCCTGACAGTGGTGTTCTCCTCTGAGGATGTCGCTGCTCACTGTGTCTACTGGCACAGCCATGAGCTAGTTTTCAGCCCATTTACTCTGTGCTGTGCTCATTCTGCTCCATCCCTCCTCTTGTCATCACCACCCTGCAGGGATCCCACC
This sequence comes from Galbula dea, assembly GCA_013399015.1. NCBI lineage: Eukaryota > Metazoa > Chordata > Aves > Piciformes > Galbulidae > Galbula > Galbula dea. The sequence continues at coordinate 143,603 of VWZX01005102.1, read as the reverse complement.
TGGGGTTTTGGTGCATCAGTGCTGCCAGTGATGGAGGGCAGGTGGAGGAGACTGTGGGAGGCAGGCCAGGGACACACTGGGGACGAGTCCCTGTGACGGCTCAGCCTGCGCTGCCACAAGTCCTGCACCCCATGACCTCTCTCCACACCAGGAGACACTTTGGGATGACCTTCCCCTGACTCCCTTTGAGATTCTGATCAGCTGCTCTCCCTGTTTGCCTGTTGGGATCCTGTGAATATCCACACACTCCTTTCCTCTTGGTCCTTTTCCATACCCTCAGCCTCCAGCAGCATGCAGCACTAGCACTCCTGTGCTGGCTCTTCATCACCAGCAGCAGTAGCTCACCCAAGGCTGTGTGCTCAGGGAGATCAGATCCCTCCATTTTGCCGCCTTCTTTTGCTCCTCTCCAGTGTGAAGTGTCACCCAGCAGCGATGGGGTACAGCTGCACCCTCTGGGCTGTTGTCCAAAATCCTAAACAAAAAGCATTCCTTGATCCCTCCTCTTTTTCCTGTGGTTTCATGGCAGTCTGTGCCATGGCCACAGGCTGTGGGTGCTGCTGCCCTGTTTCCCCTGGGCACTCCTTGTAGTCTGGTCTCTCACCTTGACACTGAGCGGTGTTTTTTTATTTCCCTTCACTTTCATGTTTGTTAGGTTTCTATTTTCAGTTGCATTCTCTTCCTCTTGGAGCCAGATTGGGTTTTGGAAGCATGTCCCTCACCTGTGACTCCTGGGCATTAATCAGCCTGTCTCCCCCACCCCCAGCTCCTTCTGCCCTGCTCCTGGCTTTGCTTTCTCTCCCAGCACCTTTGGACTTGGGCGTGGGAAAAACCATTCTCAGAGAGAGAGTTCTGCTCCTGATGGCTGCTCTGTGTTGCTTTGGCCATTGCTCTGAGGACTTGGCAGCCAAATTATTTCCCCTGAGAAGACTGTGCTGTGGAAGGGCTGACAGCAGGGATCTCTCCTCAGCAGTTCCTGAGCCCCTCAGAATCAAACCCTCTGCTCTCCCTACTGAGCATCCCTGCTGCTGGCAGCAGACATTGTGGAAAGCCACTCGCTGCACTATCCTGTCCTGCATCATCCCACCCCAGCAACAGAGAGTCATGTGGGATGCAGAGCTCAGACACAGCAAAGAGCTTTCCAAGCCTCCCTCCTGGTGTGGTTAGCTGGAGCTGACCCAGCTCGAGGGGTTTGTTCTGCCCCGGTGAGTCCTGCTGCACGTGGAGCTCTGGCTGCTGCATCCCTGCCTGGCTCTGAGCAGCAACGTGGGTGCACCCAGACACAGCCAGAGCTCCATACGACCGCGTCCCGGTGCCAGGGCATGTTATGGAGTGTGAGTGAGCTGTGGTCACCATGCTGGTGGCCAGCAGCAAGCTGAGTTTAGCTCAGGCCACAGCGAGAAGCTCGGGGTAACTCATGCTCAGTGCACAATGGCTGGAGGTGCAGATGTTGGAGACACCAGTACAGCCCCACGGTGGCCAGGAGCAGCCCCAGCTGCCACTTTTTCTTGTTCTGCCTCCCCTCTGGTGTCCAGGGCTGCCAGGGCTGTGGCTGCACAGAGGAGATTGCTCCAGCTCAGCCCCCCCAGCAGCTCCCTGGAAAATGCTGTCCCAAAACACAGCACTGCCTGGGAATGTGGATTTTATCACATTGGCCTAGCAGCCTCCTTTGGATGCTGCCCACCCTAACAGGCAGGTTGGGTGGGTGCCTCTGAGAGATGCCCAGTCCTCAGAACCCAGCATACTCCCAGCATGACCCCTGGATGACTTGGTGGGGGGTCACCATGAGCATAGCTTGAAGGTGTTTTGTACCCCCACCGTGGATGCAGTGGGATCTTGCTAGGTTCCCCTGCACAGAGGCATGAGCTGCTGCAGCACTCCCCGAGTCTTGATCTGCATCTTTAGTCCCTCGGTGCCTTTGCAAACAGATCCTTCACTTTCCTGCGCCCTTAGTCCTTGCATGTTACGACGCTCCATGGTTGCTGTGTGCCCAACCTGCGAAAGAGCTGCTCCAGCTTCCAGGGAGAGCTGCTCTGTTCGTGCAGGGAGAGAAAACGCTGCTGCAAGTGGAGATGAGGATTTCCTCCTGCTTCCCAGAAATGCAAGTGAGAAACCCTCCAGCCGAAGCACGGGACAAAAGGGGCACTCCCAGAGACGGGGACATGGTCCCAGCCCAGTCCCACACCGGGCAGGAGCACAAGCAGATCCCTGGAGCTGTTGGGCTGGGGGACAGAGCCTGTGCCCGGTGGGCTGGGGGGAGCGGGAGCTACAGCATCCAGGCTCATCAGCTTCTCTGCAGCATCGCCTTTGTTCTGCCCGGTCCCTCCTCCCCACCATGTGCTGAGTTAGGGGTTTCGGTAATGCTCTCCTGGGCTCTGTCTCTATCTGGAGGCTATAAAAACCCAACTGGAGGGCTGCTGGACATGTCACCTTCCCGGGCACCAGCGTCTCACCCCAGGTAAGCACAGAAGCCTGGTGGCAACTGCCCCTACCTTGCACAGCTGGGTCCTGGGAGCAGAGCTGCCATGGGGACGTGTGGAGGAGGGTCCAAGGCTGGTGGCATGGCATGGCTGGGGTCTGCGAGGTCCTGCAGCCAGGGCACAAGAAGAGGGCAACTACCAGGGGCACACAGCAAAGGAATGGTGGCATCAAGGGCCATCACTGGCAATGGCAGCAGGACAGGGTGCTGCTGCTTGCCATGGGCATGTGGCCACTTCCACAGCACTCGTGGCTTAGTGCTGGCCCTGCCTGAGGATCTGCACAGGGCTGCCTGCACGAGGGCTTTGGCTCAGGAGGAGGAGGAGGAGTCGTCGTCTCCCTGGGAACAGGCAGCCATGGGCAGCCCCGTGCATGGGCAAGCAGCATGCTCACCCTGCTGTGGTGCTGTGCCAGCCTGACAGGCTGGCTGCCAGGGCTGTGAATGCCATGTCAGACACTTACTGCTCTGGCCTGGATGGTAGCCCTGGGTGGGCTACGAGAGCCTTAGCCTATGTCCTTCACCTGCTTCAGTGTGGAAGAACCCCACTGCTGCCTAGTGTGCCACCAGGGAAGGGATGTGCGTGGGTCCTGTGGGCATTTTCATCCAGGCAGAGGCTGGAGTAAGCTTGCAATTCTTGGCCTGAAGCCCAGGACCCCAGGCAAGGTCCAAACCCCCAGTGCAGAGCTGGTGAGTCTGAGCAGGCTGCAACAGCCAGGCCAGGCTCACATGGACCAGAGGTGATGCATCAGTCCTGGGGCAGGCTTCAAAAGTCTTGTTCCTCTGTGCCCTGACAGAGCAACCATGACCCACCGCTGCAGGAGGTCCTCCGGTCTCTGGAAGGTATGGAAGCCTGGGGAGGTTCAGCAATGCAGCCTGAGCCCTGTGAAGGCCCAGGCATGGGGCTGCAACATCTGCACCCACTGAGCCCACTGACCCCCTCCATCCTCCCCAGATCGTGGTGTGGGATGAGGCTTTCTTCCAGGGCAAGAAACATGAGTTCACCTCTGACTGCTACAGCACTCCAGAGCACGGCCTCAGCACTGTCCGCTCCTGCAAGATCGAGAGCGGGGCGTGAGTGGGGGTTACAGGGGGCTGCTGTGGGACCCCACAGATGGAGGGGGGGTTAAAGGATGGAGGTCTCTACTGCCTTTCCCTACCTGAGCCATGGGTCTGCCCCCTCTGGAGAAGGGCCTCATCCCCATAGGGTACAGCAGGCTCTGCCCTGGGTGTGAGTGGGGTGGCAGGTGCCATGGAGAGGTCTCACCCCCCAACTCCCACCCCTGGCAGGTGGGCAGGCTTCGAGCACAGTGGCTTCCAGGGGCAGCAGTTCGTGCTGGAGCGTGGTGAGTACCCATGCTGGGAGGCCTGGAGCGGCAGCAACGCTTACCACGTGGAGAGGATGTGCTCCTTCCGTCCCATTGCCTGTGCCGTGAGTGCTCCTGCCCTGGCTCCCCACCACGGGGGCAGCCCCTGTATTCCACCACAGGGCTAGTCCCTGGAGGCCCCCACCGGCCGGGGGACCGGGACAGGGCAGCCGTGCCCACGCCGTGCCCCTCTCGGCGGCAGGACCACGGGCACAGCAGGCTGATGCTCTTCGAGCAGGAGAACTTCCAGGGCAGGCGAGGGGAGCTGAGCGACGATTGCCCCTCGCTGCCCGCCCTGGGCTGGGGTAGCAGTGCCGTGGGCTCCTTCCTCGTCCGCTCCGGAGCGTGAGTACCCCTGGGGATCGCACCCTGCTGGGATCCAACTCCGAGGGCAGGAGCTGCGGCACCTGCCTTCACCCTGCCCTCCGCCCAGCGCCCGCAGGCGGGGTGTCGGTGGTGCTGCTAGCCCTAAGCCGCTGCCGCTCTCTGCTCTGCCACAGGTGGGTCTGCTCCCAGTACCCAGGCTACCGCGGCTTCCAGTACCTGCTGGAGAGCGACAGCCGCGCGGGCGAGTACAAGCACGTGCGGGAGTGGGGCTCCCACGCGCAGACGGGACAGGTCCAGTCCATCCGCAGGGTCCAGCAGTGACCACCGGAGCCACCGCGCCGCTCGCCTGCACGCGTTGCCCTGGGCACCGTCTCTCCTGCGGGGCTCCGGGGGCAAAGCTCAATAAAGGCGTAGTTGTCCAAGGCGACACGATGGCAGTTGGGGAGGGGGTGCCGTGGGAGCGCCCAAAGGTAGAGCACGGGCTCTCAATGGAGGCAAGGATGTGGGGGGGGGTGGGTACCACCATTTCTTTCTGTCACCACAGGCATCCACAAGAGCCCACTGTAGGCAGGCACAGCCCCTGCCTGACTCAGATATGGAGATGCAACGGGGTGTGATGGCTTTGCTGCCAGATACCAGCCCCTGAGGAGCTGCAGGGCCAAAAGCTAGGGCACAGTGGTCAGGATCAGTGCAAGGGTGAGGATCCAGGTGCTGAGCCAGCAGAAACAGCAGCACAGCATTTGTGCAGCCCTGTACATCCCACCAGCGAGGACTGTGGCTGTCCCATCCCTGAACCAGCCCAGCTCTGTAGGACCTCCCCATCCCCAGCATCCCACAGATCCTGTCCCTCTGCTAGCACCTGCCCGGGGTCATACTGCTGCTCCAGCAAGAATGAGGGAAGGAGCTGCAGGGTCCAGCTGCATACTGTGCACCCATCCCTGCATCCATGCACATCCCTGCATCCATCTCTGTACCCATGCCTGCATCCTCCTGTATGCGTTCACCACCACACACCCATCCCTGCACCCATCCCTGCACCCATCCCTGCACCTCTGCACATCCTCCTGCACCCACACAGGCCTGGCAGCACCTCCCATGCCCAGGGCAAGGGCAGGCTAACCCCCAGCCCACAGCCGTGCAGGGACCAGAGCAAGCCTTGTGCTGTTCCTGGGGCAGTGAGGTGACACCATGGCCTGTGGTGGACACAGGCAGGACTTGCTGCTCCTTGCCTGGCCCTGGGCTACACCTAAGGTGGAGCTGGGGCAGTGAGGAGCTGTAGGGAGCTGCTGCTGAACCCTCTCCTTCAGCTCACCAGGAAGCAGTGGTGAACTGGCACTGAAAATGTGACAGGGGAAGAAAGGCTGGCTTGGAAAAAAAAAATCTCATCTCAGAAGAGCTCTGGAGAAAAGGTTTGAGGTGATGAAAATGTCCTGCTCCTGACATCTGCAGCAGCAGGACCACCAGAGGAGACAGTGCCGCCCAGGAAGGGGTTCCCTGGCAAGAAATCATGATTAAAAATGCAGAACAGAAGAAGGAACAAAAAGTTTTGGGATGAGCAGAGTGAAACCTTCCTGCCACCCCAGGGTAAACACAGCTGGGGCTTCCTAGCTTCCTCCATGGCCTCAGCTGGTGGGGACCCCCTTGTTGGCAAGCCCCCCCTGTCCCTGCCCAGCCCCAGAACCCTGAGGGGGATGTGGGGGGCTAGGAGTGGGGCCAGCACACAGCCAGGCCTGGCAGGCAGCTGGCAGAAGGACCAGGGGGTCTCCAGGGATGCGATGGGGACCTGGAGAACAATGCAAGAGCCTAGCAGCTGCAAAGCGCTGCGGAGACCCCTCCCTCCCCCCAAGCCCCCAGGGTGGGGGTCAGCCCCACTGGGCATGGCTGGGGTCTGACATCCCTTTGTCACCACAGAGCACGGCCAGACCCCTGAGTGGTTTGTCTGCTCAGCATCCTCTGTGTCCCCTGCCCCACATCCCCTGTGCCACCCCTGTGCTGCCTCTAACAAAGGGAGAGGGGCGCAGGTTGCACCCCCAAACCCCCAGCCTGGCACCCCTAAGGGTTCCTGCCATTGCCTGTGGGATTCTTGGGGGAATTATTTCTAACCAGGGAGTAAGATTATACCCGAGGAAGGGGGGATTTTTGGGGGAGACTTGCCAACCCCCACGGGTGTGTGGTGCCCACATCACCCCAGATGGCTAGTGTAAGGAATGTGACACCATGGTGGGTCAGTGTCCTGGCAGGAGTTGGGGCGTGACAGTGGCCTTGGCAGGGGGTCCACTGCCATCTGCAGAGGGGTGGGTGGGGGTCCCCGAGGTCCGCCGCAGCAGGGGGGTGCAGGGTAAGGGTTGGGGGAGGTGGCTCGGCCGCATTTCCAGCATTAAAATTTAATGGGGGTTGCAGCATCCTCCTGCCGTAAGGTAGTGCCGGGTGGGGGCTGCGGGGGCTGCGGGAGGAGGGGGTTGCGGGGCCCTTCCTTTCTCAGGGATGCTCCCTGGAAAGCTCCAGCACAAAGGAGCTGCTCGGCGGCCAGGAGCGTGCGGAACCCGGCGGTGCAGAGCCCGGTGGTGCCCAGCCCTCCCCCGGAGAGCAGGTAAAGTCTCGCTTGCCTTTCTCTCAGCAATTTTTCGGACGGAGATGTAGCTCTTCGCCAGGCTTTGGTGGGGTCTGCGGGCGCAGGGGGAGCCCCCACCCCATTTCGGTCTGTGATGCTCAGCCGGGAGCATTGCTCCGGGAGGGGTCCGCGGAGCTCCAAAAGATTCTTGCTCCCTGCTTAGAAATACTTCCTAGAGGAACCCACAGGCGATGGCAGGACCCCTGCACCCTCTCCTGAGAGGTTCCAGGCTGAGGGTGGGGGAAGCAGCCTGGATCCCCCTCCCTTTGTTAGGGGCAGAAGGAGCATCCGCAGCCTGTTTCCTTACCGGTGGGTGATGCCCGGTGGCACCGGGCAGCCTGACTCCCACTGGGTACCATCTGCAGCCCCCTCTTCCTCCTCCCCAACATGAATATGAACTGATGAACCACTTGTTTGTATTTTTTTTTTCCAGAAACTTCATCCAGAATAGGGCTGGAGACAGGTAAATGGATTCTTGCCTGATTTTCAATGCTCCTGGAAGGAAATGTAGCCAAAAATGCTGGGTTAATTTCTTTGTCCTGAAACCACCATTTTCTCCCAGAGCTGGTGATTTTAGGTAGGGGTTTTATAGCAGACGCTGGGACCCCCAAGAGTACCCCTAAGGGTGCCTCAGCCCAGTCCTTCCCCTGCAAAGAGTTAACCTGGCAGATGCTTCCCAGGAGCCATTTTCTCTCCCTCATTGTCTCACTGCCTTTTGTGTGTGCAGTGAGGACATCCTGCCCCGGGGAGCCAGAAGGAGCTCAGGAATAATGAGATTTTCAGACGCGAGGCTCCTTTCTTCCCCCTCACCTTCTCCCGGGGCTGCCTGCCCCGAGAGCTGCAGACAAAGGGAGGCAGAGCTGGGTGCTGCTGCAGCACCAGAGCCGGGGCTCTGCTGGGGGACAGCAAGGGGTGGGCAGCGCTGGCAGGACCAAAGGCAGGGAGGTGTTGGCCACCCTGCCAGGAGATAGAGAGAGGTGTCAGAGGTGCCCAGATGCCGTATCTTTGATGTCACCTCTCTCTGGACACGGGTGGCAGAGCAGCTGGCACTGCGCCTGGTGTGCACGGGCAGCTCGCCTGGTGCCCTCATATTCCCGCTCCTGCCTGCAGCAGAGCTCATGCTTCCCTCTATTCTCCCCCTCCTCCTCCTCACTCTAGGGGGGGTTTAGCTCCTGTTTAACTCGGGTGCTCAGCCCTGGGGACACCAGACATGCCACCAACCTCCTGTGGCAGCAGTAGTTCAAGCTCGTGGCTGGCAATTGCTGCTTGCTGTGCACAAGATGAGCGTTTGGTTAAGTGCTGCCCATATACAAATGTTTTTCTCCCTCCCATCTCCTGGGATGTGCTTCACTGCTAGGCAAGAGAGGCCATCCTGCAGTGGTCACCCCATGAAGGCATGTCCTGCCAGCCCCACCACGGGCACCTCCTGCTCCAGGCAAGGAATCCATTTGCCAGATGCTCAATGGCATCTCCCGTGCCTGAGCCCAGCAGCTCCCACTGCCCAGACCCACGGCAGCTGGCTGGCCTGGACGTGCTGTCCCCACGGGGAAGGACTGTCCTGATGTGGTGACAATGAACTGTGGGAAGCAATAACAGCTCTGTAGCTGAACTGCAGAGTCATCATGGCCCAGCTCCCCTGGGACCTGCTACCACTGTGGCTTCTCCAGGACAGGAAGAGGGCAGAGGCAGTGGCAAAGAAAGCGGTGGCAGTGGCAGTGGCAGAGGTGGCAGTGGCATTCCCTGAGCCCAGTGCAGGGAGTTCCAGCAGCAGAAAGGGACAGTTTGGGCACAGTCACCATTTCTGGTATGATCCTTCTCAGCGCCCTCCCCACCATGCCTGGAGATGTGTGCAGCTCCCCCCGGGGTCTGCAAGGGGACAGGCACAGGGGGGAGAGGTGACATCTCCTTGGTCACTGGTTGTCCCTAAACAAGCAGTGGGCAGTGGCCAGACACCCTGTGAGGATCAGCAGTGGTGGTGTTCAGAGCAGAGGACACTTCCTCAGGGCCTTAATCCCACAGGGATGGGGTGCCACGGGGAAGCTGGGGAGCCCAGGGAGGCTCTGCCTGTGCTCCTGCCCTTCTCTGCCCAGCTGTCTGCAGGATGCATCCCTCACTGGCTCGGCTCAGCTTGGCTCTGCCTGGAGACACCGGTGCCACGTTGCTCTCCCTTGCTGTGTTGGTTGCTTTCTTTTGCAGCTGCTAATGACTGACCTGAGGTCTGTTCACACACAGTCCCCTGTGCAGCCTCCACGGCAGAGGAGCAACCAGACAGGACGGGGGGGGACATTACACGGCATCGCATAGCTGGTGAACACAGGTAGGACCCCTGGGGAGGGGGACACGGACAGTACCAGCCCCATGCTCTCCCCACTTCTTGTGAGCAGGGAAGGTTCTGGGCAGACAGGAGCCATTCTTGCTTCCCAGGATCCCATCCCCTGGTGAGCTCTCCCCAGGCTCTGGGTGTGTCTGTGGGATCATACTGTCCCCAGGGCCACCTGCAGGAGACGATGTGTCCCTCACTCGTGCCTAGCAGTGGGGAGGGGGTGGCCAGCTCTGCCCAAAGTCTCACACCATCTCTGCTCCCCAGTGCCACCAGCCCCAGGGACACAGCTCCAGCTCCTGTTTGGCCAGACCAGCCATTGCCCAGAGGAGAGCCAGGGCTTGGGGAGTTGCCATCACCACCTGCATACGGATGCCAGAGCCAGGCTGGCCCCAGCAGAGCAACCCAGCGCTGGCTGTCATGGGCTGTAGCCACAAGCCCGGCTGCTGCAGGGGACACAGCTGAAGAGACAGCAGTGGTGACAGCTGAGGACATGGGTCTGCCTGTGCATGTGGTCTTCCTGCAAGGTGCTGGGGTCCCCTTCCCTCCTGCTGCTCCATCCCAGCCAGACCCAGTGCGTGGGTCTCCTTGTGTGCCCTGCCCAGCAATGAGCAGGGCATGGGCAGGATGAGACCCATCCCCTTCACTGAATGCAGAGTAGGGGAGGGAGGGAGGTGGGAATGGGGATGGAAAAGGAGCTGTGGCAGCTCCTCAAGGAGACAAGATGACCCAAAGGGACCCTGCTTGTCCTCATTGATCCTCCTGTCCCTCTGTCAGCAAAGCCCTAGTGCTTTCTGCTCTGGGAGTGCCCCTCACCACCAGTGCCATGTCCCATTAGAGCCCTGCCTCTGCTTTGGGAAAACACCTGGTTTGTGGAGCAGGTTGGAGTGTAGGGAGGGACATGGGCAGTGCCTCCTCCCCTTGAAGAGCCTCTTGTGCGGCCTCTGTGGGGCCACGTGGGGCCAACAATAGCAGTTTGCTCCACTGACAGCTCCAGCAAACATCCCCCGAGCAGGCAGGAGGCCTGGGTATGCAGCAGGACGGGGCTGAGGGCAGACACAGTTCATGGCAGGCATTACAGGCTCGTTTTGCAGCCCAAAATGGAAAAGCATCTTTGTGAGGACCAGAGGGATCCAGTTATGCAGGAGAAGGTGCCCCAGAGGCACATGGGGCAGAAGGAGCCCTGGGTACCCCTTTCCCAGCCTTATTTCTTGAGGCATGGTGCAGAGCTGCTGCTCCTGTCACCCCTCAGCAAACACCCCTGGGCAGAGGGTGGTAAGCTTTTCCTTTTCCTCTGCTCCATGTTGGGGCTTTCCCTGCCAGACCTCCTCCTCCTCCCTCCATGGGCAGCGGGAGCTCAGTAGAGACCCAGAGAAGTGGTTGCTGTCTCTGCAGAAGCCCTGCTCTTGCAGGTCTTCCCCCCAGGCACTACCAGTGATGTTTTCACCCCTCTCTGCTTCTTCCAGCTCCTTTAGCATCCTTACCTGGGAGCCTTGCAGAGTCAAGCCACAGACCAGCACTCTCAGGGTTATCTCCTCCCTGCAGCCTGTCTTGTCTTCACCGGTACCGGGGGTGGGAAAGGTGTTGTGTGGGGCACAGGCTGCTCGGGGTGGTTTGGACCTCACCACCATGGGTGGTGGGGGCAGAGCCCTGCAAAGCATTAGCTCAGAAAGCAGGCTCCATTAGGCAGGGCTAAACTCTCTGCTAACACCTCCCCAAACCTCAGCCCGGTGGCAAAGCCCCAAAACTCCTCCTGCTCTCGTGAGCTGGAGTCCAGCTGCTTTCACAAGAGCCAAGCAGACCTTTCCCCTCCCCCAGGAAAGCATTGCTCCGTAGTGGGGAGGGGAGGGGAAGGGTGGCTAGCCTGGATGGGCTCTGCATGCTGTGCTGCGCTCCGATATTAACCCACTAACCCACCCAGGACCCTGCTGCCCCTCCCCGGGGGGTGCCAGGGCTGCCCATGCCCCTGGCAGACAGACTAACCCACTAACCAGCTCCAGCATGTCCTACTAACCAGCCTTGTCCCACTAACCACGGGCAGGCAGCGCTGTCCTTAAAGGGGAACGGAAAAGCTGGGTGAGGAGGTCTGGCAGTGTCAGGGGTGGGTGCCAGGCTGCAGAGGCAGTGCCTGGGGTGCGTGCAGCCCACCCTCAGCAGCATGGGGAGGGGGTTTCTCCCCGCACGCTCTGCCTGGCTCTGCCTGTGGGAGCCTGTTGCTGACTAGGAGCCTAAAAAGGTTTTATCAGCAGAAGCTTTTCAGTTCCTTTTTAAGCCAGTAGATCTCTGTTACTAACACATTCCTGAACTGAATTAAACAAACTAACCATCACTGCTTTTCTCTTCATTTCTCTTCCAGTACGTGTGTCCTCTAAGTCAGACCGACCCTGCCATGCTTCTGTTGCTAACTGCCTGCACTAATTGCTCCTGACTTCTCTCTCTCTTGCTACTAACAAGTACACTTTGCACTTTTAACTCTCGGGTGCTGTTGGCCATGACAAATGAACAGGGCTCTCCTCTGGGGCTCTTGGTTATGAGCCTGCAGCAGCCCAAATTTCAGTGCTGCTGAGCATCTTCATCTCCCATATGATGCTGTGGGAAGGAAGATGCTCAGGCTGGGGAGGGGGTGGGGGTGGCTTTGAAAATTTCCCTAATTGGCCTTCTGTTTTCCACGGAATTTCATGTGGATCTGTGAGGAAAAGAGGCTGAGTGGAAACAGGACAATGTGGAAAACGTTGATAACAATCCTTGTCTGCCATAAAGGCCCAGGACAGAGGGATTCAGCCAAAAGGCGATGCTGTTGCCATGAGATCCACCAGAGCCTGAGCCCGGGGCTCTCCTGGGGCCCCAGTTCACCTGTCATGGGGAATGGCCTCGTACAGGGTGCTCCTGGGCTCCTCTCTTCACTCCCTTTGTCTCTCCACAGTTTGTGACTCTGATGCATGTGGAAGCCACTGCCGGCAGTGTGGTCCTGACTAACCGCACAGCACCAGGGGCTGTGTCTAACTGCTGGGTTGGTACTTGCAGGGTCCCCCCCCGGCCATCATCCAAGCAGGCAGGAGCAGGCAGTGTGCACTGGAGGTGGCTCTGCTGCTGGCTTCCTGGCAGAGCCCTGGGACACTGCCTGTGCTTTGCTTTCTGTCTGTCTGTCGGTTGGATAAGAGTCCCCTCCCTCTGCAGGGGTCTGTGGGGGTTGAGGCTCCAGGATCTGGCCACCTGTGTGGGTCTGGCATGCAGGCTCACCATCCGTGGTAAGGTCCTTCACCAGTAAGTGCTGGTTGTCCCAGCAGTTGTGCTGCAGTGACCAGCAGGACAGAACCAAGCCCTGGGCACCAGGAGAGGCTGCTGGGGCTGCCTCAACCAAGGGCCAGGGCAGCTCTGTTGGGAGTGTATGGGTCCAGCCAGCATCCAGCTCCAACTGCTCTCTCTTCTTCTGTCCTTGGTGGCTTTGGCTGATGCTCACTAACCCCATGGTGAGGTTCCTCCCAGATAACCTCAGTCTCACCCAACAGCAGCTCTCCTGTCTGCTTTTGGAAGACAGAAATGGAGAGAGGTCTCTTGGGTGGCTGGGTTCATCCAGAACCACTGTCCACTCCCCCTTGGCATCCCAAGTCCATTCCAGCCACAGCCTGGGGTCCTTCAGCTGAGAGGTCTTACTGGGCTCTCACACTGATGAAGGTCTCCTCCCCACCCAGGTTCATGGCTGCACAACCTCCACCATAACCCACCAGCCACACACTTTCCTTTCTCCATGGGGGAAGGTTTTGAGCTGATGTCCCTGTTTGAAGGGGTAGGCAGAGCCCTGCTGTGGGCTGGGGGCAGAGGTGTGGGGAGGAGAACATGGGCAGGAGGACAAGCTGGGTCAGGCACAGGGCAGGCAGGTTCAGGCTTCCTGCACAGGCCAGAAACACTGCAAGCATTGGGCTGGGGGTGTCAGAACTCACTCATTGTGAGGGGCTGCCCTCCCTGCCCCACAGCCCCCCCCCCGTTTCAGCTCCAGAGCACCCCTACAGCCAGCCCTGCACCAAGGGGGACCTCCTCATGCTGGTCACTGATGAGACCATGAGTGACCCAGATGGCCCAGAGGATGCACAGGTCAAGTGATGCCCACGGAGCCCCCGCTGGGGACAGGTTATGGTGGCTGCTCTCCCCTGCAGAACCACCTCCCCTCAACAGAGAGGGGCTGGGGGGTGAGAGGGGCATCACCAAACAGCTAGATTGCTCCTTTGCTGTGCCCCAGGACCTCGAGGCTTCCTGTTCCCTCTTTCCCTTGGCTGGGAGAGGAGTATGTCTGTCTGTCTGTCTGTCTGTCCGTCCCTCCCCCTTTGCTGGGGCCCCCGAGCTGTCTGAAGAAGGGAGGTGGCAGAGCAAGCAGGGTACCATGTGCAGATCCTTCTTTACCAGCTGCAGTGATGGCAGGTTTGGGGCAGGGCCACCCCAGCAGCCACCTGGGCTGAGGTTCAGAGATGGTGCCAGGCCTTGGGGTGCACCATCCTGCCCACAACATGCCAGGGCTACCCCTGCCCTGCCAGGACCCCAGTGCCATCCCATGCCCAGCACAATGGGAGCAGGCACAGCTGCAGTGGGGCTGGGCACAGGAGCGGGGCAAGGATGCTCTGGGGAAGGGGGTCCTGGGATGAGAGGGTGTCCCACGGGGCCCCATGGTCCCGAGGATGTCCCTACTGCCTGTACTGTCTGCTGTGAACATGGCAAGTGTGCAACCACCTCGCAGTCTGGTGTCTTTATGGGACTAGGGGGCTGGAGGTGCTGGAGAGGGTGGTCTGGGGGTAACCACTGGGTCATAGTCTGGGGCTTGTGGGGGCGTCCAGGACAGGTGGTTCTCAGCAGCCCCCTCTGAGCAGCCAGGGCCACCCGACAGAGTGTCAGGACAGGAGGTGACAGTCCCCGAGTGCCCGGTGGGGAGAAGGGGCTTTGTCCCTCAGGAGGGCTCTCGCTTTGCCCCTTAGGAGGGCTCTCGCCTCCCTGGGCAGCACCAGAGGAAGATGGCTCTGGAGCGGGGAGGTGACATCACGCAGCGCAGGTAGAGGTCCTCTAACCGCGCTGGCACCCGGGAGAGCCCCGGGGGTCTGTAGGACAGGTTTCCCTGGTGCAGGGGGTGTAGGGAGGCGGCCCAGGGTGCTGGGGGCTGCCTGGCCTGCGCGGGGAGCGCTGGGCACACCCCGGTACCGGGAGGGAGGGAGGCGGCAGGTGGAGCTAGTGCTCCAGAAAAGCCTCGCCCGCATCCCTACTTGCAATCCTGCCCACCGCCTTGCCTGCATCCCGACCTACATCCCTAACTGCATCCTTACCTACAACCCTACCCGCATCGCTACCTGCACCCCTGCCCACATCTCTGCCTGCATCCCTAGTTGCATCCCTACCTGCTTCCCTGCCCACAGCCCTGCCCCGGCAGCAGAAGCCCCCTTATCCCCTGCTATAGGTGCTTCCTATACCTGAGTGCCTCCGAGCACCCCCAGCCCCCCCGGGAGGGCCTAATGGCCAGCACCCAACAGCTCCCGCAGGCTGCTGCCCAGAGCAGGGAGGTGGAGGTACGGGGGGGCAAGGGGATGCCCAGCTCCAGCCCCTGCCTGGCTATTCCCAGTGGTGCGAGAAGGCAGCAGTCAAATCTCCGTGTTTATTCCCCCTCCAATCCCCCAGTAAGCAGCGTTTTGACATGTCACAGCAAGTCTCTCAAACACATGGTGACAGAAAATGTGTACAAGCAAGAGGAATGTTGCTCATTTGCATCAAACTGCCAAGCGGTTCGGTGAAACGGATAGGTGGCAGCTCTGTGAGCCTCTGCCAGTGCCTCGGGTGCCTCTGCCACCGCTGGGAGCTGTGGAGGGTCCCCACAGGAAAGGCTTTGCCAGCTGGATTGTGAAAGCCCTGAGCACCGCTGGCTTTGCCACGGTGCTGGCAATGGAGCTGGAGAAGGAGGTGGGCAGGGTGCCAGCCTGGTGAGCTGCTCCTGGGGCAGCAGCATGGCAAAGCTCTCCAGAGCCTTAAGAGTGCTGTTGCTGCTGCTGTGGATGAGGCTCAGCCCTCCTAGATGTCCCCACTCCCCTGACTCTCACACTGCCTGGCTTTGCTTGCCCTGACACCAGTCTCTTGAGTGGGTGCAGAGAGCCTGGGCTGGGTGGAGGGGAGTGTCAAAGGGTTCTGCCTGGGTAGGTGGATGGAGCTCAGGAGCTGTGAAACATTCCAGTGCCTGCAGCACTACCAGCACTAGTGTGTCCAGCAGAGCTAGGGCAGTGATCATCCTCCAGTACCAGGCACTGGTGAAGCCAAACCTCAAATCCTGGGTTCAGTTATGGGCTCCTCACTCCAAAGACATCAAGGTGCCAGAGTGTGTCCAGAGAAGGGCAACAAAGCCCTGTCAGGGACACCATGTGGGGACTGTGTTTGGCCTGAGTGCTGTGGTGAGGATTGAAATGCAACTGCACATGCAGCCTCTTGACCTAACCTCATTAGAAAGGTGGAAGTAATACTAATTAAAATTATGAAGTCCCAAACTGCTCTTCTCCTCTCCTGGTTTAATTTATTTCTGGCCACTTCTCATTCCCACAACTACTGTTCCACCGAGTTAATGCTCTGCAGGTGATTGAAAGATGAGCAGTGCAAACTGAAACCTGTCTTAGGAACTTCCTGGGTGCCTTTCAAGGGTGTTCCCGCCCAGGGCTCTGCTGGTGCCACTTGGGGAAACAAGTCAGCATCAGTTAATGCTCTGCCTCCTGCAACACCAAGCCCCATTTCAGAGTGAACCCTGCAGAGACTGAAATGCCACTGGGAGCTGTGCACTGCTGGGAGCTGTGCCTGGGGCCGCCAGGTGACTCTGCCTGCTGTCCTGGGGGGGTCTACACTGAAATGCCTCTGGAAACCAGGAGAAAGCAGGGAAGGGCCAATGCCCTTTATTGGGAAAGCTACTGTTAGCTGCAGGCATCACCCACTGCTGCACATCACTGTGCAGGCAGCAATGGCCTCTCCCGTTGGGCTAGGAAGATGCTGAGGGACCTGGAACATCTCTGGCAGGAGGAAAAGCTGAGAGCCCTGGGGCTGTTGAGCCTCGAGAAGAGCAGCCCCACAGGGGAGCTGCTCAGTGCTGAGCAAGAGCTCAAGGCTGGGGGCAAGAGGCTGGGGCCAGGCTCTGCTCAGTGGTGCATAGGGACAGCCCAAGGGGCACTGGGCACAAACTGGAAGCCAGGAGGTTCCATCTGAGCAGGAGAAAGTTGTTTGTTGTGAGGGTGTTGGAGCCTTGGCCCAGGCTTTGCAGAGAGGCTGTGGAGTCTCTTTGTGTGGAGAGATTGCCAAAGCAGCTGGAGGTGACCCTGGGCAAGCTGCTGTGGGTGGCTGCTGGAGCAGGGGCCTTGGCATGGATGATCCCCAGAGGTCCCTTCCCACCCCTAACCATACTGGGATTGGGTGATTCCCCATGGGGAGGGTGTAAGTGGCTGTCTTGCTGTCCCAAATAGCATCTGGGCAGAAAAAGCCTCCTCCCATGTCGAGCTGGAATCCATGCTCCCCAGATGGTTATGACTATTTCATATCTGTCAACAAACAGAGCTGAAAGCCATGTGTGGAATGATGAGCAAAGCTGAAGCTTAAGGCAGGAGATCCTGGTACATCTCGAAGCAATTAAAATACCAGTTACAAACTTCCACATGTGCAGAGCCACCAGCCTTTCTCTTGCCTCCTTTGCAGTGCCTGAGAATTTGATGGGCACCAGGCTAAGCATTTAAGTCTTGCTTGGAGCCAAGAACATGGTGGTAGCTTTGGCCAGGCCAGCATCCCCACGTGGCACCTCCTGAGGACTCACCACATCAGGAGAGGATGCTTCAGAGAGGAGAAGCCTCCTGGTCAGCCAGTCAGGTGGTCAGTGCTGGTGAGGCATCAGCCTGCCCAGTTCTGAGTGAGAAACCCACTAGATAAAAATCCAACTCCCAGCAGATACTGGTGAGGCTTAGGGCAACCTCTGGTGACCAGGCTTGGGAACCTCCTGTGCCATGGTATCCACTGAACCATCTCCTGGGGCCATGGAGCCCTGGGGAGCAACTGCTCTCAGGCTCTCCCCTCTGCCGAGAGCAGGCTCCCAGCACGCTCTCATTAATGGGTGGGATTGTGAGGAGATCCATAATGAGATGCTAACTGAGTTCTCTCTAAGTTGGGTGAGGGAAGGTCGCCAAGGTAGGACTGGAGTCAGCTTATTGTTATTATCAATCAATAACCTATTTATTTTCCAACATTCCTATTAACCTCGGCGAGCTGCTCGCCGTTTCCATCTGAAAGGGCTGCTCAGCTGCTTTGCTGACTGGACAACTCTGATGGAAAATGTACCAGTGACCCAACCCTGAAGGCAGAATCCAATTAAAATCATTTTCATTTGTAGATTAATATTTTTTAAGGTGTTCTACATCCCTTGCTTCAGCATTTTAGGCAGGAACTGCTGCCTCCTTACACCAGCAGCCAGTGTCCATAGTGCTGTGAGAAAAAAATCATCCCTAATTAGACAAAGAGGCAATAAGAACATCCTTTTGGGGGGGGGGTGAGGGACATCAGCTGAAATGGGCCACCCCTGGAGTGACAGTGACCAGGATGTTCGTGGCTGGGGCAGGAGGAGAAGGACAGAGTGGTCTCAGCTCCACAAACATCAGCCCTTGGGATTGGGGTGGGTGGGGGTTGCCTGTGCTGATGGAAGAGCCCAGATGCCCTGGTGATGGGCACTTCACAGGGTGGTGGGTCCTGTCCTCAGCCCCCGTGAGCCTGCAGAGTGCCAAGCGCTGCTGGGGGAGGGGAGGGATGCAGGGGGGAGCAGTAATTGGCCGACAAAACTTGGTCTTAACGTAAAGTCTGTTATTAATAACGTGACTTTGATAATAAAAAGATTAAAATTAAGTTTCTGGTTTGCTGACTGCCCTTTCCACACTGTAATCATCTCTCATTCATATTCATGAAGCACTCATTAGTAACTGCTGCTTACAAGCAGCTAAACAGCCAAACCATTCAGCAGCCACCAGCTCCTTAACTGCTTAACTTGCTCACTGATTACCAACATCAAATTAACTCTGCAGAACGGATCTAATAAGCTTCCCAGTGGCTTCAAACCTCCTTGAAAATTGCTCTGATGTCTCCATGGGGCCCTATTAAAATAAATAAATAATCAAATCTTCCCCTGTGGATATTGTGCCCTCCCTTGGGTAATGCAACAGGCAGTGGCTGCTGCCCCATCCCTGCCCAGCAGCGTAGGGACTGGTGCTGTGCCAAGGGTGCACCCAGCAGTGCCAGCTTTGGAGCAGCCCTGTCAGTAGGTGTGGGTGGCTTTGCCATCTAGCTGGCTGTCTGAACTGATAAGATGTCTTCCTGGGCAACCACCTTTGCTTTTCCCAAACCTGACTCGTGATAAAACACAAGTTCCTTTCTTGGCAGCAAGCACTAAAACCCTGGCTGGGGAGAGCTGTAGGGCTGCCAGCTCCCACCCTCCCCTTACCCCTCACAATGCATCAGCCCAGCCCTGGAGCAGTGACACACCATTCCCCACCCAGGCCCAATCCTTCATTAAATGCTTCCAAGACTTAATTTGGCTGTTTGCTAGCTCAGGGTTTTGCCTAACAAAAGAATAAATAAAAACGACCTTTCCATTTAATTACTTTTATTAGATGTGGGAAATCCTTTGGCTTTCCAGCAGCGTGGTGTGAGGAGCTCTGGTGGGTTTAGGAGGAGCAGGGACCAACCTGATGGTGTTGGGACGGCTGGTCCTGGGTGCTGTGCACGGTGCTGTGTAGAACAGGGCCAGGGTGGGCTGGGGAGGATGCTGTGCTGGCCATGGAGGATGGGGGTGGCTTCCTGACAATTAGATCTGATGAATATCTCCGTGGTGGCCCAGCGGCAGGGCCATGGCCATGTGGAGGAATGCTGGTGCTGAGCATCACGGCAGGAGAAGGAGAACCTTCCTCTCATTGCCATGGCAACCACAGCCATGACTGAAGAGATGGGTGGGGGCTGCATCCCTCCCTGAAAACAGACACCCTGCTGGGGTGGCTGCAAAGTCACCTCCAAAACCTTTCCTCCACACCAACCCCAGGAGATGAGCTGCACCCAGTGAGATGCCATGGACACCCCTGACACCTGGACACCCTTCAGCTCATCTGGGGCTCAGGGCCCCCTGCACTCATCCAGGCATGCTGCAGCCAGGTGGGGTGCAGAGATCCAGCCCCAGCTGCCCCCAAGCAGTGGGGGTCACTCCCCTAGAACTGCAGGCAGCAGCCAGGAAGGCCTCTGGGTGTGCAAGGTGGGGTCTCCCTGCACAGGTTAACGGTTGGACTTGGTGATCTTAGAGGTCTCTTCCAGCCAAAATAACTCTATGGCTCTGTGATCCTGAGGCTGAGCCCCTGACCCCTCACTCCTTCCCCGCACCCCTAGCCCTCCAGCACAGGAGCTCCCCACCCCTGCCCAGTGCTGATGGAACCAGGAGGCTGTAAATCCCCTCACCCCTCAGCTATTTTCTGCCTGCTGGTAAGAGTGTCTGCAGCAAGGCAGAGACAAGAGAGATTTAGTAGGTGGGAGGTGGAGAATTTGTGTATCTGCTCCTTGTGTTGTGGCACTGGAGGCAGGCAGCAGCCAGCAGCACAGTCTCCAGCCCTGCATGGCCATGCCACATACCCCAGATCCTTCCCTTTGAGGCTGCAAGGGACAAGGACCCTCACTTGGTCCCAAGCCCTGGACCCTTTCCACTTTGGGGTTATCGCTGTGCTGTGCTATGTCTGGAGCCAACAGTACCCTCCTGCTTGGGCAGAGGGGTCATGGGTGGTGCTGCATGTCTGTCTGCTGCTCAGGGTAGGCAGAGGACCCTGCAGCCCTGCCCCACACCATCCCTGCCCTGGGACCTCACTGCTGCCCCAGTCCCGACGGAGAAAGCCCCAGAGGTGCAGCAGCATCCCTTCACCACCCAGAAGGCAGGAGGGCAACGTCACGGTCACCAGCTTTTGAGCAGGTGAAGAAGGAGACCCTGAGCCTTCTGCCCAGCTCATCTGACCCTCCCTCATCTGACCCCTGGCACACCTTAGAGAAGAGTCACCTTGGGCAGGTAGAAGCCATTCTGCACTGCATCCCCTTCACTCCCCATCCCTTGCCCACAGCCACTCTCCCTCACACCTCCCTGCAGATTCCTCCCAGATTCAGCCTGGAACTGATATTAATAATGGCTCATTTCAAGTTTCCAACTCACTTTCTCCCAAGAAAAATATTTATACTGAGCTCCATTTTCCATTTCTTTTCAATTACCTCCATGTCTGATCACCTCCCCACTGCTCTCCTCTTTAGCCATAAACACAAATCCTATTACCTTTTTTCTTTCTCTGTATTTGCCCTTTGATTTAAGCTGCATTTTCTCCTGGTTTCATCAGTTCTAGACCTCTCCTGCTGTATATCTCCCTGTTTATCTACTTTCCAAAGGCCTCCTCCTATTTCTCCAGCCCTGATCAATACTCTGCAGAGCTGCCTGGCAGCTCCTGGCTGCTCCTGCCTGTAGTTTTTCTTGGGGGACTTGTCCAGTATTTCTTGTTAAGCTTCTGTCTCAGCTTGTTCCATTTCTCATTAGGCTTTAGCACTGCCATTGTAGTATTTCTTGTATTTCCAGGCTGCCCAGCAGATCTCTTGTAATTCTTATCGGTGAGGCTTAAAGTCTCACTCTTTAGAGGACTCCTGAGCCCTTCCTGGCAGGGCTGGAGTGGTGAGTAGCCTGACACTTTTATTTTCAGGCAAAGAAAAGAATGTCCATGGTTCCCAGCCAGGCCATGATTTTTTCTGACACAAGGGGCAGGGAGGATTATGTGGATTTTGTGGCTGTTACTCCAGGGGATGCATTTCCCAGGCAGCAACCCCCATTCTGCAGTGCCAGGAGGGTGGGTGGCAGCACACGGGGCTGGGACACCTGGGTCCTGAGACAAGACATGAGTGGGAGGGGAATGGATGCAGACTAGAGGAGGGGGGATTTAGACTGGACATTAGGAGGAAGGTCTTCACCATCAGGGTAGGGAGACACTGGAACAGGTTGCCCAGAGAGGTGGTGGAAGCTCCATCCCTGGAAGCTTTGAAGGCCAGGCTGGATGGGGCTGTGGGCAACTTGGTCTAGTGGGAGGTGTCCCTGGCAGGCAGGGGGGTTGGAACTAGCTGATCTTTAAGGTCTCTTCCAGCTCTGACCATTCTATGTTGCTGTGATTTATGAAGCACTTGCAATGTGGCCACGGCACTGAGGCAAGGCAAAGCCAGGGAGCACTCCCTGAGCATCCCCAAACCAGGACCCTTACCTGCCCAGGCTGGGCAGCTCACAGCCCAAAAGCACCCTGGATATCCTGAAGGTTTTATCTTCATCGGTATCCCTCTCAAAATGTTCCTTCTGGGAGAGGAGCTGCCTCTGAAAGCCACCCTGGCTTTCCAGCTGTCAGGAGCCAGCAAATGGATTGCTCTCCATGGCTGCATCTCTGAGTATTAAACATGACGTGCAGTCGCTGCTGCACAATATTTCCTCTGATGCCACAGCACCACAGGAGCCAAACACTGTCCTTTAAAAGAAAACCAATTTTTCCTGTCTCTTTCACAGAATACTCTTATTTATACACACTCAAAACAGCTGTTACTGCAGGTTAACCAAAGGTTGTAAAAGCATTTTTCAAATGCCCTTAACTTGGCTTGGTTTGTTACTGAAATTGTTAATCTTTCCTTTGGGTTTTTCTTTTCCCTACCGCTCTGGTACAGAATAGGCAAACCCAGCCCTCGGCTGCTCCTGCAGAGCTTCAGGCCCCCAGCAGCAGCTGCAGCATCATCTCACTGCCTTCCCAGGCAGTGCTGGGACGATGCAGCCACTCCCAGAAAGGATGGAGCTGTTTATGGAATTTCAGCCCTTGCACCTCTGTGTTGAACTTCTGCTCAGCAAACTCCTCTGTGCAACCCCCCGTGCACTGCACACCTCTCTGCCCTGGCTGTGTCCTCTTGTGGTGCTTGGAGACACTTAGGGTTTGGCTGTTGAGGTTTTTCTGACAACCTTGCAAAACTCCTGTGGTTACATCAATGTCTTGTCTTGCCTTGGTTCCCTCCAGACTGGTGCAACTGGGATCTGCAGCAATTGCTGTTATGTTTAGTTTAGTTGTTGGTGGAGATGTCAAGAAAGACATGGACCTGTTGGAGCAGGTCTAGAGGAGGTCCCAGAAAATGACCTGAGGGCTGGAACCTCTCTGCTGTGAGGAGAGGCTGAGAGAGCTGGGGTTGTTCAGCCTGGAGAAGAGAAGGCTCCAGGGAGACCTCACTGCAGCCTTTTAGGAGTTTAAGGGGGCAATAAGAAAGATGGGGAGAGACTTTGTAGCAGGAGCTGTTGGGACAGGACAAGGGCTGGTGGTCTGAAATGAAAAGAGGGAGATTGAGACTGGAGAGAAGGAAGAAATATTTTACTGTGACAGTGGTGAAAGCCTGCCCCAGGCTGCCCAGAGAGGTGGGAGATGTCCCATCCCTGGAACCATCCCAGGTCAGGTTGGTTGGGGCTGTGAGCAACCTGATCTAGTAGCAGATGTCCCTGCTGACTGCAGGGGTTGGACTAGATGACATTGAAAGGTCCCTTCAGCACAAAGCAATCTGTGATTCTATGATGTGTTGTTCAATGTCTGTGAGCAACCTGATCTAGTAGCAGATCCATCCCATCCCATCCCATCCCATCCCACCCCATCTCCTCACTTCTCCCTCACCTCTCTCCCAGCAGCTGGGATGGGCCCAGCAGTGACATGTTCCTTTCCTGTGCTCAGCACCAGCTCCTTCCCCCCAGCCAGCCCTGTGGCTGATGTCCCCAAGGGTCACCCACCCACCCACCCACACACTGCCAGGACAGGTGTCCCCACTCCTACACCTCTCCAGGAGACCTAGCTGTGGGTCAGGGCCATCTCTGCCCCCACTGCAGATGAGTGATTGCCTGCTCCCCTCTCACCCTGAGAACACCATTTCTATGCAGATGATTCTCTCGTGGGGAGCAGGAGACCAAGGCTGATGAAATCCAATCTCATCACCAGCCTGATTGTGATAATTTGCAACGAGCTAAGGAAAAGTGAATTATTATTAAATGCAAATAAAAGTTGAATAATGCTGTTTGGGAGCTGCTCTGTGTCACACCACCCACATAAATCAGGAGGATGTTTAACCAGTGGATAATATATCACCCTCCCTCCTCTAAACACCTGTCTGTGTGTCCACAGCTCCTCAGCCCCTCAGTTACCTTCCTGT
Organism: Galbula dea; assembly: GCA_013399015.1. NCBI lineage: Eukaryota > Metazoa > Chordata > Aves > Piciformes > Galbulidae > Galbula > Galbula dea. The sequence goes on along the minus strand of VWZX01005102.1, from coordinate 120,252 downwards.
TAGCTGGGGATGGAGACTACACTGCTGGGGATGTGGTGGGGACCTGCAGCCCCACACATGGCAGCTCCTGGAGCCTGGCTGGACAGGGGGGTGAGGGATAGCAGTGGGGACAAGGATGGCTGGGGACCAGTGGCCAAGGAACCATGGAGCACCCTGGTGGGTTTAAGTCCCTGCAAGTCTTCCATCAACCCAAGGGCTGCCAGAGATGTGGTTTTAGCTGCTGCAGCACAATTAAGTCTTCTCGTTAGTCTCAGGAGGAGAAGGAGGTTGTTGGTTTACTTGCAAATGCTTGAGGTAATTCTCTAATGGCTCCTCCACCATTACACAGACACTGTTTTCAATCTCTTATCATATGTAATCCCTAATGATTTCTCTGTTATGTCCTCTTTTATTAAAGCACCATTGAACTATAGCCTATTGATTTAGATTTCACAGACAATTGAAATTTAAATTGACTCCAAATTGAATGTCTCCCTGCAATCTGTGTTCTGTGCTAAAGATAGATAAAACACTTCTATTTTTGATAACAACTTACAGCAGAGGCACATCTGAATTTTGGAAGGCGTGGAAGGGCACCAGGGTTTCCATGGCCGTGTCAGGAGGCTGGGATGGGAGTGATGCTCTGACCCCTGTGGGCACTGAGCATCGCCCCGGGGTTTGGAGGGAGCTGCAGGTGCATGTGCACACCTGCCTTGGAGCTTTGTTTGGAGAAAACCAGCTCTGAAAGCCGTGAAGGATGTGGCTGGTGAATTCCTGGAGGGCTCTCTGCTCACTGAGCACAAACTGAGCTGCCTGCTCTGCCTGCCTGAGCTGCCAGAGGGATGCTCTGCCATCGGGATGCTTTTCACTGTGTGCAGCAGCCCCAGCAGCAACTCGAACAGCAGGCTGTGGTGAGCAGAACTGGCATGTGGCCTCTGCAGCCAGAACCTCACCAGGTCCTGAAACCTCTTCCAGGGTTTACTCTCTCCCACATTATTCCCAGCTAAAGCAGGGCTCTGGTAGTGCTCAGGTCTGGCTGAGGGTCTGGAGCACAAGTGTTGTGAGGAGCAGCTGAGGGACCTGGGGTTGGTTAGCCTGGCAAGAAGGAGCCTCAGGGGAGACCTTCTCACTCTCTGCAACTCCCTGAGAGGAGGCTGGAGCCAGGTGGGGCTTGGTTTCTTCTCCTAAGGAACAAGTGGTAAGACAAGAAGAAACAGACTCAAGTTGTCCCAGGGGAGGTTTAGGTTGGACAATTTCTTCTGCAGCAGTGTTGTCAAACCCTGGCCCAAGCAGTCCAGGGGAGTGGTGAAATCACCATCCCTAGAGGGGTAGAAAAGCCATGGAGATGTGGTGCTGAGGGCCATGGTTTAGTGGTGACCTGGCAGTGCTGGTGAGGTCTCTTCCAACCTCAATGATTCTATGATTCTGTGGTTTGGAGACAAGGGCTTGGGAAACCCTCCAGAGCAGATCCTGCGAGCAGCATGCTGGTCATGGGAGTGGGAGATCAGCTCTGTCCTGCCCAAAGCTGCCCCTGCCCTCAGCGTGGGGCGAGATGCTGCTGCTGCTTCCCCACCTGTGTTGGTGCCATGGCTGGTGAAGTGTGCTGTGTTCCAGGCTTTTAGAGACAGTTCCATTTGAGCTACAGCTCAGCATTCCTGGTGGGAATAGTCCCCAGCTGAAGAATGCTTTCCCCAAGCCTTTAGTCTCCTCTCTGACACCTCACCTGTCATGTTCTCTGCTTTTCCAGGAAGCCAAATGGCAGCTCGTCTCCTCAGAAGCGATGGACACACTCTTTGTCAAGGAGATGAGCTCTGGATGCTGTCCCCAGCTCATTTAGACACAGAACTCACCTCAGAAGATGGTGTGAGCAAATAAGGCACATTTCCAGCCTCTTCTCAGTGGAAGACATGGAGGATTTCCCAGCCATGGTGTCTGGGAGCTGCAGGAGCATGAATGCTCACTCCAGGGATGGGGAAGCAGCATGAGACCCAGCAAAATCCACTCACCTTGATGTTTCCTGCCTGGAAGGACAACCCGCCCCCAAAAACTCTGGTTAAAAACATCACCTGCCTTTGGAGCCCACCTCAACTCCTACAACTGGAGCTGTCACCTAATTTCTCAGGTTACTGCAGTTCTCTGAGAATGATAGACAGTAATTAAAACTAAGCTAATAACCTCCTCACTCTTGACATTTCTACAGGGGTTTTGTTCACCATTATCTACATATAGATTAAAAATTGTAATTGGACCAGAGATAGGGTTAGAAAAATCAACCACCTTCCAACTGATAGCTTGGTGGTGAGTGACACTTGGAAATTTTATTTCATCAGAGAAAATTGAGTTGAACTCCAGTAAAGTTGAGTTATCTTGGAGTACCTGCACGGGGTGGGAAATGGACTTGACAAAGGCGTGGAAGGGAAGTGTGGGCAGGGGCTAAAGCAGTGCAGGTGACTGCACCATGGAGCTGGAGGCCAGGGGAGGTTGCACTGTGAAAGCTTCTGTTCTGAAAAAGTCAAAGTGGAGCAACTGGTGTGGAGACCTAGCGAGGCCACATCTGGAGTTCTGAGTCCAGTTATGGTCTCTCCAGTTCCAGAGAGACAAGGAACTGCTGGAGAGAGTCCAGCAGAGGCTAGGAAGATGTTGAGGGCACTGGAGCAGCTCTGGCAGGAGGAAAGGCTGAGAGCCCTGGGGCTGCTGAGCCTCGAGAAGAGCAGCCCCAGACGGGAGCTGCTCAGTGCTGAGCAAGAGCTCAAGGCTGGGGGCAAGAGGCTGGGGCCAGGCTCTGCTCAGTGGTGCCCAGGGCCAGGCCAAGGGGCACTGGGCACCAGCTGGAAGCCAGGAGGTTCCATCTGAGCAGGAGGAGAAAGTTGTTTGTTGTGAGGGTGTTGGAGCCCTGGCCCAGGCTGGCCAGAGAGGCTGTGGAGTCTCCTTGTGTGGAGAGATTCCCCAGGCAGCTGGAGGTGACCCTAGGCAAGCTGCTGTGGGTGACCCTGCTGGAGCAGGGGCCTTGGCCTGGATGATCCCCAGAGGTCCCTTCCCACCCCCCCATGCTGGGATGCATGGTGCTTTAAAGGACATGCCAGTGCTTAAAATCCTCCCTGCAGGTGTTGGGAAGAAGCTGCCAAGCTGTTCCTAGTCTCAGACAGCCCTTCCCAACGGACAGGCAGCCCTGTGGAGGTTTGCTGCTGCCCACAGGCATCTCAGGATGCTCATGGGAATTTGCTCCACACTCCTGCTGCCCCTCTGAGGAGAGGCAACCCCATCCAGCAGAGTCTGGGGGAGTTAGCAGGGGTTGGTGTTAGCTTTGGATGGCTGAGGCTTTGCTGGGATGCCTTTGGCCATGCAGGTGTCCCCTGGCCATCCCAGGAAAGCAAAGATGTGTTTCTCCATCCTTATTTACGGTGATTTTCATTCCAATCTATGGCAATCCATGATCACTATAGACACTTAATTATTACCACCATAATTATTATAACACAGTATCAGTAATGGGGTAATGACAGCATTTATTTTAAACTGTGACATATTAACTAAGCAGGGCAGTATTAATTGGAATGGTGAATTATCCTCATAGACACTATTTCAATTATTGTTTTGTCACTATTACGTTTATGACAGTAATAATTACATATCTAATATACTCATTATTGTTAGATATACAGGGTAAGTCTGAATAAATGCAGCAATTAAGGGATAATGTTCCTGGTGGGGAGTTGAGGAGCAAGAAACCAATTTGGTGGCTGGTTTTAAGGCTGGAGCAAGGCAGAGACTCTCCTGATGGAGAAGACATTTAGTGGCTCAGCTGCTGGGTGTGCTCCAGCACTTTGTGCTGGCTCTGCCGGTGGATGGGGGCTTGATATGGTGAAGGGGCTTGTTAGGTCTCTGGCATGGCCACCACATCACCCTGACCCCCAGAGGGACCTCAGGTTCTGGAGGTGGGGTGGATTGAGCAGGGATGAGTGAGGGACTGGAACTTTTCTGCTGTGAGGAGATGCTGAGAGAGCTGGGGTTGTTCAGCCTGGAGAAAAGAAGGCTCCAGGGAGACCTTACTGCAGCCTTTCAGGACTCAAAGGGGATGAGAAGAAAGATGGGGAGAGACTTTTTAGCAGGACCTGTTGGGACAGGGTGATGGTTTGAAACTAAAAGAGGAGATTTAGACTAGAGAGGAGGAAGCAATATTTCCCACTGAGGGTGGTGAGAGCCTGTCCCAGGTTGGCCAGAGAGGTGGGGAATGTCCCATCCCTGGAGCCATCCCAGGTCAGGTTATGTGTGGCTGTGAGCAACTGCTCTAGTTGCAGATGTCCACCTCTGCAGCAAGCAGGGCTGAGTGCCACATGTGGAAGCAACACTTCCTCTCTTTGCTGTTTTTCTGCTTTTTTTGTGTGTGTTTTCCTTATTTTTTCTCCAAAGAGGCAAGATTAGATCCCACAAAAGAAAACATCAGCATCAGCCACTCCCACCTCATGTGCCATTCCTGGTGTCACTATTTCCTCTGCTGGCTGAGAGGTTTTGACTTTCCTCTTTTTAAAGCCTGGCTCTTGCCAAGAGGAAAGGAAATCCACTGATTGTTAATGGAAAACTTTGCTTCATACTCAATATTTAAGCTGCTTTAACTGCTTTCCTCTGTGCCTCTAAGAAAAGCCCAGTCAGATTTTTAATGCAGATTGTTGCCAGGGGACTGAGCCAGCTCCAGAGGCAGTATCTGACCCACTAAAAAACCCTCCTTTAACCGGTGTGAGAGTGGCTGCAGCCATGCAGTGTGCAGGGGAGTAACAGTGCGGCATGCAGTGGTACAGTGTGTGCTGCATGCAGGTGTGCAGCGATGCAGTCCTACAGCACTGCAGCAGGTGGCATGGGATGTGCAATGATGCAGCTGTGCAGTGTGCAGGGACACAGGATGCAGTGTGCAGCCAGGCAACAGTCAGCAGTGTGGTGTTGTAGCATGGGGCATGTAGTGATGCAGTGTGTAACCATGCAGTGCGCAGCATCACTTATCCAGTGTGGCAGCATGTAGCCACTGAACATTGCAGTGTTGCAGAGTGCAGACAAGAGTCACAGCAGTGTTGCAGTGCATAGGCATGGTTTGTTGCAGCACATGGACATGGTTGGTTGCAGCACTGCAGCCATGCAGCATGTAGCCATGTAGTGTTGCGGTGTTGCAGTATGTAGCCATGTATCACTGCAGTGTTGCAGCATCTGTGGCCTCAAGTCGCACCAGGAGAGGTTCAGGTTGGGTATTAGGAAAAGTTTCTTCACTGAAGGAGTGGTGAAGCACTGGCCCAGGCTGCCCAGGGCAGTGGTGGTGTCACCATCCCTGCAAGGGTACAAAACCGTGCAGACAAAACACTTTGTGACATAGTTTAGTGCCCTCACACATAGCAGTGTTGGGTTAATGGTTGGACTTGATGATCTTAGAGGTCTTTTCCAACCTTAATTATTCTGTGATTCTAATGATTCTATGTAGCCACGCAGCATGGCAGTGTGCAGCCATGCTGTGCTGCAGCGTGCAGCCGTGTAGCATGGCAGTGCTGCAGCGTGCAGCCGCGTAGCATGGCAGAGTTGCAGCCTGCAGCCACGCAGCGTGCAGACATGTTCGACTGCAGCGTGGCAGCGCCGCAGCGCACGGCAGCAGGGCACGGAAGGCGGCAGCGCAGCGGAGCCTCCCCACACGGTGTCCCTCTTCACCCGCAGCACGGCCGCATCCCGCCCCGCCAGCCGCCGCCATCCATCACCGCCGACCCGCAGCTCCTCTCCCAGACAACGAGGGGAAAAATCAGCCCTTTCAGGAGAGCCACTTTGGTGTGTGTACAAAGGAGTTTGGCTGTTAACACGTGTAAGGTAATGGGATCCCCACCGCCTGCGCAGGGGCTGCTGATGGATTGCCCACACCATCCATCTAAATTATGTCATGGGCAATAAGCAACTTGTTTAATCTGTCCAAACGAAGGGCTGGGCTGCCTGCTGCCAACACGTGCCTCGTGCTCCTTTACTCTCCCCATCACCACCAGCATGTCTCAATGATTGTCCCTGCCCTCACGGCACCGGGAAGTGATGGGGACAAATCCCGCCTGGCATAAGGGTGTAAGGACTTCTTGCTCAGTTGCCCCACAGATGGGGTCCAGCCACCAGACCAGCTCTCAGGGTATAGGTGGCTGCCAGCCCCCAGGGAGGATGCAGAGGTTCTCCTCCCCCTTTATTTGTTGCTAGTGAGGCCACATCTGGAATCCTGGATCCAGTTTCAGAGAGCCAAGGAACTGCTGGAGAGAGTCCAGCAGAGGCTAGGAAGATGCTGAGGGCACTGCAGCATCTCTGGCAGGAGGAAAGGCTGAGAGCCCTGGGGCTGCTGAGCCTCGAGAAGAGCAGCCCCAGAGGGGAGCTGCTCAGTGCTGAGCAAGAGCTCAAGGCTGGGGGCAAGAGGCTGGAGCCAGACTCTGCTCAGTGGTGCCCAGGGCCAGGCCAAAGGGCACTGGGCACAAACTGGAACCCAGGAGGTTCCATCTGAGCAGGAGGAGAAAGTTGTTTGTTGTGAGGGTGTTGGAGCCCTGGCCCATGCTGCCCAGAGAGGCTGTGGAGTCTCCTTGAGGGGAGAGATTCCCGAGTCAGCTGGAGGTGATCCTGGGCAAGCTGCTGTGGGTGCCCCTGCTGGAGCAGGGTGGTTGGGCTGGATGATCCCCAGAGGTCCCTCCCAACCCCAACCATGTTGGAATTCTGGGATTTGGTCAGAACACATAAAATTTCAGGCCTCTGTTGTGCTTTGGCAAGGGATGCCTCAGTCCATCCCCCTGCTATCAGGCCAGCCACCTGGCTGGGACTCCAGGAATCACCCAACTCAGCTTCCAGCCACAGTCTGCTGTGAATTCTCAGGGATATATGCATCAGTTAGGATAAACTGGGTCTATCCCTGCTTATACATCCCATGCCTGGAGCTACACAGTGCTGGAGCTCACCAAAAGCCAGGCTGTGTTCCTCTTTCCAAAGGAGGAATCAATCAGCTTGTTTAGAGGTGAAGAACAGAAGAATATGGAGAGGACCCAGCTCTTCTCTCAGCGTGGTGCCACATGGTGAGATGGTAGCAAATTTGACAAGGCCACTGGTCCAGCAGTGACAATGTTTGACTTTCTGATGAACAGCAAGGACTGAACTCTCTAAGATGCAGTTTGCAGTGGAATAGCTCTGGGCCATCACCCAATAGCCTCTCCAAAATGTTGCAGAGTAGTTTGTCTAATAAAGCAATAAAGGAAGGGACTGGATAAATGATTTGTCTTTTAACTATTGTAATGGATTTTTTTCTAACATTGTTTTATGTTGGAATGCAAAAATTATTACAAGTAATTAGAGTCATTTCGATTCAGATCTCTGCTTGGGCTTGACATATTTTGCACACTTCCACCCCATATAACAAGTCAGCTCATAAAAATGCAGGCAGCTAGCGAGCGTCAGGGCTCAGGCGTGAGCAGAGCTTGTCTAAACCAGTGTAAAACTGCCTCTGCTTTAGCATCAGAGAAGGGAAGAGGGGTGGGGGGAGCCCAGCACCAACTAAATTTATTTTATCTCATTAGGGAGCAAAGGAAAATAAAGGTTCTGCATCATCACTGCACCACAGTGTCCCCTGCTCCCTGGCATCAACACAGTTCCCATCGGCAGCCACAGCTCCCTGGGCACCCACACCCCCAGGAACCAGGCTGAAAGGAGAACATCCAGTGTTTCATCCTGATTCTTCAGCTATTCTGAGCTGTGCAGATGCTGACAAACTGTACAGATATTAGAGAATCATAGAACCATTAAGGTTGGAAAAGACCTCATCAAGTCCAACAGCTGACACAATTCTCCCATGACACTAAACCATGTCTCTCATCACCACATCTCCACGTGCTTGAAATCCTCCAGGGATGGTGACTCCACCACTGCCCTGGGCAGCCTGGGACAAATCTCAACCACTCCTTCAGTGAACAAATTGTTCCTAATATCCGACCTGAACCTCCTCTGGCTCAACTTGAGGCTGTTTCCTCTTGTTCTATGACTTGCTCACTAGGAGAAGAGCCCAGCCTTCACCTTGCTCCAACCTCCTTTTCAGGAACAGAGTTTAACTTGGCAGTGCTGGTTAATGCTTGGACTTGATGATCTTAATGGTCTCTTCCATCCCAAAATGATTCTGTGATTCTGTAACATAGACCAGCTACCTCTCTGCTGTTGAAACACTCAGTTTTACCCCAGCTGTCAGGTCTGAGCTGTTTGCTGTGTTCAGATGTCCTGGAACAGCAGTGGTGGGCTCAGCCTGTGGTGGGATCAGCCCATGGTGCTCCTTCCCTCTGTGCCCCTTCTGCCTGGCACGATCCGAGCAGCTGATAGTGAAGTCTGGAATAGCCCAGATGTGAGTGGTCTCACAGGCAGAATAACAGCAGCAGCACTAGGGTTTGCCCCAGCAGACTGGGAACCACAGGTAGATCATGCAGGAGGGCTCTGTGCCAGGCTCTGTGCCAGACTTCATCCTTAGGTGTTGGAAATCCACTGAGGATTCCTGGTCTGGCTGTCTGGATCCCCAGGGCTGTGATGGAGAGGAGATGCTGCCTCTCAGCCAGGGCTGAATCCTGCTTACCCCCCTCCAGAGGGACCAGGCAGCTCTGACAGTGCCGTGGTGCTCCCAACACTCCGATGGGATCTCTTACCTGATGCTTTATGTATCACACCCTGTACACAGCATCTCAATACCAGATCTTATTCTTTCTATTTGTCTTGTTTGAAAGCCCCTGTGTAAGAGAGACAATTTTTTAAGGGTAAGATAGATTGCCTGGAGCTGTGTGACAGCAGGGGTGGGCAGGCAGAGGATGATGGATAACGTACAAACGATTAGAGGACAGGTTGCACAAATTCAGATGGAGAAAAACCCCTCACCAGTATTGTCAAACCTCTCTCCTCTCTGACCAGGGCTTGTGCTGGCTACTGGCCGTGCCCATGGCTCCTCTGTTCCGGAGCTGGGGTGGCCTAACACAAGCCCTGCAGCTCCTTACAGACACATACGTGCCCCAAATGTGATACCTGCATCACTGGGTCCCCCCCCAGCACCTCCTCTAACCTTCTTCTGGTGCACTGGCACAGCTGGGCAGGGCAGAGGCACCAGCAGATCTCCACAGGGTTTTGCTCCCATCTTTGTCCTGCTCCCAGGGGAGTCTCAGGGCTGAGAGGATGATGAGTGGCAATGAGAGAACCAGGGGTGGCTGAAAGAAGACCCTTGGTGCCAGGTGTGCCTCCTGGTATGAAGGTGGGGCTGAAGCTCACCGTGTGCTGGGCGTGATGCACAAGCACTATCTGAAGAGGATGCTCCAGCCTGGTCCCCTGGGGTACCAGCATCTGGTGAGTGCAGGATCCCACCCACCAGCCAGCCCTGGTGGCACAGTGACTCGCTCAGCACCACGACAGCATCTGCCCACTGCCAAGCCCCGGGGTGCTTGCTGGGGATCACCACTGTAGGGCACAATGACAGGCACAGGCTGTGCTCAGTGGGACAGCAGCAGAGGACCAGTGGCTGGAGTGGGAAGCAGGGAGGAATGATGGCACAGGGCACGCTGCTGGCTGGCACTGCTCCTGCCCGGGGGCATGAAGGCAGCCACCACTAGCGAGCCCCAATGCAGCACGGCGCGAGCTGCCAGCAGAGCTGTGCTGGGCTTTGAGTTTCCTCCACCGTCTCATTAATCCTGATTTACAGAAGGCAGCAGGCTGGGGCCTTCTTAACAGGCTGTCCAGGCTCCTGATTTGCCTTTGCTGAAGACAAGAGTGCCCCCGAGACCAGGACACCGTGAATTATTCAAATCAGTGCTGGGGGAGGGGAGTGAGAGCCCACCAGGGCAGCAGCATCCCAGCACAGCCCTGTTGCTGTGGCTGCAAACAGGGTGGGAGCTGGCAGTGCCCTCACACAGCGGTGACAGCACCCCAGAAGAGGGGAGCCGTGCGGCCCAGCCTCTCTCCCCAGGACTAAAGTGGGGTCCTGAGCCCTGGTGCTGACAGTGAGCAATACCTGTTGTGGCTGGAGCTACCTGGCATTCAGCACAGGAGGTGACTCCTGCCACTGCTGCCACTGCACCTGGCAGCATGGTGCCAGCTTCCAGGCACTCAGCACAAGGGTGGGAGCTACCCACCCATCTGTTCACCCGGTAAGGATGCTGGCAACTTATTACACCTCTCTTCAGCTATTTCTCAACTTAAAGGGCTAATAATGCCTTAATAAAACTGTTTAATTACAGAAAATCTCCTTTATTAAACGTAATCACCATATGGTTGCAAAGTGCTTGTGTCCACATCCGTTACAAGGGGAAGGAAAGCACCAGTGGGGTCATTAATGGACCTGTGTTTGACAGTATTTCTACACACACCCATGTTAGTTCTCTGAGGATTAAAGGAACATGTTTGACAGGAGGCAGGAGTGGAAGTATTGCCTGTGCCACCAGAGCAGCATCTGGCCCCAGTGCTGTCTCCTGAAGTCCAGCTGCCTGATCTGTGGTCACACAGCAGCATCTCTTGGGTAGGTGCAGCCTCCAGATCCACCACAGCTCCCTGCAGCCTCCTGTGCTGGGCTCATCCTGCTGTGGCACAGTATTGCCAGCCAGGCACCAGGAGACCATGATTTGCTGGAGGAGGAGGTGGTGGTGGTGGTGGGTGGCCTGGCATGGGTGGCTCCGTGCTGGGCTGCAGCCCCGTCCCTGACACCCTGTTGCAAGCTGGTCAGCAGTGGCCAATTAATCTATTACCTAGAGATACATTTTCCATTAGCTGCTGAATCACAGACTTCAAAGCAATTAGCAAAAGTAATGAACTTTAGTGCTGCAGAGCTGAGGGGACTTGTTAACCCCTTCTCCTCCAGACTGGAGATGGTGGCTGATGAAGACCTCTAGCACCCTGACCCTTCTGGCTGCACCACATGGGCCGCCCATGCCCATGCCAGGTGTGAGTGACCCAACTGTGTGTCCCTCTCTCCTCCCCATGACAACCCACTCAGAGGGAGCTGGGCAGTGTTGCAGCCCTGATGTCCCCAGGCACACCCATCCCTCTCCAGGACAGATATCCCTCTCCTCTCTCAAACCCCAGGGCTCAATGAAGAGTGTCATGGATCATGGTCTGCACAGGGTGATGCTCTGCACTGTGGGCTCCTTCAATCCCCCAGGAACTGGAGGCTGATTGATTGGCACAGCGAGAAGCACATCACAGACACAAAGAAAGGTCTTTGTCCAAGCTGAATCAGAGACATGAGGCAGCTCCATGCCCGTGCTGAGGACCCGAAAACCCTCTGGGGTTTGCCCAAGGTTTGCCAAGGTCTGCTGAAGATGAAGGAGGCTCCAAGGAGGGTTTCCAAACACAGGGCATGTTGTAAAGGAAGGGAAAAGCTCTGCCACGCATGGCTCCCATCAGCTTCTGGCACAGAGCTCGTGCCAGGTCCCCCACACAACACAACCTCACCTCCTGGACACCAGCCCCATGGCTGGATAGGGTCTGGTGAGTGCTGGTTGCTGCAGCAATGCTTCTGCACCCCTTGTACTAGGTGAAGGCATGGTGCAAAGCTGGAGGGGAAAGACCTACACTCATTTTTCAGCTGCCACAATTTTACATGTAATTAAGTTTATTAATTGTGTATATTAGTGATGAAATGGAGACACATGACTGCTGCAGCTTGCCCCACCAGACATACATCTCACAGGCTTCTCTCCCAGCCCCTTGTGTAGAGGAACCACAGCTCTTGTGGCCATCTGCTGAAGTCCAGCACGTCCTCAGGCCACCCCACTGTCCTCCCCTGACCTGGGGAGTAGGGATGATGCTTCCTGCTGATGAAACTTCTGCAAAGGAGCCCCAGAAATGCTGCTGCAAGGATTCTGGGTTTGTGTTGGTGGAGGCTGCTGGTGGCTGCAAGGAGTGGGCCCTGCCCAGAAGGGGTGTGGCACAGCCAACCATGCTGGCCATGAGGATGAGGAGGTCTGCTGCTCTGCCTGGGGAGTATCCATGCCCCTCAGCCTGGCAGTTACCTAAGGGCAAACTAACTCCTAACAAGGCTAACAGTGTGTCCCAGGAGCCAGCAGGTCCCAGATGCCATGGGTGGGTTGTCCCCCAGGTGGCAGTTGGGCTGCTCAGCTGTGGAACCTGGCTTCAGCCTCCTTGGGTGCAGGGACAAGGAGTGGTTCTGGCAAAAGGAACATGGGGCTGCAGAGAAGTGGCTGGGAGCTGCCTGGGAGGAAGGGGCTGGGGACACCAGGCCTGAGGAGCTCAGATGGTCAAGCTGGCAGCCAGGAGGGAGGAAGAGCAAGTTGCTATTCCTGCTTCAGCATGTTCTGGCGTGGTCAGAGGGAGTTTTGCTGCAGGGTGTGGGGAGAGCTTCACTTTGGCAGTCCCAGGACAGCATTTCACTCCAAAGCCTCGTTAATTGCTCACGTTTGTGCTGCAGCCTCTGCAGCTGCTACAGAGTTCATCAGATGCAACATCATAATCAGCTTGTGCTAACCAAGTGCCCTGCAAGGCACTGCCCTGCTGCCAACGTCTCCAGCTAGGGTAGTCCAAGGAGTGAGGCAGAATGAACGGGGATGGGAGGAGAGCTGGACAGATTGAGGCATCCAAGGAAAAGCCAACTATGACTATTATTTATAATGAACATAGTCTGTTAATTGCAGTGTTAACCTTGCAGTGTTGCAAAGTCCCTCTGCAGGGTTGGTATCTCAGCCTGTTCACAGCTTCATCTCTGGGTCTGTGCTGCTGTCACTTTGGGGCTGGCAGGGATGAGGGGACCTGGCTGGACACCACCCAGGACATTGCTGGGGCCAAGGCAGAGCAGGGGAGCAGCCTCTGGCAGAGCCTGTCCCTTCAGCTGCTTGCAGAGGTTCAGCCCTATTAGCGACTTGCTGATCTTCATGGCCCTGGGTGAAGCCGGAGGCTGTAAACTCCTCATTTAAGCAGTGCCAGGATCCCTGCAGAGCACTGGCTGCTGGTTAGATGCTGCCTTGGCCTTTTGTTCTGGTTGGATTTAGGGTTTGCCACTAAAAATATATATATATATACAAGAGACAAGAGTGTAAAAGTGCAGATGCTCCAGGGCTTGCTGCATAATTTGCACTGAGTGGCGCCAGCCCAGCCCAGCCTCCAGCCCCTGAACCTTCTCCAGCTCTGCTGGGCACACAGCTTAGGGTGGGGGTAGAACTTTGTGGGGTCTTCCTAATGCAAACAGTCCTTGGTGGCACTTGTCACCTGCAGGGGAAAAAAGTCATTACCTTAATCTCACACAAGAGCTCCTCAGCCCTCAGCTTAGCCCAAATCAGGAGCCTTCTGGGCAAACAGGAGCCAGGAGGTCTGGTCTCCTGTGAGGCTCCAGGAGACCCCTGTAGAGCCCCTTCCTCTTGTGCAGCAGCTCCCTCCAGCTGCAGGGGCAGGACAAAGGGTTAGAATAGCAGCAGGTTGGGTGCATCCACTATCACCAGCACCCACCACAGCCTGGCAGGGCACATGGCCACCAGCTGATGGAGGTGGCCATCTCCAGGCTGCCCAGGGCAGTGGAGGAGTCACCATCCCTGCAAGTGTACAAAAAACATATAGATGTGTCATGTTGTGACATAGTTTGGTGACATGGTGGTGCTGGGTCAGTGGTTGGACTTAATGATCTTAGAGGTCATTTCCAGTCTAAATGACTCCATGATTCTGTGATTCCACTGAGAGCTGCATGTGGCTACTCTTAACCCAGGATGCTGGTGGCATCTGGGGCTATGAACTGTCAATGAAATTAGTCTCTGCAGAGGAGTGAGCACGGTTGTGGTGCCAGAGAGCCGGGGGGGGTGGAGGAAACCCTTTCCTGAGGACACCCAGCCTGTGTTTGCAGTTAGACTCCTCACCCACCACACTTCATACCCATCCATCAGGTGCTGGGCAGTAACTCTGGCCAGTGGTGAAGCACAAAGTGCATCTGCCTTTGTTCTCAGTGCAGAGCAACCCAGCAGCTCCTTGGGGACCTGGGGCTGGTCCCAAACAAGGGATCTTGTTCATTCTTCCCATGAAGTGCTTCTGGTGAACATCTGGTTAATATTTTCCAAATGAAAAGCATTCTTCTTTGCTGAAAAATGGCTTCTTTCCTTTGCTCAAAATTGCTGAGATATGTGAATAATTGTTTGGGTTTTGGTGTGCTTTGTTTTTTTTCCCCCAAGTGTTCTTCCATCCTTAACCCATCCTTCTGAACAAACCTGTTGGTACAATCAGAAACCTCCCACCAGGGTCCCTTCCCAAGAAAACCCTTCCCTCTCCAGTGTCCACTCAGGTCAATCATTGCCTGCAGACACACAGTAAAACTGGGGCAGGACCTTCTTCTGGAGGTCAGCTTCAGAGGGGGCACAGCAGCAGTTTGACACCCAAGCCCCAGGAAGAGTCCCCTGCATCCTCTTCTTGCCCCCTCGTAAGGGGCTGTCCCACTCCTCACTCATGGATGTGCTGGCTCTGACTCTGCTCCTGAAGCTCCTCACCCCACAGCCTGCTCTCCCAGTGCTCTGCCACAGAATCATAGAATCATCTAGGTTGGAAGAGACCTTTCAGATCAAATCTATCCATTAACTCCGCACTCCCAGGTCACCACTAACCCATGGCCCTCACCACCACATTTCCATGACATTTCAACCCCTCCAGGGATGGTGACTCCATCACTGCCCTAGGCAACGTGGGCCAGGGCTTGACAACCCTTCTGGGGAAGAAGTTTGTTCTAATATCCAATCTAAACCTCCCCTGGCACAACTTGAGGCTGTTTCCTCTTGTCCTATCACTTCATTCCTTGGCAGAAGAGATCAGCTCCCACCTGGCTGCCACCTCCTTTCACTTTCACAGAGTTGCAAAGTGAGAAGATCTCCCTGTCCTTTCTGTGGTCCTGGTGAGCTCTGGGGCTGAGGGTGCTGGGTCTGTAGGTCCTGTGGCATGCAGAGATGGGCTGAGATGGCCACCCCACAGGACCCCACATCCCATCCCTGCAGGAGCCCAGCCTGGCTGCTGGCTGCCCAGGATAATAGGATTCAGGAGGTTTCTGTGGGGAGGGGAGAGTTGGATTTTTTTTTCCCCCTTCAAATTTCCATCCCTTGGATTTGATCAGGCCCTCTGGGGACCACAGTGCCGTTTGATCTCATTTTGTGTTCCATTTCTGATGTTACACCTTGTCATGGTGTATTAAGTGCCATCAGGCTCCGTAATGCAGTGACACGAGAACCTGATGCTACATGATCGACAAAAATATGCTGGTCCCCCGAGAGATGCTGACAGTGTCATATCTGCTCCTGGTTCCCACCATGAGCAAGAGGCACCAGTCCCCCCCTCCCACAGCATCTCCAGTGCTTCTGCCTCTGCCATTGAGTGAGGAAGCTGAATTTCGTTAAATCTGATGTCCTGGAGCCTGACACCTGCAGAAAACAAGGACCCCAATTAAGAGCAGGATCTGTATCCAGAGGTGGCTTAACCACCTCGGGGTTTGTGGAGGAGCAGAGCTGCTGGGCAGGGACCTGAGCTGCTGAGGGACTCATG
Organism: Galbula dea; assembly: GCA_013399015.1. Classification (NCBI taxonomy): domain Eukaryota; kingdom Metazoa; phylum Chordata; class Aves; order Piciformes; family Galbulidae; genus Galbula; species Galbula dea. Next base: position 104,757 of record VWZX01005102.1, on the reverse strand, counting down.
CACGTCCTCAGACATTGATTACCTGCCTGTTTGCATACAGATAACGCCTGGAGGGGCTGCAAAATCTGGGGAAAACCATGAAATGAATGCATGTCACGTACAGCAGCACCTTGATGCTGTGACAGGGGAGCAGGCTGTGGGGTGAGGAGCTTCAGGAGCAGAGTCAGAGCCAGCACATCCATGAGTGAGGAGTGGGACAGCCCCTTACGAGGGGGCAAGAAGAGGATGCAGGGGACTCTTCCTGGGGCTTGGGTGTCAAACTGCTGCTGTGCCCCCTCTGGGGCTGAGCAGGGTGGCCTCCAGAAGAAGGTCCTGCCCCAGTTTTACTGTGTGTCTGCAGGCAATGATTGACCTGAGTGGACACTGGAGAGGGAAGGGTTTTCTTGGGAAGGGACCCTGGTGGGAGGTTTCTGATTGTACCAACAGGTTTGTTCAGGAATATGGGCCAAGAACAGAACACCTGGGGGGGGAAAAAAAAAGCCAAACAAGAAAACATTTTTCACACATCTCAGCAATTTTGAGGAGACCCAGGGAGGACCTGGAGATATTTAGAGGTGCCCAGGGAAGGGTACAACAGCCATGGGTTAGGATGAGCAGAAGGACCTGCATGGTGATGCTCAAGCTGTGCCAGGCAGGAGGGAGTCGTCCCCCTGGACCCTCCCTGCCTCTGCCTGGGGGATCCTTGCTGGTGTAATCCACAGTTATTTCCCTTGCCTGGGTTTCTTGACAATCCTTAATGTGGGAATTGACTGATTTTCATGGTAATATGCTAAACAAGTGCCTCTTTCTCTCAGCAGCGGTGCGAGGGCTCCGGCAGAGCCCTGTGATAGACTGGGTGAGCAGTCCCCTGCTGCAGTGAGCGTGGCGTGCTGGAGTCATTCCGAGTGAAGTTCCCAAGGGGTTTGTGTCAAGGACAAAATAGTGTATCCCATGGGTAAATATAGTTAGCACAGCTGCAAAACAGAATTTATTTCTTGTTTGTGATATCATTTCTAAAGTATGGCATAGGGAAAGCTTTAAAAATGAAATTATAGCGTGCAATAAAAGAAGCTCATAGGCACTGTATTCAAATTATGCAACAGGAATATGCCGAGTTCATAAATAAACATCTCTTATTAACCCTTCTCGCAGCAAAATGCGATTCTTTTTTCATTTTTCAGAATGATTTGCCAAGGAAAATAACAGCCAACAAGGTGAAACCATACCTGCAGGTGGGGTTAGCACCTGCAGAGCTCAGCGCCGTCCTGGGATGCGTGGGAAGGTGCTCGGGATGCCAGGGTAGGGCATAGGCATTCTGCATCCCTCGTCAAAGCCCAGCCCAGGCTCTGAGGGGCTGCAGGGGGTGGTGATGGGACCCTGAGCTCCAGGGGATGGTGGTTGGCACCCCGACGGACTGCAGAGGGTGGTGATTGGGACCTCAGGGGCTGCAAGGGCTGCTGATGGGTCCCCGAGGGGCTGCATGGGGTGATGATGAGACCCTGAGGGGCTGCAGGGGGTGGTGATGGGACCTCGAGGGGCTGCAGAGGGTGGTGGTTGGGACCCCGAGGGGCTGCAGGGGGTGGTGGTTGGGACCCCGAGGGGCTGCACCCACCAGCTCCGCCCCCCCAGCTATTAGGTGAAGCGCAAAGTGGCTAATCAATTCTGTTTGCATATGTCATTTCATTAGCTCGAGGAGGGACTCGGGCACACTTTGTGCAGCTCCAATAACTCTCTCTCTAAAGTTATTGAGGAATGTGTGCTTAATTATATTTGCATATGAAAAATAGGGTCTAATTAGTTTGATTGATTATTATTTTAACCTTAATGACATTTTGAGTATCTGTCCCGACTAGGAGCAAACGTCTCTCTAATAAATCAGGAATTTTTATAGCGTGGTCTATGGAGCTCCCTTCCCAAACAGATTTTATGAATACAGCAGAATGTGTTGAAACTGAAACAAGTCAAACAACAGCTCATTTATTAACCCCTTTAAATGTCAGTTTTATACAAGGGTAATATTACAGGAAATACGTTCCCCTGAAAGACATCTGCAGGCCAGGGAGGCTCAAAATATTAGTTATTTTAGTGAAATATATTAAGGAAATAAAAATTCAATTATGTCATTTATTGCACTAAATAAATTTATATCGACTAGCATAAACATTTTGCATTTAGCAGATGTTCTTTCCTGCAAACTCTCTAGTTTACCATGGCTGATTCCATGCTGTCGGCTCTCTCCCACCCGAGCGAGCCCAGGCAGCATCACCTTGGAGCAGGAGCTGGAGCTGGCATCTGCTCTGGGATCAGCTCTGCCCTGGGAATACGAAGAGAAATCCCAACTGGAGCTGGTGTCTGACTTGGAGCTGGGCTGGGAGCTGCCCACCCATCCTCAGCCACCATCCACCCACCCACCATGCCTCCAGAAGTTGCTCCAGGAGCTGCTCTTGCACTGTTCTCAATTGGAATTCCTGGGTGGTGGTGGTGTCCCTGCTATCGATGCCTTAATTAGAAATTAGGATAGTCACATTGGCATAAATTAAATCAGACTAAAGATGATTAACAAAGTAATGCAAGAAATCATTAAATTAAACCACTGTGCCAAGTCCACTGCTGATCTATCACAAATTTGGGCTGCTAATGAGGTCTTAATTAGTAAGTTAGGTCGAAATGATTCATGTCATTCAATTCAGAGAAGACACTGTTGTGGTTTTTTTTTTCCTTTCCAAGGCTGGATGCAAATGTAACAACTAATGGGGCCATAAATAAATAAACAAGCAAACAGCATCCCTGTGTTATCACAGCTCCACCAGGGAAGTGGCAGATGTTGATTTGCAGAAGGATGGTTAGTCACCTCTGTTCCCAGTGTGCCACCTGGCATCTCACCTTCTCCACCATGGCACCCAGCCCTTGCCAGCACCCTGGAATGGCCCTGCCTGGCTCTTTGGGGATGGAAACAGAACTTTCCTCTCCAGCACTGGGCAGCAGGGAGAGGGTTCAGCCCTAGGAGGCTTGGCAAGGGGTTGGAAGGCACCCAGAGAACTGGAGACCACCCTGGAAGGGATCAAGAAGGGTGAGAGCAAGTCCCTGCTATGACAGGACAAAGGGTGATGGTTTTAAACTAAAAGAGGAGATTTAGGCTAGATAGAAGGAAAAAAAAGCCCTAATGCTGAGGGTGGTGAGAGTCTGTCCCAGGTTGCCCAGAGAGGTGGGAGATGTCCCAGCCCTGGAACCACTCCAGGTCAGGCTGTTTGGGGCTGTGAGCAGCCTGATCCGGTTGGAGATGTCCCTGCTGACTGCAGGGGGGGTTGGACTAGATGACCTTAATAGGTCCTTCCCCAGCCAAACCAGCCTGTGATTCTATGAAAATAAAACTGTAACAGGACTGGGAAAGTGTTTTAATTGCAAAACTCTGAGCCAGCTCTGGAACAAGCACAGAACCACGATGCAGCCACAACCCTACAGCCCATGGGATGCTGCCCACGACCCTGATGCTCAGCCCTCAACATGGGACAGCTGGCGTGACACCACCACAGCGTGTGGCACCACCAGGTCACCTCACTGGAGGAGCAGCAGCTGTGCCACAACAGGGCTGCAAGTGGCAGTGTCTGCAGAGTAATAAAATCAGGGAAAAGGTGTCTGAGTATCTGCCAGGGAGAAGATATCAGAACAGGGCTGCTGGCTGGGAAAGGGCAATGTCAGGGAGTGGGGAGGTGTGCCCTCCAGGACCCACCAGGCTCCTCAGGGTCCCTCCATCAGCAGAAGATGCAGAGAATGAAGCTGGCAAAGTCTTCTCAGAGGTGTGAATGGATTGATGAGGGTTGTGGTACCCCCAGGAGTTAATGGTGTGTGGGAGAGCAGGCTGGGGTGGGGTGATGGGTGTAGGAAAGGTCCAGAGCAAGCTCTTTTCCATCTGAAAGTAAATGTCCATGGACACCTAAATTGTCCTATTCTCTCTTCTTCAGAGCAACAAGAATTGGACTCTTAAGGGCTTAGATGCTTTACTAAAGCTCCTCTTTGTCTTCCCCTGCCTTTGTCCTCTGGCTCTGGACCCCACAGGAAGCATGGAGAAAGCACAAGTAAATGAAGAGCAGAACCACCACTGCTGCCCAGGGCTCGGGTGCTTCCCACCCACTGTGCCAGTGCTCCTGTGGCCCAGTCTCCCCAGTCTGCCCAGTCATCACCCCATCACCTCTCCCAACAGCCATGCAGAGCTGCTGGGGCAGAAAAATGCCGATTTTATTTCCTGAACAAGGAAGAGAGGTCTGGCAGGGCTGGACCTGGCCATGGTGGGGAATGCCCAGGGCCTGGCACGGTGGTGCTCAGTGTCCACTACCTGCACCCTTCAGGGGTCCAGGGCCCCATGGAAGCGATGCTCCACAGAAGCCCTCCCAGGCTGCAGGATGGGAACAGCCTCCAGGGACACTTCCAGCTTAAGAGAAACAGAAGGAAAAGAGACAATAGTTAAAGGTCACCTCTGAGGGGTCCGAGCATCCCCCTCAGAGTGCCTCCTGCAAAGCCAAGAGCAGAGTGGGCATTCAGGGGCATGGGAGTCTCCAAGCCAGCTGATCCCCTGTGTCAGGTGGCATCAGCCCTTGCTCAGCTGTCAGGAGGGTGCATGGTAAGCAATGCCTTTAAGAAGCAGAACTGGCCATGGTGGGTCTGGGAAGTGTGTCTCCACAGAAAATAAGGAGGACAGAGTTGGACAGGAACCCTCCAGCATCCCCTGGAGCCAGAGCTGGCCTGAGCCACCAGAAATGGTGAGACTTTTCCCCGTGATTCTCTCCAGAGCTGTGTCCCACTGGGTCCCCTGCCCTGGTACGGCACAGAAGAGAGAAACGAACCTTGATACTCTGCTGCCTGCAAAGCACCTGCAATCCAGGAGCAGTGATAACAAGACATGATCAGAAAGAGCCAAGGAGGGTGACCTGGAAACCTTGTCTGCATGCACTGAGCTCTGCTGTCTTGACTACAGTGCTGGGATGTGTTTGGGGAATTAAGCAAAGCGCATCACTTTTTTTTGCATAATTGAATTCTCTGCATATTTTTTTTCTCTCTGTGCATAATCTCCCTTTCATGTTGTTCATGTACTTCCTAGATAATTCAGAGGTTACTTTCCTTGAAAAGAAAATACTGAAGGAACCCATGGCACCATATCCTTAAGTATTCCACTTGTTGTAAACTCCCTGAGGAATCTTACAGACACTAAACATCAGTGAAAAAAAAGATTCAATACATTTCCAGAACAGCTCTTTGTACTGGAAACACTCTGGTTTATATTAAAATATTCTTATCTCCCTATAATTCATAAGAATTCATAGAAGTAAGAGAACAATCCCCTCCAAACCCTGTTCAGCAGTGGCAGCAGGGGTGCCAGGCACAGGCACGAGGGTGAGGACAGGGCAGTGCCAGTCACGCAAGCAGCACTGCCATGAGGGGCCACATCCTGCACCTCCCAGCCCAGCTGTGCAGGCTCAGACCAGGAGCAGGCAGGGATCACTCCCCACTTCCCCACAGACAAACAAAAGGAGATCTGAGGAGAGGAGAGGAAAATCCCCTGCTGGCAGTTCACCTGCAGCCCTGGCACAGCTCAGCCCTGGCCAGTGCGTGATGGGGGATGCAAGAAGCAGCCTCAGGGGAGTGTGGGGCTGGGTAGCAGTGGGGCTGGGCAGGGGTGCTGCCAAATGGGACCACCACTGAGGGGTGGGGGGTGCTGCAGCCATGCCCAGCCAGCAGCACACACGGGACCCACGTGGCATTGCTGGATGGGGACAGACCCCTTGGGCTGGGGGTGGTGTCAGGGTGTAAATGCATTTTTCCCTCCTACACCCATTTGCTCATGCCTGGGAGGGGTGCAAGGAGGGTACCGGGTCTGGGGTGAGGTGCAGAGGGATCCCCAGAGCCAAATAAGGCTCCGAGTGAGGTCACGGCTGCCACGGGCAAGCTGAGCCACTTCCATTTTGTGTGTTAAAAGCGAACTTTCCACTCCTTATATGGGTCCAAGTGGAAGCCTGAGCAAGGAAAAAGGAGCCAAGAGAGAGCAATCACCTTGTCCTGCCCAGATGGAATTCATTTCTTCAAACCCAAACGCTTTCCCCTCGAAGGCAGAGCCAGTGGTGCCTGCCCCTGACGCTGGCACAGGGACGTGGACCCCCTTGAAGGGCATCGGGAAGGAGCTTCCCAAATTCCTAGCACTTCAGTGGTTAAAATGTTATCACTTTTATTCCTGTAATAGAGATGAAGTTCCCGGGCCTTCCAGGAGCATCAATCTAGAGATTTATTAACCAATTTAAAATACTATTGTCTTTCACTTCAATGTGAGATTGAGGTGTGTTGTCGGAGGAATATAAAGCCACAATCAGCGAGGCGCAGTGCCGGGAGCCGCCAGGACCTGGGACTCAATAGATATTCATGAACATTCTCGTATTTAGTGAAGGAAATAACTTAATACCGACAGTGTCGATGGAATAATAGCCATTTCCTGGCTGACTTGCAGCCCTCAGAAAATGAGATTGTGCCTGCCTTCATTTTTCTTGTCTTCCCTGGCTTCCTTGCCGGGGAGCGTGCGGCTCGGGGATGCTCTGCGCATTCCAAATCAGCCCAGGGCAAGCCCCGCGTCCCACCCCGGCCACCTCTGACAGCCCAGCCGTGCTAGGAACACCCCTTCCCTGCAGGCATCTCAGCCGTGGGAAGATGATAAATATTCCCCCTGTCATTCCAGGAGGAAGGAGGCCAGGGGCTGCACTGGCATCCCACGCCGAGCCCCACGTTTCCCCCCTCCTCCAGCACACGCAGACCTCCTCGGGAGCTGCAGGAATGTTCAAAGGCAAATCAATTTGCACCTCGGCATCTCCTTCCCAGTCCCATCCCCAACACAGGGACTTGCTCCTGGAGCAGGGATGGGATGTCACTGGAAACGCCACCTTCAGCCTAAATACATAGTAATTGTAAGTAATTGTTAGATGATTTCTCTTACTCCTCCGTCTGAAACCGTGCTGGACTGGTGTTAGAGGCTGCTGGCAGAGGCTGCTCTGCAGGTTCCCTCCCCTTGGCCGGGTGTCAGACACAGGATGGGGTGGGGGGCACCAGGAGCATGGCCACTGGGACCAGTTCTCTCCCAGTGCCAAAGTATTCAGGTTTTCTGGACCTCAAGGGACAGGTGGCTACACCTGGAGGTACTGCCAGAGTCAAAAAGAAAAACATGGAAAAAATTATCTAAGGATTTCCTTAGCTCCACTGAAAGCAGAGTCTGCAGAAAGGTCAAGCCATGGAAGTGTTTAGGATCATAGAATCACAGAGTGGGGTGGGTGGGGAAGGACCTATCAAAGTCATCTAGACCAGCCCCCTGGAGTCAGCAGGGTCATCTGCAACTAGATCAGGTTGCTCACAGTCCCAAACAGCCTGACCCGGAGTGGTTCCAGGGATGGGACATCTCCCACCTCTCTGGGCAGGCTGGTCCAAGGTCTCACCACCCTCAGCATAAAAAATGTCTTCCTTTTCTTCAGTCTAAATCTCCTTTCCTAGTTCCAAACCATCACCTCTTATTCTGTCTCAACAGGTCCTGCTAAGAGGTCTCTCCTCATCTTTCTTATAGGCCCCTTCAAGTACTGAAGGGTTGCAGTAAGGTCTCCCTGGAGCCTTCTCTTCCCCAGGCTGAACAACCCCAAATATTTCATGTTTCAGTGCTCTCATTTGTTTCCCTTTCTTCACATCAGCTGAAAACAGAGGCCAGGCTACACTTGGTCTGTGATGTCCAGGTCATTTTCCTGCTACCTCCAGCACAGTACTAAGCCTCTGGGTAAGGAGGCAGCCAGGAATGCTCTGTGTGTTGAAGACCCTCAACACCACTCCTGAGCTCCCTGTGTCCTCCCAGAGCCTCTGGGGTGCCTGAGGACTTCCTTGAAGAACCTGATGGCTTCCTCAAAACTCCAGCTCCTGGAATCACATGCAAACAGGCATCTGTCCCCAAACTACAGAAGCCTCCTGGACCATCTTCTTGCAGGAGTGGAGGGTGGGAGAGGTCCTGTGTGAGGTGCTGGGGCTGGGGGGTGGTCTCTCCTTCTCCCACGCTGAGGACATAGCTGTACAGTGAAAACACTGATCTTCCAGTCTCAGGGAAAAGCTACAGCACCTACCAATCATTTTTATACCCACTAAACAAAACCTGACAATGAGGATTTATGGCTTACAATATTAAGTGAAGTTTAATTTAGACCATCTATAAAAGTCCCATTCCAGAGTTGTTTCCCAAAGATCCTTGGCACTTTAAAACAAAAGAGGACAAATACTGAAGTGCTCTCTGAATGTTATGGGACAATTTCCTTTTATGTTGCCATTCAGCCACGTTTTCTCTCTGGCTGGAACCCAAGGTTTCAATGAATTTTTCAGACTCTCTCATGCTCCTTCTCTCCCAGGCTGTGCCAGATGATGCTCGTGTGAACAGCCCCACTCTGACAGCACAATAACCACTGCTCAGCCCCTGGTAGCCTCACGTCTGTTTCCATTCATACATCTGGGTGCTTGCTTCATGCAACATCTGCCAGGGACACCTCAGAAGGGTGCCTGTGCTCCTGAGCCCTCATCCCCATGCTGCCAGAGGGGATAGGGGCACAAGGAGGTCCCGTGGGGTCAGCTCCATCACAGCAGGGCCACTGCAGATGGTGGAGGGTGGCAGGGATGTGGTCCCCATGGGGTGTGCTCCAGCCAGGCTCTTGTCCTGAGCACAGCCCTGCACACTTCCCAGGTGAGCAGGATCACACCACCCTGTTCCCAAAGCTGCTGAGGACACGTGATGGCCACTCACACCAGCTGCTGGGCTCCTTCAGGACACTGGGAGATGAGTTCCTGCATCTTCCAGCGCTGATGAGGGATGATGAGAGACAGAGTCATTCTGGATTTAAACTAACTTAGGGCTGTCACTGTTTGATAGAATCAGAGAATGGTTCTGGTTGGAAGAGACCTTTAAGGTCTGTTAACAGACTGTTAACCAGCACTGCCAGCTCACCACTAAACCATACTCCTCAGCACCACATCTCCATGGCTTTTAAAGATGTTCTGGGTTTTCCCTTTCCTTGCCAGGTTTATGGAACATGATTGCCTGCCCCTTCCTGAGTCCTCCAAGGAGCAGAGTTAGGGAGTACCAGGACATGCTCCTGGGGCCCAGGGGCTGGAGCTGCAGCGAGGCAGTGCCTGTCTTAGCTCCACTGGGCTCACTGGTGGCTCTCCCAGCAACCAGCTGGTGCTGAGGCTGCTGGCAGTCAGGTCTCTGGGTAAACAGAGAGCAGAATATGATCTGCTGTAGGCAGAGCTGGAAATGGCAAAGCAGTGACGAATAGCATTGCTATGGTAACTTCATCCATTCACCTCCTCTGGCTCAATCCAGCAGGGCTGGGAGAAGACTTAGGGAAAAATAGAGATGGGAAGAGCCAAGGATGGACTCACCTGAAGAGACTGAATGCACTGGGCTGACTGGATTCGTGGCTGCAGGTGACTGGTGCTCTGCTTAGAGAGCACTGCTTTGAAGGTACAGAGCTGTAACTGTGCACTGCCACACTCCTGTTCCTGAGGAAGAACTTGACAGCAAGGGTAGGTGCCATGGGTTATGGCTTCTCCTGGTGCCAGAGCTCATCACCCCAGAGAGGAGCTCAGGAGCAGCTGGTGACAGGTGAGTGCCCTGTGCAAAGGGGGTACAGACAGATCCCATCCAGGGTCTGCTGTCTGCAGGGTGAACATCTCCACCAGAGCAACCTGCTCTTAAAGGTGAACCCAGAGTTCTGACCTCTGTGTCCCAGGCTGCTTGGTTCCCCCCAGTGCCAGACTGGGAACTTGGTAATTCAACCATGCACTTTGGGTGGGGCAGAGCAGGAACAACTTCCTCCTGGTCCTTGAGGCAGATGTTTGTAGAGCTCTTGGCATTATCACTTTTCAACCTGTGCCTCTGACAGCTGGCTGTGAACCCCTGTCAGGACCAGTTTGGGGTTGGAGAGGCAACCACAGCAAGTGAGCCTTCCCCAGGGACCCTCCAGGCTCTCTGTTGGGTGCCACAGGTACACAGCAATTTGCCAGGAGAAACTTCTTTGGGCTGCTGCCTTCTCAGCTTGGTTCTTCACAGGTTTTAGGAAGGCAGCAGCAGCTCTTTCCCTGTGAGACAGAGCCTGAAGCAGCAGGCTAGCAGGCAGGGCGGGTGATGTTAGGTGGGTTTGCTTGTTCATCTCTCAGTGTAGTGAACTGGTGCTTCTAAAACACCCCAGAAATGATGGTAAATGTGTTTTAAAATTTTGTGACAGTGCATGCACAAATCACCAATTAAAGACTCCCTAAGTGCCCATTAACATGATAAGTGGTAACAGCTCCGAAGGAGACATCATTGTTTATCACGGCAGCGACCCGTGGATTAAGGACTCCCCAAGTACACATTGACAGGGGGAGAGGAGCATCTCTGGAGCTGTTCTCAGAGTGCTGCAGCCAGCTGTGGAGAATGGCAGCACTTGGGAGTGACACAGCACCCAGCCATGGCATCTCCTAACTATGGCATCACCCAACTATGGCATCACCCAGCCATGGCATCACTCAACCATGGTATCACCCAGCCATGGCATCACCCAACCGTGGCACCACCTAACTATGGTATCACCCAGCCACAGCAGCACCTAGCCATGGCATCACCCAACCATAGCAGCACCCAGCCATGGTATCACTCAGCCATGGTATCACCTGCTCAGCCAGGAGGTTCTGCCTCCAACAGCTCTGTCACCAGTACATCCTGCTTTGAGACAGACTTAAGAAATAAAGTCTCGTGACTCAAGAAATAAAGTCTCATGACTCTTCCTCCTCCTCCTGCCTCTCAGCCCTATGAAAGCAGGAGCTCCTGGGCATCACTGGAGCTGCTCCCAGGAGGGTCTCCATCCCCAGATAGGGGGCACATGTGTTCCCAAGGCAGTGCAGAGCCCTGGCACATGCTGCCTTCCCATCAGGATCCAGCTGGGCTCCACCTTTTCCCAGTAGTACAAGTGACTTGGCTGTGGCCACCACTAGCCCAATGGCAAGAGCCAAGTCAATGCCTCTGCCCTGACCGGGGAGCTGCAATTTGCTGCTCAAAGTGTAATGATGTCTCTTAATTTCCAGCCCTGCTCATTACAAGCCAGCCCAGCTTATTATACACAATATACAATGTGTGCAGGGAGAACCAATTCCCAGGCCTATAAACATCCCATTTCCAATTCCAGATGCACTGACAGACTTTTATGGTTCAATTTCTCCTTAAACCCTCATACACTGTCTAGTCCCATGAAGAGCTCTCAGCTTTGGTCTGCTCATCCCAATTATAGTCTCAGGACCTAAAGTCAGGCAGGATTCAGCCTGAATTCCCCAAATCTCTCCATTAAACAGATCTCTTCTTGTTAGAACCTATTTATTCAAGATGCAAATGACAGGCTCACTACCCAATTGAAATCATTTTCATCCAGAGCCAAATAACACACTTCAGTCTTCTTGGCATGAAGCAGGGAGCTATTAAAAATGGGAAGGAAATACAGACAGGCTACTTCATTCCTAGCTCCAGGCCTTCTTCATCAATATTTGACTCTGGGAGCCACAGCTCCATTTTAATGGGAGTCCCAAAACCAGGCAGAAGACAGCTTGGGCTGTGCAGTGAGCAGCAACCAGGAGCTCAGAGCGCTGTGGCACCTCTTGAAGCTGAGACTGGCTCCATGGATGGGCAAAGCAGAGCCCCTCGGCCCCAGTGTCCCCAGTACCAGCCCAAAACAGCAGCCCCAGGGTGGCTGGTTGCACAACAGACCCTGGCTCCAAAGGGCTGTTGCCTGCTGGTGATTCCAGGGGAAGTAGGAGCTCTGGGGTCAGTGCAGAGGAGCACAAGGCTGGAAGGAGGATGCTCATGGAGGGATCCTCATGGCAGGATGCTCATGGGGGGATAGGGATGCTCATAGCAGGACGCTCATGGAGGGATGCTCACTGAGGGATGCTTAAGAAGGGATGCTCGAGGGAGGTGGCTAATGGAAGGAGGCTAATAGGAGGATGCCCACAAGGGGATGCTCACAAGAGGATGCTTACAGCAAAGTCGGGGCTCCTGACTTTGTTCCCATCTCTGCCATCCACTGAGTCATGGTTTGGCCCTGAAAAAATGCCAGTGACCCAGGCTCTGAGCACCAAGGGTTTGCAACCAAGCCTTGAATTTTGCCCAGGTCCCTCCCAAGGGTTAGAGTCAGTGCCCAGCACGAAGGGCTTGTACCCACCTGCAGCTCGCTCTCTGCAGGAGAGCAGAGTCAGAGCAGTGGGTCAGGTGGGAGGAAGCAGAGGCAGAGCAGGGATGGTGTGGCCCTTCCTGCTGCAGAGCCAAGCACTGCTGAGCTGGGGTTTGCTCCTGCCACACCACAGCCCCTCAGGGAGAGGAAAGGCAGGGAGATAGCAGGCTCTGTTACAGTGGAAGAGGAGGATGTTATTCGATCCAAGAGCTGCAGGAGCAGAGATGAATAATGAGTCTACAGCACATCCACTTGTTTTCCTCAATAGTCAGACTTGGCTTCTTTCCCTTAGATCCAATACTAACAAAACTGTATTTGAAATTCACCCAAGTGTACAGTAACCATGCCAATGTGTTAGCAACTTACTTCTGGCACACTGCTGGTAACATGTAATTACACCTGACACCATGCTATTTAGTGTATTTCAGTCAAATTAAACACTGTGCTGCTGAGGGCTTAGAGGCAATGTCTACTTTAAGCCTCCCAGAAGAGCAAGGCGTGTGCTTTGTGCCAAAAAATGCACACATGGGCACTCAGACACATGAGCACACACATGTACATACATGTACATACATGCACTTGCATTGCCTGGGTGCTCTCCAGGCTCCCTGGGGCTTGCAGAGCAGCAGAGCCCAGTCCTGCCTTGATGATGCTCCTGTGTGGGGCTTGGCAGTGCTGGTTAACACTTGAACTTGGTGATCCTAAAGGTCTTCTCCAACCTAAACCATTCTATGATCCTGGTGATATGCCTTGGTGCTTCTGCCCCACTGCCCAGGCTCCCAGGGGAGCTGCAGGAGAGGTGGGATGGGATACAGGGATGGGATGGGATAGGAGGCAACACTTGACAAACCTCTTCACATGCTAATGCCTGGGGAAAATAGGAGGTTTTGCTGAGCCTAACCACAGCCTTGGGATCCTTCCCAGCTGCTCTGATTCCTGGCTGCCATGCCCATGCCAGAGAGGGGCTGATCTGGCTGGCAAACCTGCTGGGGCATCCTCATCCTCTGGTGAAGCCACAAGGACACCCCATGCTCTGCCTCACATCGTCCCCAGGAGATGCAGCACTCAGGAGGGTGATGCTCACACCTACAGGGTTGAGGTGTGGGGAGAAGGGTTTGTTCTGCTGGTTTCCTCCATTCTCAATGTCAGGGACTGAAGGGCAGTGCCACCATGCCCTGTGGGAGCCTCTGGGAGCCAGGAACCTTGGTGGCAGCAGCAGTTCTTGGTTTGTGGCTCCCTCTTATCCCTGACACCCTCAGTGTCCCTGACACTCCAGCTGCTGGCTGTTAAGGTCCTGGGCGTTCCACACAGAAAGTTAACTAGCATCTGCAGGACAACTGGGAAGTAATGGGAGCTTTTAAAGGCTTGTTTTATTGAGACATTTAAACACTGAATCTCCTGCTGGACCAGCAATTTCTATTTCAATAGTTTAAGCTGTTTCTGTACTTGCCACTGAATCTGAATGGGGGCAGAGCAGGGGTGAGCACTGGGTCCTGCACCTTGCAGAGCAAAAAGGGGCTATTGACTGGTACCTAATGGCATTACTAACACCCTCAGGCTCTCCTGCTTCCCACTGTCCGTCCCTGCACAGGAACCACAGCCCTTGTGTGCTGGGAACTTCTGGAGCTTCATGATGGGGATGTGATGTTGGGGACAAGAGAATGTGCTGGAGGGGGAAGCCTGACTCCTCCAAGCAGGTGTGAGGGCAGCTCGGGGGATGGAGTCCTCTGGGCTGGGTGTGAGGTTTGTCCTCCCAAATCCAGGGTGCCTGATCCCACTGTGACCTCTGGTCCATGCCCAGCCCTGCCACTGTTGTCACCAAGCCCTGCAGCTCTGCTGGGCTTCTGCTACCTTCCCTTGCTTCCTGTGTGTCTCCCATCCCTGGCAGGTCTATTGGATTGCTCTCCTGAATGCCTATGAAGTGTATGAAATGTTATAGAACAATAAATACATTTAAAGGATGGGGATGCAGCATGTCAGCCAAGTAATTTCCCCTCAGTAAAAGGAGCTGGGAGAGGGAGCAGTGGAGTTGCCACGATCCCATTTCAGACTTCATACAGCATCTGCAATAACATCAGTGCAATCCAGAAAGAAACAATACATAGTTTATGAGCACCTTAAGTACCTGCTGTACCTGTATTTACTCCATTAGCTTGTGTCACATTGCATTTGAACTGGAGCCTCTCACTCTGTTCCCCACACTGCAAGAGGCAGGAGGAATCCTCCCAGGTGAGGGAAGGACCCTGCAGAGCTTCCCTGCCATTGCCACCACGATTGCTGAGGCTCCAGGGCTGGGAGGATGCTGGGGCTGAGCTCATGTCCCTGCTGGCACAGCAGGCAGGGCTGTGCCACAGAGCTGTGCTGCTGGTGCCACCACACTCTCTGCCCTCCCATGGGGTCAGCCTAGGAGCCACACTCCCCACAGGCACACAGTGGCCACATCCCTGTCTGCAGAGTGAAGTATGTGGTGCTTCTCTGATGCAAACACAGCAGGAAAACACAAATTAGGGCAAATATTTACTGAAGATGCATTTGAGGTAATATCCAATTGGAAAATCAGGGACACATGTTTGCAATCAGTGTTTCCCAGCTCCTGCTGCCTTCAGGAGTCACCTGTTCAGAGAACAGAAACAAGCTCTAACGAGCTTACAGTTAGGGCTACAAAGATGATTGGAGATGAGGAGAGGACTGGAGCATCTCTGGCAGGAGGAAAGGCTGAGAGCCCTGGGGCTGCTGAGCCTCGAGAAGAGCAGCCCCAGAGGGGAGCTGCTCAATGCTGAGCAAGAGCTCAAGGCTGGGGGCAAGAAGCTGGGGCTAGGCTCTGCTCAGTGGTGCCCAGGGCCAGGCCAAGGGGCACTGGGCACAAACTGGAAGCCAGGAGGTTCCAGCTGAGCAGGAGGAGACACTTGTTTGGTGTGAGGGTGTTGGAGCCCTGGCCCAGGCTTTGCAGAGAGGCTGTGGAGTCTCCTTGTGTGGAGAGATTCCCCAGGCAGCTGGAGGTGACCCTGGGCAAGCTGCTGTGGGTGACCCTGCTGGAGCAGGGGGGTTGGCCTGGCTGATCCCCAGAGGTCCCTTCCAGCCCCCACCATGTTGGGATTCTGGGTTTCCATGGTTAATGGAGGCAGCAGCAAGGGAGAGCAACCCCAGCCCTGGCTGGGCTCCTTGGGCAGTGGTTTCACTCCAGGCTCTGGGTCTGCTGGTGTCTGGCCACACTCTGCATTCCCATGCAGGGATGCAGCACAGGTGAGCTGTGGGAGGGGAATGTCCCCCCAGAGGAGGAATCAGGGGTGTTTTAGGGGTGCCATCAGTGGTGAAGGTCAACATTGGCTTGTGAACAGCTAATGGAAGGATAACATTTGCTGAATTAATTCTCTGCTGCATGTCTTTACCCTCAGCTTCAGGGTGCTGTGATGGAGCCAGACAATCCAAGGCTTATTTATGCTGTCTGTGAGCTGGTCTCTGACAGTGGGGAGAGAAGAATGATTTCTTGGCTGCTGCATCACACACACTCCCCATGAACCCTGCTAATATTAGTTTGTCCATACTGTAAGGCCCTGAAAATGAGAGCTGGAAAATGGAAACCAAAGCAGCCACCTGACCCTCCTGACGTGCCAGCTCCTCCAGCAGACACCAGCTCCTGCTCCATTTGTTGAATAGTGGTAACTGTTCTAGGCTCTTGCATGTGTCTGAAGCTCTGCAGCACCCAGGGTTGTGGGTGCAGCCTTGGGGTCAGCTCCTTCACTCCAGAGTGGGTACAGGGACCTTCCTAGGGTGGGATGGGGCAGCACTCTCTTCTCCCTGGCCACCCCCAGCACCCCTGTCTGGCCACAGCTGTTCCAAAGGGCCCTGGTGGGCTCCTGGGGCTGGTTCAGTACCAGCAGAGCTCCTGCTTATGGCAAGAGGAGCAGAAGCACAGAGGTCAGAGGTGCTGGTATGGGGTGAGGTCCAGTCCAGCACTCTCCCTGAGGTGGGCACCTTGGGGAAGCAGTGACCTGGGACCCTCCCTCCAGCCCTGCACCCCAGGGTGGCATCAGTGTCCTGGCACTGGCAGAGGCTACCATTAAGAGGAGACAGACACTGGTGAGCACTGCCAAGGTTAAGGGTGACCTTGACACCTTTTGTTGATGGTAATTAATAGTTCTTAATGGTAATAGAATCTCAGGGTGGGCTGGGTGAGAAGGAACCTTTCAAGGTCATGTAGTCCAACTCCCCTGTGGTCAGCAAGGACAACTCCAGCCACATCAGGTTGCTCAGAGCTCTGTCAACAACGTGTGGAGGGGAAAGAAAAGAAAAGAAAAGCCACAACAAACAGTTTAACAAAGCCACAGAGCACAGCTCAGTGCAAACTTTGGGATGATCTGTCTTTCTTTTGCTTCCATGATTTCAGAGGAGCAGGAACCACTCAATTACCCAATCATTTCTACACTGTCAGAGGAGCAGCTAACAAAAGGGGAAAGGTCAGCAGATTCCTGAGAGCAGGACTCAGAATGCCTTCACCTTCACCACTCTCTGTCTGTTTAGTTACTGGAACCATTGTTTGAACATTTCAATACATTAATTTAGTAGGAGGATAATTGTATGGTTAGCAATCCACTTTGGGTGTGATAAACTGGAGATCCAGAGCTTGTTCTGAAAGGGAATCCAGAATGTGTAGGAAGAAAAAAACCCAAGGCAGATGTGCATTGTGTTCCCCTCCCCCCTCAGTGTGCCAAATGCTGCATTCATGATGAACCTCTGTGTGCACCCCAAAATCTGAGCCAGGAGGGTGCCAGTCCCCCAGGGATGGGGGAAGGGCCTGGAAGGGATGTGAGAAGCCAGGATTGAAATTGGGGAAGCAAAAGAGATTTGGGAATTCCTGGCTGAGCTGCTCAGGAGGAGTTTGACCCTGGTGCTCCTGGCAAGGACTCAGCTTTGGGGTTTTCATTTTGGCCAGGGCAGGTTTACTCAAAGCAAGAACTCCTGCAGCAACAGCCTCACTACCACCACTTGCACCCAAGGTACCTGAGATGGGTCCCCTGATGCTCAGTGATCCAGCCCCAGCCATGCTGGTGGCCTGGGGACCTGCTCAGACACGGGTCTGTGGTCCCTGGGGACCTCCCTGAGCTCCACCAGTCCCAAGGAAGCTGGGGGCCAGGAGCACACACTTCCACAGCCCCTCATACCCCAAGGGCTACTGTCCCAGCTGCCACCTCTGCCCAGACCCTGCAGGGCTGATGGGGACCAGGGTCTGGCCAGAGCTGGGGACCTTCTGCTGAAGGACACAAGGACCCAGAGGGAGACACCTGGAGCTGACCATCCTCTCCACACATCCCATGGGACATGCTCACCCCTACTGGCTCTCCCACCTCTCCCCCCAGCCCTGCCTGCTGCTGGCAGTGTTCTTCATGCTGATGTGATTTTCAATTAGCAGAGAAGTTCCCAGATTCCTGCCTTTGTCCAGTATCTTCTGAAGTATCTCATTCCAGACAACAATTCTATAATCCACCCATGACAGGATGATCAGTCATACTCTAAATTAAGCATCTCCAATAAGGATTTATTAGAATTAATCAGACAATTAATGTATGGTCATTAAATAGAGTTTATTAAAATACATCTAAGTGTATTAACTATTTAGTAGAACTGATATTGGTCATGGACTTGGCAAAAGACTTCCCAGCTCTCCTCTCTGGAGTCTGGACAGGCAGGACCATGGAGTAGGAGCTGGGTATGGATCATGGGGATGCTGCTGGCCTGGAGAACACCCTGAGCAGAGCTGACCTCCCCCGGAGATACTGGGGACAGTGACACTGGGACCCTGCTCTGCTGCCCTGCAGCACTGGGATGAGCAGGGGCAGGAGCCTGAACCTTGCTGGAGCAACAGTGCTGCCAACCTGCTCACACCTGCAGTGGCATCACTGGAGCAGGGTGGGCACTGCTCACCCCTGAGAGAGTCATGGAGGCTTCAGAGTGCTCATTCTAACCTAGGAATAGTGAAAACAAAACATCAGAAAGGAACTCCAGAGGGCTCAGGCCAAGGGCCCTGGCAAGGCTGGAGGTCCAGCCCCCAGGGGACAGGGTCTCTTTCTGCTGCAGGCTGGTTCTGCAGGAAGGATCTCACAGGATGCTTGAAGCATGCAAACCTCAGTCTGAAGAGGCTGCAACCACCAGCTGCTTACCCGATGGTTTGGCAGCAATAGCAGCAGCATCATTACTGCCCTAGGAGATAATTAGCAGCCTTTTAAGCAAAGCAGCTAAAAGGGAGAGCAGGGAGAGGAAGCAGGGCACAGCTGGGCTCCCTGGACATAGTCCATGGGACCTCACAGCCTCTGTGGCCAGTCACAGCCCCCTCCCCATGCTCCCACCCCCGTGCTGCCCAGCCCGGGGCTCCAGCAGCATTTCTCCAGTTTACAGCTACATATTCCACTGACATTCCTTTCTCCCCTCTTCCCCACCTCTCCTCTGAAGCATCTCCCCTTACCTCAAGTACCATCATCCAGCTACTCTGGATCATCCCATTTAGGCTTTGCACTTGTGCAGCTCTTCACATTTGCAAAGCAGACCTTAACTAATTAATCAGATGTTAATGATTCCTCCAAGGTGCAGCAGAGCAGGCAGCTATCAATCCTTGCCTCTCCCTTTGCATCTCCTCCACCTCCACAATTAGATTCCAGCAGATTTTCCTCCTGCTTTGCTCTGCTTTCCCTGTGGTCTCTGGCTGGGGGAAGGATGGCTCAGCCAAGCATTCATCACCCCCTTGCTCTCATTACCCAGGCATAGTAAGCAGGGGTTGGCCACGTTTGCTGCTGGGAGCTCCAGCCTGGGAGCTCACACAGGCAGACCAACTGACATTCATTTCAGTCTGGAAAAGCTGAATCTCTTCTTAGAAGAATGATGTGTCCCAGAGCCACCCCACACTGCCCTCCCTCACCCCAGGCAGGAGGAAGCTGCCATTTCTCCTGTGTCCTTAGGTAGGCCCTTGGGAAGGGAGATGTGGGACATACAGGTCCCAGCCCCACATCAGTACCACTGGGAAGGGATTGGGCATGGTGCTGGAGCAGGGGCTGCTCCCCATCACTGGTTACCTCTCCAAAGAGAGCTGGCCTGCCAGGAAATCCTGCAGGAAGCCCCAGTTCCCTAAAGCAGGACCCTGCTCCTGCTGCCCTGAACCAGCAGGACACAGAGGTCTGGCGGGGGGGAGGTGTTTAGGCTGCTGCGGAAGCACCCAGCAATCAAGTCATTGTCTCTCCTGGACCCCACTGGTGGGGCCAATGCCATCTCCAGGGACCCAGCACAGGCTCAAGATTAGGCAAATCTCTGGTCAGAAGCAATGTGTGATTAACCTGACCTGTGGGGCTCTGCACTGCCATTTCCTAATGGAAAAGCTGGGGAGGGTAGGTAGGGGGAAAAGGCAAAGCAAAAATACAGATCTTGATGAGATGCAAAAATATTCCAAGACAATGCAAATGAAGCAATTTCTCCTGGCAGGCACTCCTCTGTGCTCTGCTAGAAGTTCCCAGCCTGGAATGGCAATTTCTAATCACAATCAAGATCCAAGGCAGGACTTGGAGCCTGGAGCAGGAGCTGGGGCTGGGCAGACGTGGGGAGCTCAGGGCAGTGCCAGCCTGCGCTGTGCCCATGCAGCCAGCAGAGTTTTGCACACATGAACACCAAAGGCTGAATGCACTTTGAGGGTGGCAGAGCCCTGCCCAGAGAGGCTGTGGAGTCTCCTTCTGGGGAGAGATTCCCAAGGCAGCTGGAGGTGACCCTGGGCAAGCTGCTGTGGATGCCTCTGCTGGAGCAGGGGTTTTGGGATGGATGATCCCCAGAGATCCCTTCCAACCTCTGGATTTTGGGGTTCTGTGGGCCAGCAGGAGTGGCAGAGGGAAATGAATTGCAGGTTCCTGCCTTCCCCCTGTCCCCTGCCCTCGGTGTGAGGCAAAGACTCCAACCTGCTGCTGTGCAGAAAGGCTGGATGCTGGGCTGGGGACCAAGGCCTCCAAACAACCTCTTCCCATCAGGTCTGCACCCCAGTAAGCTTCTCCAGCCCTAAACTGGGAAGCAGGGGGCTGGCTGGTGAGGCTGAGGGGGAAGGAGATGCTCTGGAGGAGCACTGAAGTACATAATTACAATTACAGTAACAGCAGCTCTGTGAGCAGCTCAGAAGGGATGAATTCACTTCAGCAGCTATGATACAGCCTGACAGGCCTAATGGCAGGGAAAGGTCTACCCAATTAGCAATTAATTGTGTGCTAAACACCCCCCAGCCAGCCACTGATGTGCTGAGGAAGCCTCTCCCCTCCCCAGACTCCTGGGTGAGGCTCCTCTCCTCCTGCTGGCCCTTCCCGTGCCCCAGGACCATGTCCCAGTGCTGGGATCACTGGCACTTGTCCTGTGATGGCATCACCCTGCAGGCAGCTGCCTGCCCCCTGCCTGCTGGCCACACTGACCTCCTGCCCTGGCTGCAGGCATGGGGCTGGCTGGAGCTGCCCCTCATACCCCAGTCTTATTCAGAGCTAACAGAAGTATCTCTGGACAAGGCACAGCAGTCGTGGAAAGGACATGAACTTGGGCAAAAATAAAGCTTTTTTCCTGGAGCTCTAAGGAACAGGGAGATGGAGATGTTTCCATCTGGACCTGGTGGAAGCACTCAGCCCTGGGTGACCTCTGACCTCAGTCAGAGAAACAGGATGAAACTGAAAAGCAGAGAGCACAAAGTCTTGTGTTTAGGGACCAGGAAGGACAAAATCCTTGCCCTGAGTGGTGAACTCAGCAGCTGGAGGCACTGGGAGGAGAGGGCAGCCCCAGGCTGGTTCCAGAGCCATGCTGCTGGGCTGACACTGCTGCCCAAAGCCAAGGGCAACTCTGGCTGTCACCTCCCCACCCCACCAGCACCCATCTCCCCCTGATCTCCTCTCCTCCCAGCACTTTCACAGGCTTTGCAGTCAAACCCAGCAAGTTTCCATCTCTGCTGCCTGGGGAAGGAACCTTTTGGCTGGTGTTGCTGCAGGTGACCATGCAGAGTGATGCTGGTCCCTTACCTCCCACCCTGAGCCGTGCTCCATCTCCTGCTTCAGCCTCTCAGCACCCACCAGCTGTACCTGGGCTGTGCCTTCATCCTGCTCCTGCTCTTCCCCATGCCCCTGACCCTGCTGGTACCCCCCTCAGATGCAGGAGGGGCTGCACATCCCAAGCAGCTCCTGCCCAAGGACAGCAAGGGGCTAACAGGGAGTCATTTCCCCATTACCTAAGTGACTAATGATGTTAGACTAATTAATAAGCATTGGAAGTGTAAACAATTGTGTCAAAGGGAATTTAATTATTGGCAATATAATATGATTGTGATTAATACAATTAGATTCTCTAATTGCATTAGCAAAACCCAAAACTAGCTGCAGGTCACTAATCTGATGGAAATTTCCAGCTAAGTGAGCTCCAGCCTTTCTCCCCTCCCTGCAGGGTGGGCCATGGGCAGGACCTGTGGCACCTCCAGGACCTGCTCTGCTGCCAAGCCTGACCTTGGCCCTGGCTGCCCAACGCAGGTCATTGCAGAAGGTGGCATCCCCAGAGCTTCTCCCAGCCCTCCCTGGCCCACTGGCAGGTCCTGGCAGCAGCTCTGGAAGCATGCATGGGGAGCTGGCATGACTGACCATCACCCCATGTCACCATCACCCCCTGGAGCACTCCTGCCTGGTGCAGCATGGTCTCATGTCCTGCTGCTGGCTCACCTTTGGGGATGGGACATGGCCTCTGGTGTGCTCAGCTCACAGGAGAAGGAAAACATCTTCCTAGTAATTTGGGATTTTTACTGTAGGAGTCAGAGAATGTTAAAATCAAGCCCAGTGGTGGCTGGCTGTGTGGCAGCTGAGATCACTCAGCCCAGCCCAGCCCTGGGTGCAGCTTACAGGGGAAAGCAGCTCAGCTGCTGGGCAGCACTTCCAATTACTGCTGATGAAAATCTAATTATTGACTTTAATGGGAGCTGAATCCAGCCTGAAGAATCCAGGAACAATTATTCTGAGTTCCCATTACATTAAACAGAAGAGATCTCCCCTTCCCTTGTCATGGGGAGATCAGAGCTGAGTAGAATCTGAATAAAAACTTTAGCTGCTGCATTTTGTTTTCTTCTCAATGCATGAAACAAGGCAGTGGTGCTCAGCAGAGCTGGACTTGGCTGTGAGGTGCTGGCAGTGGGCATTGGGCAGCCCCAGGAATGTGGATCCCTCCTCCCTGGGCTGTGCTGGACTTGGTATTGCACTTGGAACAGTTAAAAAGTGGAGCTCAACCCAATGCCCCTTGTGTCTGAGGGGAGTTCCCCCTGGCAGCAAGCTTTTAGGCAGAAGAGACAAACCTGTGGGGACAAGGATGAACTCTGAGGCACAACCTTCCCATCCTGGCCCATGAACTGCTCCAGCCTTATCCCAATTAATCTGGGAATTGACAGGGAAATTCAGCAGACACTGATGTACATGCAGGGCAGTGGAGCTGCCAACTCCCTCACCCTGGGGCTGTGCTGCTCCTTGCACCCACAGTGCCAGTGCCAGCCAGGTCCCACCCCTGGCAGCAGCATGCTCAGGAGCCTGGCCAGAGCTGGGCAGGTAGCAAGAGAAGCAAGAGCACCTGCACCAAAGTGAAGGCAGAAAAGGACTTTTTGGGGATAAGATTTTCTCCTTTGTTTATAGCAAACCCCAGATTTATGGGTTAATAACCAGCTACAGTTGGCCTCTGAAAAGAATACACTCAGGTAGGCAGGAATTAATCATTGAAATTAACCATAAATTAAGATCAGGCTAATTTCCCCCCATTCACATGGAGAAGGATATTGTCTCCCATTGGAAGGAATTTGTATTTGATGCAAATGGAACAAACTGAGAAACTTCAGAGATGTTCCCTGATTGTTCATTTGCATCCTGAGCCAATGGAGAAGAGGGCTGTGATTTAAAAAAGGCAGGAGAACAGAAGGAACAATAATTAGTTATGTAAATAATGTGGCAATTCTTGTTTATAATTAGGCCGAGAATAAAACCCAATCCAGGCCTGTCACAGGACTCATTTTCCTATGCAAATTAACAATCCAAATTATAAACAGTAATAATGCAGTTGGGGAGAAGGTGGCATTTTTAATTTATTAGCCAAGGCAGAAGCCAGAGCTGATTCCAGCTGACGGTGGGAGATTGCAGAGGTACCTCCAGGATGTGGAAACAGGCAGAAAATAGAGGAGAAAAATGAAAGAGCGTGAAAGAAACCGGCATGGCATCAACCTGAGGGAGTTCCTCCTGCTGGGAAGGGGATGCAGAACTCCCCAGGACCCTGGGCAGGACAGGACCCACCTGCAGACATGGGGACCAGGCTGGGGTCCATCTCGGGGATGTTCATCCTTCACCAGCCTTAACCAACAACCCTCAGGATGGGGGTGATGGAGGAATGTTGTGGAGCTCTCTGGACCATGTCCTGTGGTCTCTAAGCACAGACATGATCTTTCTTTTTTCTTTTTCCCAGGAAAATGTGTATCAAGAGGCATCCTGAGGCTGGAAACTCTTTCTGCTGTGCTCTGATGTTTCACCAGCTGTCACAGCAAGGAGCTGGATCTCCACCACCTTTGGCAGCGAGGGTTCCAGCACTGCCCAATGCCCAGCCCTGTGTGGACAGCACAGCCCCACACAAATACCCATTGATAAAAAAGCTGCATTTCCACCCATTCCTGCCCTTGCCAGGAATTTTAGCCTCTGCAGATCAACTCCAACAGCTTTCAGAAGTGGCATGAGCTTGAAACATCTCTTCTTTCCCACCAAGGCCAAGGACAGGAACATGAAGGAAACCCCAGGCTTTGACACCCTGCTCCCATCCGAGTGACTTCACCAGGAGGCAAGTCCCTGGAGCCTCAACCAAGGATGCTGCAGAAGCCTCTGTGGCATGGTCAGTGCTCTCCCTGCAGATCCCTGGGAACAGCTGGAGCCAGGAGAACCTTCAGGACAAGCAGAGCTGCAAGAATGTAAAGGGTTATTTGGTATTAATTATTAATTATGGCTCATCTTGCTTCTGAGTGTGGAACAGGAGTCAGGATCTGCACCAGGGAGGACAGGACATCTTGGGGAACAGTAATTCTTAGCCTTCTCTCTTAAAATATGCTTCCCCCTCAGCTCGACACTGGAGCTGATGTCTCTCAGTGGAGCAGTAGAGCCAAGACAAGCATGTTTTATAAGAAAAGCAAGTACAGGAACTTTAATTAAGGCTCCTCAGCCTGGTGCTGCTGCAGAAGGGGAGGCAGCTTGGGTGTTCCTGGGCTAAGGCTGCTCAAGGGGTGCTGGAGGGTTGAACATCCTCCTACGGCAGGAATGTCCCACTCAGGGGACCAGGGGGAGGGCTGGGTCACCTCCTCCTTTCCAGTGCTGCAAGAGGAAAACACAGAATAACAGAATGGTTTTGGTTGGAAGAGATCTTTCAGGTCACCAAGTCCAACCATTACCCAGCACTGCCAGGGCACCACTAACCCATGGCTCTCAGCACCACAGCTCCAGGGCTTTGAAACCCCTCCAGGGATGGTGACTCCACCACTGCCCTGGTCAGCCTGGGCCAGGTCTTGACAACCCTTTTGGGGAAGAAATTCTTCCTCATGTCCAACCTGAACCTCTCCTGGTACAACTTGAGGCCATTTCCTCTTGACCCATCACTTATTCCTTGGGAAGAGAGACCAACCTCCACTTCACTCCAGCCTCCCTTCAGGGAGTAGTAGCAATTGCAGCAAACTTTCCTAAATGGCACCCAAGCAGCCTAACCATCTGAGGTGGGCATGCCAGATCTCCATGGCTGAACCCCACAGGGCAGAGCTAAGGTGGATGCTGACGTGGTCACCTGCAGGAGGGTTCAAGCCAGGGGTGATCCCAGCAGGCCAAGGGCTGGGGAGGGATGTTCTCTGTGAAGCTGCTGGGGAAATGCAAGTGTCCCAGGTGAACAAGTGCTTGTGCCTAGCCCCAAGCCCTGATTTCTAGATGAACTCTCAGAGGAAGCACATCCAGAGGCCACCCTGCTTCCCCAAGAATCCCTCTCTGCAGGAACACCAAGGCTTTGCCTGAGGCTGGGAAGCTCCATGGGCTGGAGCATGCAAGGGTTTGCTTGGTGCTTCCAGCCAGTCCCACCACCACCCAGCTCTGCTAGAAGTCCTCCAAGCCCTGTCCCTCAGGACCAGCCAGGAGCACCAGCTCTCTCCAGGAGGCACCCAAATGCCTTCCAGAAGACAATGCATTCAAAATACTGGCAGGAGACAAGTGAAATCCCATTTCTGAGCCTTGCAAACCGGGTTCCTGGAAGGAAGCTTGTGCAAATGTTTACTCCCATCACTTAGACCCTCGGTTGCCAAACCCCTGACTGAACCTTTCTGTCAATCCAACACTTTTAGGGTAATTTAACTTAATAATACCTTTGTCTGCAGGAGCATTTGTATCTGAAGGGTTATTACCATAGGAGTTATTTTAGGTTGGTTAATGGTATGTAGTAGATTCTAAGCTGACAGAGCAGCCACACAGGATGCTGCTCAAAGTGTTTACCTTTCAAACCCTCCCCTCTCTGCACAGAACTTTCTATCCCTTACCTACAAGTGCCATTATAAATCACTAGCAATCTCCCCCCAGGTTCTCATGCATCATTAATTCTTTGTTTAGAAGGAAAAAAAAACAAAATCAAACTGTCCAGGTCTTAATTGTTATCATTTTGAGAGGAGACTGAAATGGGTGCTGAGCCTGTTGGATCTGTCAGAATGCTTTTGACTTACTGGAGTTGATATTTAACTCATTGTGTTGGGGGGTTCACCAGCAACAGGGAGAGGGAAGGGGGAGGGAGAAGCCTTCCTGCAAGAAGAAGGAAAAATTATTGTAGAAAAAAGATGAAGAATTGGCCAAGCCATCAGAGAAGCCTCATCTGCCTCCTGCTGCTCAGAAATGGGCTTGGAGGAAAACCTGGGACCATCAGTGTGCAGGGAGCAGAAACATGACAGCCCAACACCCAGGGGAGGCTGCCTGTGGCCACCAGTCCCTGGGGGCCCTGCTGCAAGAGAGAGGGGGGAAATGGGATCTGTTGGGAACATCCTCCACCCCTGAGAGCTGCTCCCACTGCTCCCAAGTCTGGGGGGCTCTGGTAGCTGGCACACCTGCACAGTGGTTAGCACCCCTGGATGATGGCTGGCACCTCTACACAGTGACTTGCACCTCTGCATGGCAGCTGTCACCCCTATATAGTGGCTGTCACCCCTACATCATGTCTTGTACCCCTGCACCGTGGCTGGCACCTCTGCATGGTAGCTGTCACCCTTTCATGGTGCTCAGCACCTCTGCATGGCATATCTTGAGCCCCTGCATGGCTGCTCGTACCCCTGCACGGTGCCTGGCACCCCTGCATGACACCTGCCCACCTCACAGCCATCCCACAGCACCCACAGAGGGATGGAGGGAGCTGTGCCCGCCCCTCCAGATCCCCTTTCCCCTTCCCACCCAGCACAAACCTTCTGCCTTTCCCCTAACCTCTACTCCAGTGCCATTTTTGGGTGAGAATCAGGCTACAGCAGCAGGAAGAGCAGGGAGGGCTGTCCCTGTGCCAGGGCTGGCACCTTCCTGCCACTGCCACCACCCCTCACTGCCACCCAGCTGCCCCTTGGGCTGGGTGACCTTGGAGGTGGCTTTGCTCTTTGCCTCAGCTGCAGCCAGAAGATTAAATTCTGCTCCTGTCCTGGGAATTTGATGATGAAAAGTCCTTCCCAGACAGAACCCAGATAATGAACAGCTCCCCAGCTCCAAGGGGAAGGGGGAGTGTGGAGTTATTACTGCACTAAAAAATCTCCAAAGTCAACTAAATTCACCACAGCAGCCGAGATCCAGAATTCTTCTTCATTACAGCAAGGTAGTGCATTAACCATTATAAATAACACGATGCTAATTGCCAGCTGGGCTGAGAGGGGAGCTGAGGCCTCTGCTGTGGGTGTGCTGAGCCTGGAGTAGGGACCAGCCTGGGCTCACCTTTCTCCTCTTCCTCCTCCTCGTGTCCAGCACTCTGCTCCACCGTGCCCAGAGAGAGATTGGTTCAGAAGGAAAACAGGTTTCCAGCATGCATCAAAAGTAGATGCTTCAGGGCACCACCTCTGGGTGTGTGATGCTGCCTGTGGCCATCCCAGGGTCATCACCCATCCAGGAGCTGGCATGGGACAGAGATGTTTTCCAGCCCTTTCCCAAAGGAGTAGGAGATGGTGCCCAGGCTCTGCAGGTCTGCCAGGGAATGGTGAGCAGCTGATGCTCCAGCCACTGCTGCAACCACTTGCTAGAGACCTGGCACAAGTCTTCTCCAAAGCTTTTTGCCATAGTATGATTTTTGGTGGTAGTTTTTTTGGGTTTGTTTTTTTGTTTGTTTGTTTTCCATATTATAACAGGAAGCTGTGAGTCCTCAGGTGCTGGAAGAGGCAGATCATGGAATCATAGAATTGCTTTGGTTGGAAAAGACCTTTCAGATAATCAGGTCCAACCATTAACCATGATGGGGAGGAAAAGGAATCATTCTGGGAAAAGCTGCATGTTCATCTTTTCCAGCCCTGTGGAGCTTCTCTGAGGGCTGCCCTTTGGTGACCAGCAGTGGTGTGCAGCCTGAAGCAGGACAAGCAGCAGACTCCTCCCAGTGCACCCAGGCTTTGCTGGGAGCAATGGCACCTCCAGTTCAACAGCCTCAACAGCATCACCAACAGTGCTGAGTGAGGAACGTGGTGATCTCAGTCAAGCATCCCGTTAAGGGCACACTCAGATGTGGCAGCTCAGGACCAAACCACCTAGCTTGAGTCACCAGCCAGGGACCCACTTCCCAGTAGCCCAGGTGCAGGGTGTGTGTCACAGGTACCCTGGGGCTGAGCCTGTGTCTGGGTGTAAATACTGTGCTTTAATTACCCAGGACAAAAGAAGGGACAGGCCAAGATATAGAGTAGCTTCCATAAACAAAGCTGTGGCATGTCTCTGGTATTAGTCATCGGTGAACAGGGAAGCAGAACATATATCTGGGGAGGATTCAGGCTATCTGCTAATTAAAAGTGCCTCTGACTGCTGGAGACTGTTAATTCATAGACGCTGCTAACTCACAGACACTGCTCTCCCCCTGGACCATGTTTAGTGCAAGAGAGGATTTACACCCTGTGGAAAGTTATTCTTTGTGAAAATCAGAGTTTTTCAGAAGAGTTTGTTGAGTAAAAAGGGAATTGAGTCTGTGATGGAAAGAAAGTCTTTGGCTTTTCCCCTCTTGCTTTCACTGAGTTAGGGCAACAGCAACTCTCCTGCAGACACTAACTTCCATTTCTCCTCCCAGGGTGTCACAAGCTCTCTGCCCCTGTAATGTCACCATGGTCACTCCTGAATTCCAAGACAAACCGAATCCTGTTCCCCTAGTCCAAGAGGATGGTGTGGAGCCAGCAGCGCTGCCTGCTCGCCCTGGGAAGGATGCAGGAAGGTGCCTAGTGGTCTCACCGCCTTCCCTTGCTTCGACGAGAAGCAGCCAGGGGCTGTTTAGATGTGGCAGATACCTCCAAGAGCAAAGCTGCTTTCTGGCCTTCGAAAACATCATCTCAGAACTGGCAGAATACAATCGGCCGGGCGAGCGGAGCCCGAGCGGGAGCCCGAGGTTCAGCCGTCACCGTGCGCGGCGGCAGGAGGGCTCTGACAGCACGGAATAAAAGCAGGAATAGCAATTTCTCACTGACGATCTCGGCTGACATCTCCCTGACCCGCGAGCAGCAGGGACTCTCCTCGCACAGGTACCGTTGGGCTGTTTGCTGGTGCTTCCGTTGACACTGCTGATTAGAGCAGACAGCCGAGGCGGTCGGAGGCGGCCGCCGGGGGGGCAGGAGCTCCGGCCGGGGCTGGGGATGCTCCTCCTGACCCCAAACCCGAGTGCTCCTGCCCTGCATCTGCAGCTAAATAAACGAAGTAAATCATCCTGGCAGATGGATAATTAAATAATTATCAGCCACTTAATAACGAGGAGTGGGTGTTCAGAATTAGCATATTAGACAGTGTCTTTAAGGGCTAATTGTTGCATTACATCAGAGTTACTCATTCATTATTCTTGTCATTTCGGGTGATAATTTGCACTTTAGGAGACAGAGACAATTTTAGCAGGCAATTAGAGACATGTCAGGCTTGGCCTAGTGAGTTACTGTCACAATTATTGCATTTTTTCCGGTGTCCTCATTTGCAGGAGTGTATTTAAGGGCAGTTTAGTAATTTCATGGTTAGGCAAAATAGGGACCAGCACCAGCAGCACATCCTGGGATGGAGCAAGACCTGATTCCACAGCGTGAGCTGGCTGCAGGTCTGCTGCTGAGCTCTGGTGCTGGTGTGGGCTGCCTGGGGGGGGCTCCTGGTTTGACACAGGAAAAGAAAACAAGAGGAAAAGGGGAATTTTTACATTGCTAAAGGAAACACTTTACACTGCCCTTGTTTGAGGTCCATGCATTCTGGAAACCCACGGGAGGAGAGCTTTGTGCTCTAGAGCTGTTGCCCTTTCCTCCCCTCACACCACTGATGGGTACAGGCATCCTCATCCTGCATCCCTGAGCCAATGGGTAAGAGCAGATACTGTCCTGGGTTTTGGCACCCTCGGCTGCCTGGAGCAGTTCTCAGCTTTGTTCAGTATGCTACAAACCCTGGGGGCCAGGCCTGGACTTGGCTCAGGCAGGGAATAGGTGTCATGATCAGCAGCATGTGGGTTGCACCTAACAGGGTCTGGGCCACAGGCAGTGAGAGAAGGAGATGGTCATTAACCTAAGATGTCCTTTCAGGAACTTGGAGCACATTTGCCAGTTTGTACCTTTCAGCAAAGCTCTGTGAGCTAGTCAGAGGCAGAGATGCCACAGGCAGGCAGCCTGAGGGGCAGGAATGCCCAAATCCCTCATCACATCCTGGGGGAGCAGAGCTCCAGGGAAACTTGCTGAGCAGACCTCACTTTGCTTTTCCCATGCACCCGCCCAGGAGGCACCAGTCTTGGCCAGCTGAAGTGCATGGTGCTGAGCTGCTGCCAGCACCTGGAACCACAGAGGACCCATGGGTAAGGGGGCTCCTGGTGCACGAGGGTGCTCTCATTGTATGAGGATGCTCCTGGCACAGGCTGGTAATCCCAGAACATGAAGGTGCTCCCAGCACAAAAGGATGTTCCTGGTGAAGGAGGATGGTCCTGGCACAAGAGGGTGGTCCTGGAACAAGGAGGATGCTCCAAGCACATGGGATGCTCCCAGCACACAAGGCAGGAAAGCCCCTGCCTGTGGTGTGCTATGGGTTAGACCACACACTCACTCCTGGGCTTGTACTCTCCAGTACCTGAATCCAACCACGTATCCTTAGGGAGCACTTTCAGCATCTCCAGGAGAAAGGCCTCACCTCGTAGCACCCCAAAACCAGCAGCTGCAGGCACAGGCATGGCAGGAGCCAGGACACCTGCAGCAAACTCCAAGGAGAAATCAGTTCCTTTGGACCTCAGTACATCTGGATATCACGCAGCTGCAAAGGCAGCAGCTGCTCTATCAGTTAGACTAAAGACAAGGATGTTTCCCATCATTTTGGGACCAACTGAGTCTGAGCATTATGACAAGGCTTAAATATTTCTTAAACTACAACTGAAAGGAAAAACTAGCTGTGTACCAGCTGCACCTTGGGATACATGTATTATAAGGGTATATAGTCAAATAGAGTTAATTAAGCTAAAACCACAGTAAATCTGCCAGACCCATATTAACACTGGAGTCAAAATTGTGGAAAATATAGTATTTTCTATAATAAATCCTCTTCTGCTACAGATTTATGTTGGCATCTGCATAGCTACCATAGTTTTACAATAATCATTGATCAATCAAAGTTTTATGACAAAACTATAATTTTACTGTGTTTCTTTCTTACTTAGTTTCCTAGTTTGCTTAATTCCCAGAATGCAATCCAGTAAATCTTTGGATCTGAGATATTAAGTAGATAATAAGAATGCCATGTAAGATTTGCTTATATTTTAAACTGTCCTTGCAAATGATTTATAATTAGGACCAAATCTAAGACAAAACATTATTAAAGTCAAAGCCCCCCATAAATTACCAGAGTTTGCTTATGCCTGTAATAATTTATTAGGGGTTTACTACAGTATTTTCTCTGGTGATATCCAAAGCTTTCCATGTCATAAATGGGAAATATGAGTTGGTAAACCACAGTGAACACAGGAGTGATCCCCAGTGACCCCAGGTGACAAGCTCATGCTCTGACAGAACATCAGAGTCACTTTGCAGTGGAGATATAAAGGTAGCAATAACACAATTGTGCCAGACCCAAAATGCATCTTTCCTCTTTAAAATGAAAGCTTTATTTATATGGCTTTTGTGGGTTAGGTTATCCTGCTTGCAGAGGGAGGAGAAGCTGTTGCTGGTCTTGGCTGAGGGACATGCTGGGTTTGTGTTCCCTAACATCACCCAGATGGGTGTCTCATGGGAAACCTGCTGGGATCAGCTGTGCCTGGGATCAGGAGCAGCAACAGAGAGAGCAGAGGAAGGGGCTCTGCTGTGTGGGCTTTGCCCTGTAGGGGTTCACTAACCAGCGGTTTACTATGTCAACCTAGCACCTAGCATCTGCTGGCTCCTACCTACCCTCTGCAAACAGCCAGAGCCTGTGTCCTCATGGGCATGCTCCCAAACAGGAGCTGAGCCATGGCTGAGCCTTCTCTGTGTCCCTGCCACCACCCAGCCATGGCCATTCCTATCTCTGTCCCTTTTAATCCCTCTCCTCTCAGCCCATTGAGCTGCTGAGACCACAAAGTGTTCTGAAGCAGGAGGCTATCTGTGAGCACCTTCCCTCCTGCTGGGCTGGCACAAGGTGCTCTCACCCAGTCACATCCTTTTTGGGTTTGGTTTTAAGCATTAATTCCTGAGACATTTTGCTGCAAGTGAAATCCTGTTTGCAATGATGATTCTGTGTCTGTGTCCATGAAATGCTTTCCAAAAGCACCTCTGTGTGGGTGTCCATGTCCACCTGGGCTGTGAGTGAAGGAGCTCAACCCCTCTCCAGCTGCCTTGGTTTGGGCAATGGGAGCAGAACATAGAATCATGGAATCATAGAGTTGTTTAGGTTGGAAGAGACCTTTCAGATCATCAAGTCCAACCATTAACCAGCACTGCCAGGGCACCACTAACCCATGGCCCTCAGCACCACAGCTCCAGGGCTTTTCAGCCCCTCCAGGGATGGGGACTCCACCACTGCCCTGGTCAGCCTGGGCCAGGCCTTGACAGCTCTTTGGGGAAAGAAATTGTTCCTCATGTCCAATCTAAACCTCCCCTAGTGCAACTTGAGGCAGTTTCCTCTTGTCTTACCACTTGTTCCTTGGGATAAGACACCAACCTCCACCTCACTTCAACCTCCTTTCAGGGAGTTGCAGAGAGCCTCTGCCTGCATTAACACTGGTTCCAGTCTACCTGTACAACCCTAATGGTGTTGCAGGCAGCACTGAACGAGTCTGCTGCAGGTGAAGATGAGAACTAGATGTGGTGAGAGACCTCAGCTCACTGCTTGGCTGCTGGAAAGGGCAAGTGGGGAGAGTAGAGTGAGGAGTCCCCACTCGTATCATTAAACAGCTCCTGTCTCATCCTTCACAGCAAACTGTAAACAGCAGGGCTGAAACCTGTGACCAATTTAGCCTGAAAGAGAGTGGAAAGAGAGAAAAATAAAATCAGAAAATAAACCCCTAAAATATAATAATAAAAATTAAAAATAAAGTAAAATACTAAAATGCTAACAGACAAGAAGACAAAGAGGGGCAATTACTAAAGCCAGCCTAGGATGATGCTCTGACCATCCCTCAAGCTGCACTGTCCCTGCTCCTCCATCTGTGATACCATCAGAAGGCACTGATTGAATTGCAGGTTTGTTATCAGTCTCTCACCATCCATCACCCACAGATAATCCTTCAGCTCTGACATCAGGCAGTGCCAATACCTCTCCTACGCCTGGCACAAGGAGCACAGGATGCTCTGGGAAGCCACAGTGATTGTTCGGTCACTCCGTGGACATCCGAGCAGCTGCAGGAACTTCCCACTGAGGACAGCATCCAAGAGGCAGGGGCTTGGCCTGGAAGTGATTTGTATTCCTGAGAAGAGCTATCTGTGCCCTCCCTGTCTGATGTGTTGGGTGAGGTGGATGGAGCTGATCTGGTAGGAGCTGGGAAGCAGACAGGATGGGTGGGAAGCAGCACCCTGGGCACAAGCGAGAGCTCTGGGTGCCTGCAGCAGGGAGGCAGCAGGTCCAGGCATTGTAAATACATCACATCTATTGAAATCATAAATACCTGTTGTTTTATTTAAGGGAGGGATGACATCTCAGCCCCTGACACAGAAGGCAAAGCCTGGGGCAAGGTGTGTGCTCCCAAAAGGAGACCCTGGGCAAGAGATCACAGCCAGGGCAAGCTGTGATGCTAATGCAGGCTTTTGGTTGCACTCCTACAGCCAAATACACCACAACCACAGCCAAACCCCTGTGACCTGCGTGGATCAAAACTCCCATTTCCCTGCTCCGTGGGGAGCAGCATCCCCATCCCACCGTGCTGGATCCCACCCCTGCAGACCCTGCACGGCGCTGCTCCTACACCACAGGCCCCTGCTTTCCTTGTCCCTTCCTGATGACCTCCAA
This sequence comes from Galbula dea, assembly GCA_013399015.1. Taxonomy (NCBI): domain Eukaryota; kingdom Metazoa; phylum Chordata; class Aves; order Piciformes; family Galbulidae; genus Galbula; species Galbula dea. The sequence goes on along the minus strand of VWZX01005102.1, from coordinate 70,871 downwards.
GGTCTTTTCCAGCCTAAAGGATTCTATGATGCTTTAGGCTCTTTGGTGGCCACGCTCGGGGTGGCAGCACTCTCCTGGTCCTTAGCCTTCTGCAGGGAGGAGAGGGCAGAGGAGCCCCCAGCACAGCTCAGCCGTATGCAGATTGCACCATTAAGGCTTGATGTGACTCCAGAACAATGCAGTGTTGACTTGGTGACGCAGCTAGGTATGAAAATTCTGGTGAGCAGGCTCATTGTTACAGAAATCAAATGGCTGAACAGCCACTAATGAGGCAGACAAGAAGCTTCACTCATCCTCTGAGGATTTGAAGGCAAGAAGAGAAGAAGGAGAGCATTACATTATTCATGCTGCCTTGTTTGAGTTTCAGATTGTAGGAAGCCACAGCGAAGGGGGATTTGGGATGTGCCAGTGACCTGCTCTGCTAGAGGAGGGGAGGGGGGGGAGCCTTAAAAGTCCTGTCACCCAGCTGACAACTGCTCATTGCAACCATGGCTCTGGCATGGCTGTATTCTCTCTCCTTGTGGGGAGCCTGAGAGGAGGCTCCCTGGGACCTTCGGCTCTATGACATACCAGGGGATGATCCAAGGGTGCTCAAGGATGGGGGAGATGTACTGGAAGTACCCTCCAGCACTGCTGTCTGTGACTTCTGGGTGCTGCCCACCCAGAGAAGCTGTCAGCACTGTATAGGGAGGGCACCCAGGTGGAGCTGCACCATCCCCACCACTGCCCCAGCACCAGCCATGGGCACTACTCAGGTGTCTCTCACAGCAGCTCCAGCTGCTCTTTGGCCCAGCACAGGCACCAGACAGAGCCAGCTCAGATGGAGGTTCTGCATCCCAGTGGCAAGAAGCACCCAGAACAGCTCTGCAGTCCCCCTGGGAGCACCCAAACCCAAACCCATGCCATGGGGAGAGCACCCAGACCTCTCCCTGCCTGCACCTTCCCTCCCCGTGCCCTCTGCAGCACCAGGAGAAGGTAGATGAGCAGGTCACATCATAAACTGTCTAAAACATGCTGGATTCTGCTGGAACAGGCATGGAATCTTTGTTAGAGGGAAAGAGAAAAGGGAAAACAAGGAAGAGCAGTTGATCAGAGCAGGAGCCCTGTGGGCTAGTGCTCCATAAAGCAGGGATGAGGCAGGTGGTGAAGTGTTGACCAAGCACTCACCACTCATAAACAGATCCCCTCAGTACTTCTGCATTTTGTAATTATTACTTCCCCATAAAAACCCCTTTCCCCTCTCCCTCCTGCCAACATTATCTTAGTAAACTTTATGAGTGCTCATGAGGTTAATGCAGAGCTGTAAATCTGCAACGGGTCACAGGAGTGAGAGGAGAGGAAGTGTTGTAAATCTGCTGGAATCCCTCCAGTTTGGGCATTTAATAAAATACTGTTTCATAAAAAGGCAGGAGTGCTCCTGGCAGGGCTTAGCACTTCTTGGGGATGGGAGAAGGTGAGGGGCTGGCACTCAGCTTGTCCATCTGTCTGATGGACCACACCAACCAGCCATCCAGCCTGTCCGTCCTTCTGTCTGGTGGCCTGTGCCACTCATGACCACAGCCTTTTCTGCTCCAGCCCTCTTAGCTTTCACAGCATCCTTTGATGGTTGTATTCAGCATTTTAAATTGTCCACCCTGGCACTCTCTGAGGCCACTGCCACCATCCAGGGCCACTATGCAGTAGCAGAGAGGTGGCCCAGCAGCCCACACGGCGCCTGGCTCCAGCAGCGATGCTGTGCTGCAGGCAGCTTTAGGGCTGTTGGGACTATGGTCTGGGCTCCCTCAGCGTGGCCAACACGGGGTTAAACTCTCCTCCTCCCACTCTTTGGGCCAGGCTATATTTGCTTGGATTTTACATTGGAATTTGAAATCCACAGCTACAAGGAAACATTTATTTTCTTGCCCTTCAGTGATCAAACATGTGGCGCCGAGGCACGGGCAGGCAGAGTTTCCATTAGTTGAGCTGTTTTCTTTTTGCTGTAAAATATCAAATATTTTGACATTTCCATCAGACTTTTTCTTTCTATCAAAGCTTTAATGGCAGAATAATCTCAAGGCTTTTAGACTTCATAGGTTTTTGTACTTCTGAGCACTCCCTCCTTTATGAGGGGACACTTCTGAAGGTACATGTTATTCCTTCCTCAAGGACCAAAGGAAAGGTAATAAAAACAAGAGCCTTGTGAAAGCCCCAGAGAAGCAGGCTGGGGGCTGGGGCTCCAGGCTGATGTCCTCTCCCAGCATAGGCTGCCAGCTTCCCAGGAAGCTGCTGTCATCCCTCCTCCATCTGACAGTTGGGAGATGAACACCAAGAGGCATCATCATCACCCACGTCTTGTTTGCAAGGTGGAAGAAAGAGGGCGTCACAGAGAGGTGAGATCCATCACCACATCCTGAACTGCCTGGAGAGTGAACCCAGCTGCTCCTCTCCAGCAAATCCCTGAGGCAAAACCCTTGTCCTGGTCCCATTCCAGCCTGACGTGGTACAAATCCATTTCATAAGGTGTCAAAGCAAAGATGTCTCCAAATGCCAGTTTGGGAGGTCACTGCCCCCTGGGCAGCAGTGCCAGCACCTCCCTCCTATCCTTGGGCAGATCCTCTCACATGGGGGCTGCCACCCAGCCCAGCCTTTCTCACTGACCCTGGCACAGGGCTCTATGGCCAGTGTGATTCCTTTTCTCTACTGTTTTAATCAACAGATACCTGCAACCACTGGGATTTTAAGAATGAGCTACACCCTGCCAACCCTTGGGGGTGAAGGAGGAGGCTGGGGAGAGCTCACCCCTTCTCTCAGGGTGCCAAGTCTTCCACCAGGGGTGGGAGCAGTGCCCAGGGACCAGCCAGGCTTCACCACCGAAGCTGATTCCCCTGGGTGGCCACGTTGCCACCAGCCCAGCTCTGCCACATGTGGCTGGGAGCAAAAGCAGAACAGACTCAGGAGCACCTCCAGGCAGAGCTCCATTTTCTGGTCTCATGTAAATGTCTTTCCAGAGCAACACTGCTTTGAAGCTGCTGTTTATCTCACTTTGATAACAATCAGCTTCATGTCTTGTGTCAAAGTAATTAGAGTGTAATTAGGGTTTGGGTTTTTTTCTTTTAATAACAGGTATTTTAATTGCTGCAGGGTTAACATTCCTTCTGTGGGAACTCCTGCTCTTGCATGGCCACGGCACAGGCAGCTCCAGAGTGGTTCTGCCACTCAGCACCCTGGGCCACACCAGCCCTATGCTCCCAGCATCGCCCACTCTCCCCAGTCCCATGTTCCCTGGGCACTGCTCCCTTTCCTGTGTGCTTTCCAGGCATCTCTCCTCTCTTCCTTGCCCTCCCTGGCTGCTCAGTTGCCTTCCTCCCCTCAGCCTCCTCTTCCTCCCCTCAGCCTCCTCTTCCCCCCAGCCCTCTGCCTCCCTGCCTGTTCTTTGGCTGTTTGGACTCTTCTTCTCTTCCCAGTTTATGACTGTGATCAGTTTCTCCTTTTCCATTTGTTTTCTCCAGACAGCAATTTTTCATGCTGGGATAGCTGAGGATAATTAATTAATGATTCATGGAAATACTGTGCTTATAATGCATAATGAGAGGATGGTTCATAACCTGTTGCAGAGGCAGTTATCAGTAATTTCAAAATAATTAAGAGATGGGTTTAGCACATTTCAGAAGCTCTTACACAATCAACTGGGGGAGATGACTTATTTCTGCATGAAACATGGGGACACACTTCAGTGGCAGCAGTTCACATCCCATTTGGGGTCCTCTGGGTGCTCTGCAGGATGGGGCTGGGGCCAGACCCCATCCTGATGAGACCTCCAGCTTCCATCACAGCAGAAAGCTCCTCCCTTTCCTGCCCCTCTCCCTCTTCCCAGGAGGGCTCTGGGGTGGAACTGGACCAGGGCAGCTCAGCTTGGGAAACAGCTCCAGCATCACACTGGTGTTTTTGTTCAAGGTGTAAGTGACAATTAATACAAATCCTGTGACTGTTCCATTTAAGGTAATTTAACTTGGCTTTAGTTTTGTCAGTTGCAGATCTGCAAGAACCAACAAGCAGTGGCTGGGTTGTTTTCCAGGGACAAACATTTCACTCCCATGTCACAAGTGATGGGAAGAGCTGAGTGGACAGCACAGGAAACTCTAAAACAGGATGTGGAATGGTTTGGAAAGGTCTCCTTCTCCTCCTTCTCCTCCTTCTCCTCCTTCTCCTCATCTTCCACTCTGTGCCCTGCACTGAGTATCAGCATTGGTGGGTGCCAGTGGTGGGTGCCAGGGGTAGGTTCCAGTGCTTTCCCCATGCTCCCTGCATCCCATGGGATGGATCCCCAGGGTCACCACACCTCTCTCTGAGCCAGACTTCCATTCAGGAGCATCCTACAGCAAAGCATGTACCACACTGTGCAGGATGCCATTGTGAAGCTTTCCAAGTGTGATGCTCCAATAATTACAGAGAGATTAAATGAAGACAGATCTCAGCAGGGAGGAATTATGGTCAAGAAGGATCCTGACAAGAAAATGACAACAAAGAGTGGCCCAAAGAGAGTTATTCAAGATTAATAACTTTGTTATTGGAGGCATTTCTTCCCTACGTGAGGCCATCCATAAATACTCTCAGAAGGTTCCAGATGGCCACGCCAAGAGCTGAATTCATCACATTGTTATTTGTTTTGTCAGCATGTTCCAACTACCAACCTGGGCAGCAAACCACCACAGGGGATCTCTGTGGGCACGGCTGTGTGCCCTATGTGAGTGGGACCAGGCACCCAGGGGACTGCCCAAAATCTTTCCATAAAGGGAGAAGGTGTCCTTGTCACTCCAGGAGGGGCAAGGGAGGGAGATGATCCTAGGGTGAGTGTAGAACTGGAGCATCTCTGGGAGGAGGAAAGGCTGAGAGCCCTGGGGCTGTTGAGCCTGGAGAAGAGCAGCCCCACAGGGGAGCTGCTCAGTGCTGAGCAAGAGCTGAAGGCTAGGGGTAAGAGGCTGGAGCCAGACTCTGCTCAGTGGTGCCCAGGGACAGCCCAAGGGGCACTGAGCACCAACTAGAAGCCAAGAGGTTCCATCTGAGCAGGAGGAGAAAGTTGTTTGTTGTGAGGGTGTTGGAGCCCTGGCCCAGGCTTTGCAGAGAGGCTGTGGAGTTTCCTTGTGTGGAGAGATTGCCAAGGCAGCTGGAGGTGACCCTGGGCAAGCTGCTGTGGGTGCCCCTGCTGGAGCAGGGGGGTTGGGCTGGGTGATCCCCAGAGGTCCCTTCCAACCCCCACCATGCTGGGATTCTGTGATTCTGTGACATGAGTTCAGGGCTTTTGCTTTCCTCCCACCCTGCACAGAAGCACCCCATCCCAGCGATGCTCCCACTGATGCAGGCTCAGCTGTGCTCAAGCACAATCAGCTCTGGATTTCCACCTTCCTCTGCCCACAGTGTTTGTGAGTTCAGAGGACTCTCAAGGGCAGGCAAGAGCAGGAACACTTCCAGCCATGGCTGCTGGAGGGGCACAAGCTAAGAAAACCTCTGAGGGCTGCCCCAGCATCCCCCAGCACCAGCAGGGGAGACCCTGAGCACTGGGGCTGCACCACCCCAGCAAGGACAGACCCAGCAGCATCTAAATTGTTTTGCCCATCAGCCCTCCCAAGGTGATTAGATATTTTTTTCCTTCTCCTTTTTTTTCCTTCTCCTTTTTTTTCCTTAGTACCACAGGGTGTTAAAACCAGTCTTCCCATTAGGGGCTAGACATACTCAGAGCCTTAATGATAGATTAAATACCAAATACCTTAACATTTGAAAAATGACATTTATTATACAGAGTTGTAAATAGAGGGGGGAAAGAAATGACAATAGAACACAGTGTAGATCTTACATAAACTGCACCAGTTCTGTGTAATGACTATGATAATGTCAGCGCTAACAAGCAGATAATTGGCATCACTGAGATAATTTTTGGCACCTTATGCAGAGGGGAAACTGCTCTGCATAATTATTTTACCTAGGAATATTCTTCATTTAAGAGGTCCATTTGCATAAGGGCTGGAACTTTTCAAGCCATAAAGGGTGTTTAATATGTTGATTTGTTTTATCCACAAAACAATTGTTTATTCATGAGAACTGGCACCTGAGGACTTCAGTAATTAAGCCACAGTGACCCAGTTGGAAGCAACAGCCTCTTGTTGGCTTTAGAGGTCCAGGTGGAGGCAGGAGCAGCAGACCACTCACAAACACCTAACAGCCTTTTATCGACCCTATAAAACTGAGTCATTCTCTGCAGTAAAACTTGATTCCTTTAGCTTTTAGCCAGTTGATAACTTCAGCAGTTCTCAGCTGGTGGCAGGCACCTGCTCAGGGGCACCAAGGAGCTGACCTCTCCAGAGGTGGCACACAGCCGGGCAGGTTCTCCTCAGGCTCTCCCAAAGCTGCACATCAGTGCATCGCTGCCTCGCTGTGAAGCTCCTGTTGGATCAGCACCTAACAGGTCAACCTTATCAAAGCTCTGGTGAGCAGAGATGAGTGTGTTTTTCAGTCCTGACAGGTCAGGCTGATGAGCTGTCTCAGTGTCCAGGCAATGGCCCTACAAGCCTGTGCCAAGCTGTCTGGAAACGTGAAAGATGCTGGACACCAGCCGTGGACTTCCAGCGCAGGCAGATACCTGGCCAAGGCCCAGGTGCTCGATGGGGCTCTAAGGCTCTAAGCAACTCACATTTGTCTTCCTTTGCTGCTCTGACTCCAGGGAAACTCATGCCACCCTTGCCAGGTCCTGCACTATATATCAGGGTGGTGTTTGTCCCATCCTAAGAACGTTTCCAAAGCAAGGAATGAACTCTGGCTTCCACTGGGTGTTCCATAGCAAACCAGCAGCCTGTTCATCCTCCCGGCCACCCCCAGGACGATTCATGGCAGCTCCGAGGCTTAAAGTCCAGCTTGGAGGAGTTCAAATTCCCCAGGGGTCACACTTTGACTCTTACTTGGCAACTCCACCTCTGTTTCTGAATCTGCTGGCAAACAATTCCCACAGCTAGGAAAGCACCAGGCATCCTCTGACAAACGCTTTACATCCAGCAAAGCACTCTTGACACTTGGAGAGAAGAGACCAGCACTTGAGAGGCTACAATTGCCTGAAATTTCCTAGCAGGCACTCAAAGCTCCCGACTCCTTTCAGCCTTGTCCTCCAGCAGCCATTGCTTACAAAATAAACCCCTCAGGGAATGCAGCTGCAAGAAAGAACTTTGCCAGAAACCAGCAAGACGACAAAGAGAACCTTTCAAACCCCATTTCATGAGCAATACCTCCAGTCTTTTAGGACCCACATCAACAAGGCCAGAAAAGGACTGGTAGTAAATCACTACTACAGGTCTGATTCTGCAAGGTCCCGGGTAACCCTGAAGTTTCAACCTGTGAGAACTCCTGTTGACTACCAAATTAATCATGGGCTTAAGCACCTATCTGAATAAGAGCCCCAAAACCACCTTGCCAACAGGCTTATGGTAAAGCAGCTCCACATGGTGCCAAAGGAGACTCAGGCACACGTGCAAGTGTTGGATCCAAGGTTGGAAAGAAAAACCCCATTGCTTGGGATCTTACCCTGACACAGAACCATAGAATCATTCTGGTTGGAAAAGCTCTCTCAGATCATCCAGACCAACCACCCACCCATCACTGCCATGCTCACCACTGAACCATGGCCCCAGGCACCACAGCTCCATGGGTTTTGAACACTTCCAGGGATGGCGACACCACCAGCTCCCTGGGCAGCCTTATAACCCTCTTAGTGAAGAAATTCTTCCTAATATCCAGTCTGAACCTTGATACAATTTGAAGCAATTTCCTCTCATCCTATCACTTGCTACCTGGGCACAGACTCCCTGTGACCTTGGTCAAGTCATTTCATGTCTCTGTTTCCCAGACCTATGCCTCATCCCTGGAACCATTCCAGGTCAGGTTGTCTGGGGCTCTGAGCAACCTGATCTAGTTGGAGATGTCCCTGCTGAGTGCAGGGGGTTGGACTAGATGACCTTGAAAGGTCCCTTCCCACTCAAACCATTCTATGTTTGATGATTTCTGATCTCCACTTCCAGTAGCCATGTCTCTCCCTCCTGTAGCCAGGCGGTCCCCTGGGGTGTGAGGAGCCTCTCAAAGCCCAGTGTGAGCCTTTGCTCAATGCTGCCCTTGAGGAACTCATCAGCTGGAGCTCTCTGCCTCTGCAGGAGAGTGGCTGCTGCCCATAACAGTCCTTCATCCTCCTGCAGCCTTCCATCTGCCCCCCTTCAGGGAGAATTGGGAAGTTAAGTGATTCTCTGAACTAACAGACAGCACTTTTTCTGTGCAACAGCTCCTTTGGTAACTCCTTCCACCAGTGCCCATCTTGGTCCATGTGTGTGTGGATGTGCACGTGTCTGCTCCTCTGCAAGCCCACGAGCCTGAGGCTTCCAGCTCTGCTAACCTTTTTAGATGACATTCCCTTCCTTCCCAAACAAGGCTGTTGGCTTTGGGGAAGGGAGCTCTGTAACGTCTCTGCACACAGGATGTTTAACTCATGACTGTGTTTGGATGAGGTTTCCCTAACCTTCATCTTAGCATATCTGCTGGAAGGAATAGACTGTACCAAGGAGATGGACACAGAGGCCATACATCACACACTCATTCCTTCAAGGCCATCTCACTGGCCTCTAACCTTCTGCAAAATGTCTCACTCTCTGCTGATGTATAAAATTTATCTGCCATTTTTCAGCTCTCACCTGAAGCTTCCAGTGCCTGGAGCCATCCTCACCCCTCTCACCCTTGCTGGCACACAGGCCCCCAGAATCCTGCCAGCAAAAAAACCTCCGGAGCTTCCAACAGGTCCAGTCCATCTGCTGCATTAAACAATCCTGAATGCCTGCCCTAAATCAGCATCCTCACTGCCCAGAGAGAGTTGTCCAGCCTTCTTAGGAATTAGCTGCTGATGGCTGGGAGCTGCTCTGCTCCTGCCCCTCGAAGGACAGTAATTACTGTGTCCCCTCCTGCCCACAAGTTCTGCACTGCTTTTTTCTTTATGACTCCAGCAGCCCATCTGTCTCAGGGATGGAGACCACACTCACTCTGCTCGGGTTTTTCTCCTTCTCAATTCCCAAGTCAGCTCTAGTTCAGTGAGTAGATTTATTACTCCTCCTCCCTGCTCCCTGGCTCTGTTCCACAGCAGGCAACAGAGCAGCTCAGGCAATCTTCTGAACACCAGGAAACGTGTTCCTGTGCTGACAGCCATCAGCATCCTGTGGCCAAGCTGATGGCTGTGGTCTCTGGTGAGAAGGGGTGCACAGGGAGGGCTCAGCACCCCAGGAGTGGGGCTGCTGCTGCCACGATGTTCCTTGACACCATCCACTGGAGGTTTAGTTTTACAGATGCTGATCAGAACCAAATCTCTGCTCCCCACCCTGTGAGGCTCTCAGGGGGTGTCCCAGCTCTGTCAAAACACAGGGAGAAAGGCTTCAAATTCCCCTTCCTCCCTCAAGGATGACATGGCAGAATTTTGTGTATGAGGGAGGTGAAACCAAGACTTAGCCCAGAGCTGTGCCAGAGGAGAGACAGATCCCTGGCCAGGGGCTGTATGGCTCCTGGTACCAAGCCACGCATCCCAGCAGGTCTGCAGCACTGGCCATAGTGATGGTGGCAGCAATGACAATGTGACACGGTCCCCAGGTATGGCATCATGGATGCTGTGTGGAGCCCTGCTCCCCATCCCCAGCTCCAGAGGATCAGCAGGAAAGTCTCAGCACTGGTGAGGGATGGACTCTCATGGAGAGGAACCAGAAAGCCTTGGGAGCTTCAGCTCAGACAGGGTGAAGAGGAGGTGGTCAAACTTCGACTGCACCTACCATGGCATGGGAAATCAGCCTGTCTGCATGGGCAGGATGGAAAGGAGGGGACCTGGCAGGCTCCAGGAAGGGAAATCATGGAGTCTGGCCATTTTCCTTGTTTGGCTGATGGAGCCCATCTTGATTCAAGATGCTGAAGACATTATTGATCTAAACAAGTTGTCAGTGAAGGAAAAGTTGTAATTGCTGCTGTAGTTGCATTGTAACACACCAGCCCCGAAGGGAAATTAAAGTTTGTAGCTAATAGGGTTGTATGATCCTTCAACCTTTGATGTATTGAATCTGGAGCAGTCCCTGGAATACTGATTTGAAGCACAAAGGATCATTTTTAACAGTGCCTGTACCTCCAATTTTCTCTGATCCAAGTCTCCTTTCGATCCTGTTCTGCAGTGTGTGCATCAGGGGATGTGGCAAGGGAATGGCCTCAGTCCACTGAGCCAGCCCCAGCATCCTCCCTCCCCTGCCCCTCACTCTCTGCCTTCAGCTCCCACATTTCTGTGAGCCCCTGACTCCTGCTGTATGGATATAACAAGCAGGAATGATGGCCAGGATAAGGCAGAATTGCTTGTGTGTGTGCTGTGAGGATTAGACAGAACTGGCTGACCTTTGTGTGGCTCCCTGCATGAAGGACTTTTTTCTTAGCTTCAGACTGTAATAATTCTTCCAGTGCCTCAGGGAAGATGGGATCAATGGCTGCACAGCTGGGAAACAAGAGGGAAACACAACCCTGGTGTCTAGCAGCAAAAGCATCCAGGATGAGTGGCACGAAGTGTTTTCCAGGGTAGATGGGGAATGGGCACATCTGGCTGCAGTGAGTGTGTGTGCATGGACCCTCACACCTACAGCTGAGGGCTGGAATCCCTCTGCTGTGAGGACAGGCTGAGAGAGTTGGGGCTGTTCAGCCTGGAGAAGAGAAGGCCCCAGGGAGACCTTGCTGCAGCCTTTCAGGACTTAAAGGGGATGAGAAGAAAGATGGGGAGAGACTTTTCATCAGGAGCCATTGGGACAGGACAAGGGCTGATGGTTTGAAACGAAAAGAGGAGATTGAGAGTGGATAGAAGGATGAGATTTTTCCCACTGAGGGTGGTGAGAGCCTGTCCCAGGTTGCCCAGAGAGGTGGGAGATGTCCCATCCCTGGGACCATCCCAGGTCAGGTTGTTTGGGGCTGTGAGCAACCTGATCTAGCTGGAGATGTCCCTGCTGACTGCAGGGGGTTGGACTAGATGAGCTCCTTCCCACCCAAAATGTTCTGCGATTCGATGATTCCATGATCCGTTCCCTGCCTTTGTTCTGCCCTGCAGCTCTCTCTGTCTGCACTGGCAGCACCAGCACCCATCACAGCCCCGGCATGCTCCAGCCCCAGCTCCAGCTCCAGCCTGTATGGTTATTGCTTTGACTTGATGATCTTGAAGGTCCTTTCCAACCGTGATAATTCTCTAATTCTATGATATGGGAAAGAGCTTCCTCTGTGACTCCTCAAACCCACCCTGGAGCTGCTGCTGCTGCCACATGCAGTCAGGGAACGGGAATTTTGCAGCAGAAGCATCAGTTCCTGAATTCGGCTTTCAGCGAGGGAGTAACTTGGCAGTGCTGGTTAAGGGCTGATGGTCTTAAAGGTCTCTTCCAGCCAAAACAATTCTCTGGTTTTAATGTCTCATTGTCCCACCTGGCCATGATTTCCTTAAAGAAGCAATTACTGACGGTTCTAAGCACAACCTCCTGCTCTCCCATTAATCACCCGCAATTATAAACTAGAAAGCTGCTAAACATTCCCTCCCCAAAGGTCACTAATCAGGGAACTTAATAGTCCTCAGGTTTTTGTTTGGGAATCAGCAGGGGTGAGGGAGGAGATTTGGGGATGGGGAGCCCAGGGCTGGGCTGTGGGTTCCCAGCGTGTCCCAGTGCCCTCACACCGAGCCTCTGCTTCCTCAGGCACCCCCTGCTCCAGCAGCCAGCCCCGGGGGTGGATCTCACCCTGCTTCCCAAAGACACTTGAGTTCTGTGTTATGAAGACACTCTCTCTAATTACTTCAGTTAATTAGCACTTCAGAGCCGCCGCGGATTCCGCAGAACGAACAGCTCTCCAGGACACGTCTCCAGCCCTGCCCACTGCCACCCCACCGCCACCACGGCAGAGGGGACCCCCCCAACTCCACAACCATGCCTCCACCGTGGCAGAGGGGACCCCTGCGTCCCCACCATGGCAGAGGGGACCCCCGGCTCCACTACCGTGCCTCTGTCATGGTAGAGAGGACCCCGGTTCCATGTCTGTGCCCCCACCATGGCACCGTGTCCCCCTCACCCTGCCACTACCCAGCAGGTCAGGGACACACCCTGGCTCCTAAATCCCTGCTGAGGCCAGCAGGCAATTTAGACCTGAGTGCAGCAACTAATTAAATCAATATGAGATAATGAACAGCAATTAGAGGTCCGGCTAGGCACATCTTCTCTTGTAAATACTGTTTCTCTCCCAACGGGAAGCTCTTTTTTAATAATCTGTTTGTGTTTCATTTCCAGGAGCTGTAATTCCCCAAAGAAGCAATTTGGGAAAGTGATTTGTTTGTCTGTGTAATTGCCAAAGCACTTAGTTAGACTTGTTTGTTTTTCTGAGTTCCTGCTACTCCCTGAAAGCGACACCACAGACACTGCTCACCCCAGCTTTGCTTCTTTCTGCTTTTCTCACCTTAGGGGGGTTGGAGGGTCCTTCCCCGGGGGTGTCTCTTCCCTCCTGGGTGCTCCAGAGCTGTACTGGTTCTTGTGCAGATGTCCACACAGCATCCCCCTGAACACTTCACAGTGAGCTAACTCACTGGAGAGAGGGAGGGATGGAAGGAAGGAAAAGGCAGGAAAAGGAAGGAAAAGGAAAGAACATGAAGGAAAAAGAAAGGAAGAAAAAAGAAAGAAAAGGAAGGAAAAAGGAAGGAAAAAGGAAGGAAAAAGAAGGAAAAATGAAGTCCTCCCAGGGCCCCACCTCCCCAGGACAGCCGATCATGTTGTGCTGTGCAGCAGAGTTTTTGCAGCTGTTCCCCTTCCAAACATCCTTATCTCCCCTGTGCTCCCCCAGTCTCAGCCCAGGCTGCATCCCCTTATGGGGAAGTTTTTCCTAGTGCTGACCATCTCTGAGGCCCTGGTTCTGCTCTGGGTGGGGATGAGGACAGCACACACTGTGCTGGGCTGAGCAGGGCACTGGTGTGCTGGGAGCTCTGGGATGTTTCCAGCACTGATTTCTCCTGCATTCCCACACAGCATGGCCTGCTGCTTCCTCCTCAGCCCTGACTCATGGTGCAGAAGGAACTGCCCACAGTCACACCCAAGGCTTTTTCTGGACTGATTTTGGCTCCTTTGTGGCTCTCAAAAAGTGTATGAGCAGTTCAGCTTATTTCTTCCCTGGGGCACTACAGTGACCAGCCCATAATACATGTCCCTACCCAGAGCTGCTCACACACAGTTCCATGGGACCTGTCAATAGCACAACATTAACATTCACCATAGTAATTTAATTAAGAGCCAAACCTCAGCTCCATAGATCCAAACCTCACTTCCATAGATCCTCAGCTCCACAGATCTACAGCTCATTGTCCACTGCTCCATGCTCAGGAGCTGGCAGCAAACATTCCTTTCAGTATTGGAGTTATTTGTGCCCCAGCCTGGAACTCACCTCCTCGGGATCCTCCACTTCAGCTCATGCAATAGGGTGGAAATGGGATAGCCCCAGCAGATGGGAGCTGGCTGGGAACTCTCATCAGCACAGACTTCACTTGGGGAGAGGAGGATGAACTCCTCCTGGTGACAGGGACTGGCTTCTCCAGCACTGCAGGATGGGGGCTGTGAGCAGGCACCCTGAATGCACTAATAACTTGGTTAGAGATGACCCCAGAAACCTGATTATTCTTGTGTTTCAGCAATGGTCTTTGCTCCTCGGCGGGGTGCAGATCCCACACCCCAGCACCCCATTTCTGCAGAGCCACTGAAACATTCCCAGTTGCTGCTGAGGGCCATGAGGCTGGTGGGGATTTAGGGAAACAGCAGCAGCCCCAGAAGCCTTTCAGATCCCATCTTGGTCCATAGGACCACCGAGAAGCAATCCTCACCCTGATTTTATCCCACCCATGTTGCAGGGAGGGTTTTGTGCTGACCAGATGCTTTGGGAACGACTCGTGCTGCTTATGGATGATAATGGCTGCTATGACTTGCCCTGTGAACACTCACTGCCATTCAGTCATTTAAATGGCAATAACCTTTCAAATTAAACCATGCACCTTGTTTATTAGCAGTTAAATGCTTCCCCGAGCCTCTGAGCTACGGCAGGAGGCAGGACGTGGGGTATAGAGCCCCATAATTGGATATCTATTGCTTGTTTAGTTTGCAGCCAATTAGATAGCAAACAGGTTATGGTCTGTGTGTGTATTAAATATGACTTTCCACACTTCCTGCAGGGATTAGTTATTATTTAATTCAGCTGCACTACAGGCTCTGAGCTACTTCAGGAGATGGGGCCCTGGCAGCCCCTGTGCTTGGGCTGTTAGCAGGAGGAGGAAGGGGAGGATGATGCTGGTGTTGAGGTCTCTTTGTGCACTGGGATGTCACCTGGGTCGAGCCCTGAGTAGCCTTGGTGTGAGGGGACCACAAGTGTTAGGCACAGAGGGGTGGGCATCCCTCACCCTTACTTGGCAGAGGAAAACCCTGGATTCTGCCTAGGGAAGTTTGGAAGCCACCGGGGTCAGGGGCAGGGAACACGGAGGCTGTGCAGAGTTCCCACCCCATCCCTGCCCCTGCATGAGAGAAATGTTCTGCATCACCAAAAATCAGAGTGTGTTTCTCTTCAGTCTCTCTCCTGCAAGGCTGAGCTAACTCCTCCAGGGCAGACATTCACCCTGCTTCTCTGCTTCTCATCCCAGAACTTAGAGCTGCACAGTGTTTTCCTCACAGCCTTGAAAGGAGACAGGCATATTTTGACAAACCAAGATCATCTGAAATCATCTCTCTTAGAGTGAGCAGTTGCTGTATTGAACTTAATTATAAATTAGTTAACAGCAGTAAATTTACAACCTGAGTGAGAGGAAGAGTGAGGTAGAAGAGAGAGTTTGAAAGTGAAGGCAGCATGCCTGGAGCACACAGAGCCAAAATCAAAGGTGCTCCCCCAGCAGAGCTCTGGCAGCCCCTGGAGAAGTAGGAACTGCTGCCACCAGCCCCACGGTGCCTGACCAGAGCCTCCTGGCACAGCCAGAACTCCCCAGGGACCCTCAGCTTGGGGGTCACCAACAGGATTGCAATGTGCATTTCTGGGGCTGGGAGAAGTGGCAAAACGTGTTTGCCCCAGCAGAAGCTGCCACATTCATCCCATGTCCTGCAGAGGAGCCCCACGATGTCACCTGTGTGCTGATGCCTGTCCCCAGGGATGGCTGCAGGATGAGGACCCTCTGACCCCACCAGCACCAGCAGAGCCGGGCATGGTGCCACCACACCAGCTGCCATGATTAGTGAACAGGTTTATCAGCAAAAGTGATTTGCAATGGAAGTTGGGGGAGTAAAGACTTCTAAAATAATAAGGCAAGATGTAAAACAATTAATTTCCTTCTTGTAGATCCTTAAAGCCAGCATTAATGAAGGGAAAGGACACCCTCGGGGTGAGCTGCAAAAGCAAAACCAGGGAGCAGTCAGAATTCTTCTCCATTCCACTCTTGAGAGCTGCTGCAGTGCTGTCAAGATGCTCCCAGCACGTCCCTCAAAAAAATCACCTGGGGAGGCTCCAGGCATCACCCACTTGCCTGAATTTGGGCAGGAAGAGGTGGAGGTGGGAGCTGGTGGTGGCATTGGACTTGACAAACCGAAAGAACTCTTCCACCCAAAATGATTCTGTGGTTCTGTGATTCTGTGATGTTTCTGCAGCAGAAGCCATGCCAGAGGCACTGTCCTTCCTGGTCCACACCTGCATCAGCCCCTTGGTGGGGTGGGCAGAGGATTCACAAGTGGGGAGATAAGCAGCAGCTATGAGCAGCTCATGAAGGTCCAGTTTCATGCTCAAGTGGCCCCAGCAGGTCTCATGAGCTCAGGAGGTTATTTCGGGGAACCAGCAAACCCTCTGGCACCATATGTTTTCTGCAAAAACACTTCCACATCTCCATCCACATCCAAACATCCCACAGGGACTTTCTCATCCTGGTGAAATTTTCAATGAAATAATCCAAGATCAGAACTGATCCATGCTGGCTTTCCTCACTCTCTTCAGTATTTCAAAGACAGAAATGAATGATGGGCTATTTCTTCTTCCCCACCTCCCCTCTGTTTTATTATAACACTTAAGCAGCTGTCAGATGGTGTCATTCTAATAAGGTTGTTTCAGTGTTTATGAATTGGAACATTTCTCCAGAATTTCCATTCAGAGAAGTACAGATTTCTGTCTCTGCAAACTCACTCTGAGGGAAGGAGAAAAGATTTCCAGCCCTGAATCCCCTCCTGGGAAGGCATCTTGCTTTCCAAATAGGTGAAAGTTAACATGAAGCTGCAGCACTCCTCATCCCACCCCAAAGGTCACCTCCCTTTTCTACTGCTGGGCTCACACTGAAGCTTCTGCTGCCTTGAATCCTGCCCCATCACACACAACAATCCTGCTCTGAAAGGTAAAACTTCCCCCGCTGAGCCCTCCAGAAGCTCTCCTTGTCATGTGTGGTGTCTGTTCCTGCATGCAAAGAGAAGAGAATCACAGTCACAGAATGGTTCAGGTGGGAAGGGGTCATCAGAGGTCATCTGCTCCAGCAGGGTCACCCTGGTGCCCTTTACCCAGGATGGTGTCCAGATGGGTTTGGGATCTCTCCAGAGAAGGAGACTCCACAGCCTCCCTGAGCAGCCTGGGCCAGGGCTCCAACATCCTCACAGCAAACAAGTTTCTCCTCAGGTCTTGGTGGAACTTCCTGTGTTCCAGTTTGTGCCCAGTGCCTCGTGTCCTACTGCTTGGCCATGGAGAAGAGCCTGGCTCCATCCTCTAGACAGCCTCCCTTTAGGTGCTTCTATACACTGATGAGGTCTCCTCTCAGCCTCTTCATCTCCAGGCTGCACAAGCCCAACTCCCTCAGCCTTTCCTCATAAAAGAGGTGCTCCAGCCCCTAATCATCTCTGTAGTTCCCTGCTGGACTCATTCCATCTCTCTCTTGTTCTGAGGAGCCCAGAAATCTCATTTTTTTTCCTGGGAAGTTGTTCTATTCTGAGCCCTTCCCCTTTTCTGGGGAGAATGTCTGAATTTTGTTGACTTCTTAAAATTCTTGCCGTAATTCTTTTTCCTTCTATTTTTTTCCCCCCTTATAGAACATCATAAATTAGCTGTCACTGGTTTTTAAAGGTTACTGGATGTGTAAAATAAGGTTTGCCCAACTCAGGAGTGCAGTAGTTTATGCAATTATAAAACAGCACATCAAGAAAAAAAACCAGAAAAGCCAACCTTCCCCTGGCTGCCTGCATAATTCATCACTCAGCCTGTTGTCATGGGTGAGACCTCTCCTGTCTTGCAGACAACAAAAAAATTAAGTTTACATTCTACTCCCTAATTAAAAATTTAAAAGTTTAAAGGCAGAGAGTTTGTAAATTGTACAAGCATTAGGGAGCTGGAGACAGGGTGGTAAAAAACCCCTACAAAGTCTAGTGACAGAACTAAAGCAGAATCTGTGCTGCTTGCACTCTCTGGAGGGGCTGAGGCTGGGGGAAGGAGCTGCCCTGCAGACACCAAAGGGTTCTGGAGGGGATGGGGCAGCAGAGGTGGGGGCAGTCAGGGCCAGGGACACCATGGGCAGTAACCAGCCCCTGGGCAAGGATGGCTGCTGGCCCAGATACCTGCCCCATGCATCAGAGACTGAGTCTGGAGGGACACAGAGGTGCTGGGACGGGGTCTTCTGTGTATGGGCACCTGTGGCTGTGCCTGGGTAGGCACAGGAGGCTGTGTGTTTGTGGGCATGTATAGACATATATTTATATGCACAGGATCATGGAATTGTTTTAGTTGGAAGAGACCTTTCAGATCATCCACAGGGCACCACTAAGCCACGGCCCTCAGCACCACAGCTCCAGGGCTTTGAAACCCCTCCAGGGATGGTGACTCCACCACTGCCCTGGGTAGCCTGGGCCAGGCCTTGACAACCCTTTTGGGGAAGAAATTGTTCCTCATGTCCAACCTAAACCTCCCCGGCACAACTTGAGGCTGTTTCCTCTTGTCCTATCACTTGTTGCCTGAGAGAAGAGACAAAGCAGCACCTCCCTCCAGCCTCCTCTCAGGGAGTTGCAGAGAGTGAGAAGCTCTCTCCTGACCCTCCTCTTCTCCAGGCTAACCAACCCCAGTTCCCTCAGCTGCTCCTCACAACACTTGTGCTCTGGACCCTTCACCATCTTATTGATACCTGCATCACCAGATACTTCTATGTGCCCACACAGAGCTTTAGATATGTTTATACATATATATATATATATATTTATACAGACAGTTGCAGCTGGAAGGACTCAGCAGCCTCAAGTACCTCCAATCCATACTAGCAGAGCCTGCCACAGGGAAGCCTTTATCATATAGCTCAAATCCAAATGTGTGTCCTCAAATCATCAATGAATTTTGGACCACAACACCAAGGTCAAAGCACTGTGCCAAGGATGCTCTACTGCAGTCAGCCCATCCTGGCACTGGGGCTGGGGGCCAGTGGCCACACCCATGCCACAGCAGATGCAGCTGGTCCACCCACCCACCTGGACACCCCTTCAAGGAGGTGGAGCACGGGACAGGGACCAGGAGAGATGCTTGGGAGAGTTTCCTGATTGCTGAAGGAGGATGAGGAGAAACCCCTGAGGCAACCCCCACTGAGCAAACACAGGTGGAAACCAATGCTCATATCATGCTTTATTCAAAAACACAGCCATAAATCAGGCTGAAATATTGTAATCCTGGAACTGAGGAGGCTGAATTGCTCTGGTTACCCCCAGTAAGAAATCACCCTGCTCCCACAGCTCCTCCTCCTGTCACCCTGGAGGGAGTCCCTTGGTTGTTCGGTGCCCACTGTGCTCCCAGCGATGCCAGCAGCAGAAGCAGCCTTCAGGGAATGGAGTAGGCTGCCATGGAAGAGGCCAAGTCAGAACAGGAGCCCCTGTTGCCTAATGGGACTTATCAATTATTATCTCAGACCATATTTCTTGGAGGGGTGATTGTTTCACAGAGCCTGACATCTCATATAGCTTTAAATTACTCACACCCGGGACGCCTTACAAGATAGCAGTAAAATCAGGAGAGGATTGGGCAATGTAATTATAGTATGGAAATGATGTTGATCGCTCAAGCAGGGAGCAGACCTTGAGTTGAAGCCTGCTCCGTGCTGCTGCCCTGAACAAGCAGCCAGGGCTCCTTGTTAGGGACCTGCAAACGAGCCCACACCCGTGGCTGGCACTGGGGGACGGAGCAGGAGCTGGGCATGGGGCTGGAGCACCTAGGGGTTGGAGCAGGACCTGAGCCATCAGCCAGAGGAAGAAGGGGAGCAGGGCCAGGATGCTCAGGAGCTGGGCTCGAGGTAACATGGGTGCAACTCCCCCTTAGGATAGGGATTGGCAGGGAACAGAGTGAGCTCCTGGCTTGGCCAGAGCCATGGAGATGCTGCTTGGTGCCTTCACCAGGAGCAGCTTCCTTTGGAATCCAGTAAAGCAAAATGACGTTTGGGGTTGTTGGGGTTTTTTGTACGTTTTGTTTTGTTTTATAAAAGGTATTTCCTAGGAGAAAAAATAATTGGCTCAAGTGGGCATTGCCATATTCCAAGTCTGGGAAGAATTTAAACAAGTTAAAAGGTCTTTTGATGGACATTTCCAGCAGGTACATCTCTCTGTGCAGAGCTGACACTTCCCCAGCACATCACTGGTGGTGCTGGGGCCATTATAGGAGCAGACAAGATCAAAATGAAGTGGCCAGAGAGCAGTCCCAGGGGAGTGCCCAGGAGCTGGGCTGCANATTTATTTATTTGTGGGGCTGGGAGTTGCTGTCATGGCCATGATGTGTTGGGTGAGGCAGAGGCACAGGGGTGGAGGCTTGCACTGTGCTGAGACATCTCTGGTTCTGCTGGGGTGATGCTCCCAGGATTCTGTACTCCTTGCACAAATAACACCTTTAGTCATTGACCAAAGTTCAAATGTTTCAGCAAAAAAAAAAAAAATAGTCTGAGATGCAAATCTGTCTGTGAAACCTCCTGGAGCTGGTACTGGCTAACAGAAATTACTTGGCAAATTTATCCTCACCCTGCTGATGGATATGCACCAGGGGCAGCTCCTGCCTGTGCTGCCTCTGAAATATGAGAGCAGGAAAGAAATGGGGCAGTTCAGGAGGACCTTTAAAAAGGCCAAATTTCCTTTCTTAGACTTCTGATGTGCTATAACCAGAAATGATCCCAAAGTAACATTTCCATTTCATCCAGAAATTGAAGGTTTGGAAACCTGGGTTTGCTTTTCATTGGCAATATTTTTACTTTTAAAATAATACTTTAAAACATGATCCTTCAGATTTTTACCATATTCTACATCACTGGCCCAGGGTACCCAGAGAGGTGGGAGATATCCCATCCCTGAAACCGTTCCAGGTCAGATTGTCTGGGACTCCTGGTGCCTCCCTGGGGGTGGTCCCCAGGCTGTGCCTGTGCCATCGGCAGTGCTGGCACTTGGGACTGGTATCAGTGCTCTCCAGGATGCTTTTGGGAACAAGAGGATGATATGAGACTGTCTGGATATTTGCTGGTGACAACCAGCAAGTCTGTAGGAAAGAAAATGAGTGTCCCTGAGGAGAGCCACACAGCAGTGCCTTCTCCTTCAAAGGCAGAGCCCTGGTGGGAGGCTGGGGCAGGGAGCAGTAGCCTATGGGCACAGATGACAAGGCTATCACTGTGCTGGTTTGAAATGCCAGAGCAGGAATGCTGCTTCCAGAGGAGTGAACAGGAAAAGCAGAAACAAGGACTTGCTTTTTTTTTCTTCTTTTTTAAATGAAAAAGCCCTGCTTTCTTCTTAGAAGTTGATGCTCTGTCAGGCTTAACAAGCCACTGTCAATTCATCCCCGGCCATGCCTGGTGCTGAAGGTGCAGAGGCATCCAGGAGCCCAGGCACACACCAGCTTGGGCATGCAGCCACCAGTAGTTCCCTCCCAGACCCAAACTGGGCTCCACACGCTGACAACCCTGGGTGGAGGCAGAGCTGGTGCAGAGAGAGGGCTGGCTCCTAGCATCACTCCTCTGGGAGTAGAGCCTGGGGTTGTTGGGTCGGTGGAGGGGCTGGGAAGAGCCCTCACTAGCTGGGCATCTCCATCCAATATATCTCTTCCAGCTTCAGAATCTCCTCCATCCCATGTATCTCCTTCAGCTTCAGCATCTCCTCCAGCCTCAGCATCTCCTCCATCCCATGCATCTCCTCCATCCCATGCATTTTCTCCAGCCCCAGCATCTCCTCCAGTCCCAGCACAGCCTCAGCATCACCTACTCCCAGCTGCATGTCCCTGCAGAGGCAAATATCCCAACCCTCTGGTTCCAGTTGCCTCTGACTGACCCCAGGAGCAGGAACCCTTCTTGGACCACAAGCTCAATGAGGTAACTCCCTGTCTCTGTGAGTGCTGAAGTGACCCCAGACAATGAGGTTAACTGATATGTTCCTCTAAGCCCAGGGGCTCTGGGGAAGATCAGAATCAGTGTGCCCCCACCAGCTGTAAGATGTGCACCCAGGAGCA
The DNA here is from genome assembly GCA_013399015.1 of Galbula dea. Taxonomy (NCBI): domain Eukaryota; kingdom Metazoa; phylum Chordata; class Aves; order Piciformes; family Galbulidae; genus Galbula; species Galbula dea. Next base: position 49,340 of record VWZX01005102.1, on the reverse strand, counting down.
GGTACTGTCCAAAGGTTGCAGAGTGCAGATGCACTCCAGGCCATGCCAGGAGATAGCAAACCATTGTTTAGTAGAAGCCTGCTAGGGATGGCTGCAGACTAAAGGGAGGTGTGTGGGTCTCGCCGAGCTTCTCCTTCCTCCAGCTCACAGTCAGCTGCTGACAAATCACCCATCTCAGCTCAGAGTCCCAGAAGCACCTTAAGAGTGGAGGAATGCTGGATGCTGGGGCCAGGCTGGAGGGGAGCCAGGAGCCAAGGAGGCAGCTAAGAAGGATGGTCAGGAGAGCATGGAGACAGGCAATAATGCTGATGGACCTCACACGCCTGCCATGGAGAAGTCCCAGCCTTGAACTGCATCCAAAACAAGCATCGCATTTGGGCTAAAGTGATGTCACTGCTGATCGTTAGTGTGGTAATTACAGTGAAAGCCTTTTGCAATTGTATCCTCTGAAGGGTCATTAATGCAACCCAACCACACCAGTAAATGTCTCATTAGTCTTATTTCAGACTTAGGTATTTTTCAGAGCTACAGAATCCTAACAGTCGTTTCCCTCCAATAACATTAGGATCTGTTCCCTGCTCTGGCCTCGCTGTCAATGAGCCCTTCTCCTCCACTTCCCAATGCTCCACTTGGGAAGACTCATTTCTAGCAGGGGAAGGGCACTGAGAGCCAGTGTTTGAGAGGTTGAGGGCTGGATCCTGGTCCCTGCTCACCACAGAGGCTCAGGAAGCAGCTCCTGCTCCTTGTTCACAGCAAACCTCATCTGGGTAGAAATCCAAGGGAGGTGGAAAGGAAATACATGGATATGGGGTTGGTCACCTTAGGAACTCCAACGTCAATAGCCAGTGGTGCACAGATCCCTGTGTGGGTGGCTGCAGGGGAAGGTGGCTCAGATGCTGCTCCATGTTTCCACTGACCTTATCTGGGGGGAAAAAGGGACAACACAAGCTGTATTTGCAGAAGACTTTTGACTGTCCAAGAGAATAAGACCACAGGGAGGAGATCAGAAACCAAAACCATGTTGACAAATTAGAGGACTGACCGAAAAGAAAGCAAAGCAAAATTCAGCAGAGACAAGTGCAAGTCGTGCAGCTCAGCAGGAAGATCCAGCTGCACAAATATGACCTGGCTTGGAAGGCAAATCTCATGCTGCCACAATGGCAAACATGTTGGCACCTGAAGGGACTCATCCACCCTCAACACCAAATGGACCTCTCTTCCATGGAGCATGTGGGTTTTGCACACACACACAAAAGCCCACTACAGAGATTAAGGAGAGATCTGGGTCAAGGTTAAGTTCAGATGGTGGTGCTGTAGTGTCTTAATGTCCAGAGACGCTGAAGAGACTTTGGAGAGGGAAGTGGAGACAGAGTGGGGAGGAACTCCCCAGCAAAATGAAGACAAAGAGTAGTGCCACTCATAAAGCCACAGCCCTTCAGATGCTCCAAGACTGCTTTTAGCACCCCAGCAGAGACAGCAAGGGATGGGCGACCAGGAAAGCACTGTCTGGCCACCTGCCCTTGGCCTTTTGACACCCTGGGTGGGAGCTCCACAAAAGAAAACTTAGAAAATCCTCCAGGCTGCATCCTCAAAGGCTGCTAGCAGGAGCTGCTCCCTGGGACACATCTCGGTCCCACACTCCCTCCCCCCGCCTTCCCAGCACATCATGTGTAGCTGTTCCTCATGCAGCCCAACTCCTTTAATCAGAGAAGAAAAACCCTCAGAACACAAGATTCAAATCCAGCAGGAAAGGTGACAGATTCTCCCAGTCTTCAAAGGGGCTTTTTAAATATTAAAAATAGCATTGTTGTTTTAGCAACATTAATTTAAGTGAAGCACACATGACACCTTGCATCGCCCTGGCGTGCTCCAGACACCCAGCTCCTCACCAGACAGAAGCCAGGCTGGAGCTCAGCTCTTCTGCTGTGTCCTGTGACAGAAAAAAAGGAATACACCTGCTGCACGGAGGAGGAGGAAGAGGGGAAGGAGGAGGAAGAGAAGAAGGAGGAGGAGGTTTATTCCCAGCCTGCACATGCACAAGGTGTGATGAGACATGACCAGCCAGCAGCCCATGCTGTGGAGACACTAAACCCAAGAGCACCTCCTTCCTTTCTAAAGCTGGGCTTCCAGGCCAGCTTGGCTAATATCCTGCTTTCATAAGACAGGGTTTAAGTAGGTCAAACACAAAGAGCCATCCAAAAGCACACCCTGAATGTTTTCCTAGTTTTTCCCACAGCTGCTCAGCCCATGCTAGATTCATGCCTCAATAGCTCATTCTCTTGCTCTGCTGTTCTTCCAGTCTGATGATCCTTCTTGGCCCCTATCTTCAGGTCTTACTGGTGACTGAAAGGAAATCAACATATCCAAAGACATCTGTGACTTAAAGATGTCTTGGAATAGGCTAGTTGTAACCATCAGCTTCACCTCCTTCCTCCAAATGCATTTCTGGACTAGCAGAACAAGCTCAGGTCCTGAGAGCTGAAGATAAACACAGGTAGGGAGTTCAGTTGGTGACCATTGTCATTCTGGAGGAGCTGCCTGTGGAAGGCTTCACACAGAGGCACTCAGCCTTCATCCTCCACAGGTGTCTCATGAGCTCTTTCTTTTATGAACTGGAACAGTTTCTCCTCCTCTCAGCTCCAAAGAGTCTTTGCAGAACCAGAGGGTTCAGGTACTATCTTAGAGCTGCCTACACACCATCAGGATTTCCTTTCATCACCCTCTAAAGAGCCAACCATGGTGCCTCACACTCCACCTGCGTTGATCCGAGCGAGAGCACTGAGCACACTCTCTAGGCAGACAGGAAACACCCACACAGACAGAAAAGCTTCACTTTCTGTGGAAGACCCAACCAAGGGCAAGGGGGAAGTCTATGATTGTAAAATGATGGAATTCATCTGCAGCTTGACCTTCAGGAGTGATGGATGGCCCCTTTGTAAAGATCATCAGTTGAAAGCCTTCACTCTGATGCATCACCTGCAGCTGCGATGAATGGAAGGGGGAAACCTGCTGTCCTCCCCCAGAGCTCTGGAGGTTGTGCAGTGCAGGCAGGGAATAGCCCAGCTTCTGGTGACCAAGATACTTAAGCTGTGTCACATTTGAAATCCAGGCTGTAGATGAGCAGTGGTCGTGTGGAGGCTCAGGTTCTCCTGTTCAGGTGTGGTGTCCCATCATGGCTTACTTCAGAACAGACCTGGCATGAGAGCAGAGCATAGCTGCAAATCACTCGACTCTCAGTGCTGGCTGCTTGCCTGGCTCTGAGTCACCTCTTGCTGAAGGAATTGTTGTAATCTGCAGATTATTTTCTTGTATTAATCCATAAAATAAAACTATTGCAAATCCCTACCAGCCTCAAACTGGGCATGCTGGGAGCTGCCTTATGGGCAGTGTCCTCTCCCTGCCCTCAGTGATGGGGCACAACAGCTTCTCATCTCCAGATGAGATACATCAGCTCCTCATGCCCTGAGTCTCAGGGTGGCCACAGGGATCCTCTCCAACTGTGGTCATTGTTGTTTGACCTTATTGCCAAAAGGAAGAAGAGAAAGAGGTGCAGGATCTGGACTGGCTGTTCCTGTATTCTAACATGCTCAGAGGCACCATGAAGTCACTGAACTCACCCCACCTGTCTTTACAGACAAGGACCAGGGCTATGCATGTAGAAGCTGAAACCCTGCCACAAATCCTGCTTGTTCTCTTTATCAGTCTCCTGTGGCCTTGAAGAAGCCCTAAGGTGTGCAAAAAGATGAAGCTGCCATTCAGCCAAGATCACAAGTGATGAAGTATCAGGGGAAGATGTTCTTCAGACCCTTCTTGGGGGAGGGGGGTACAACTGGTTCATTCACAGGCTCTGGGAAGGGCTGTGCCTGCAAATACAGCCTGAGCAAGGGAGGAACAGCATCTCTGGGCATCCCTGAGCCTGTGGACACAGCAGGGCAGGGCAGGGGGGATTGAAATAGGAACTTAAAACTCCTCACATTTCCAGACAGCTTGCTCAGAGCTGGTAATTAAAGGAGTGAAGGTACATTCTGCTCTACCCCGGCTCCTGCCTTTCCAAGGGAGGGAGGGTTGGATTATGCATTCTAGCATGTAACAAGGTCCACTGGTTTGGAACAAGAAGTCTGCCAAAAGGCAGCGCCTTGGAAGGGGGAGCTGAAGGGGAGAGAGGTCTGAAGTCACCCTGGTGCTGTTTCTGCAGGTGCAGAGAATATTAACAGTGCTCTGTGGGAGACCCCAGACATCTCCAGCAGAGATGATGGAGAATGCAAGCCCTGCTCCCCAGATATTCCTCTGCATCTGATTTCTCTGGGCCAGGTCTACCTCCTGGCTGACACTGGGAAGGAAAATCTGGGCATGTTGGGTTCCTTGGGTCACATAATCACTGCTCTTTGAGTAAGGTTTCAGAAGCACATCAGAATGGTATAAGCTGCTGTCAGAAACACTGCCTCCTGATTGCACAGGTAAGTAAAGGGGTGACTGTGGTGTCCCTGATGTCTCCCTAACATCCCCAGGCACAACATGTGCTGGTGTGGGCACAGGGCTTGGAAAGCCAGGTTTGGGTGCCTGAGCAGAGCCAGCCCCATCCCAAACCCTCTTCATGCCCAGTCTCCAGAGTCAGGCACTCAGCAACAACCAGCAAACAGCCTCTCAGCCAGGGCCATTGCCCCAGAACTCAGGGAAAGCCTTTTGTGACTGTGTGAGGAAACATGCAGCAGTGCCACCCCCAGCAGAGTCTGGAGGTGGTGAAATCAGTGCAACACCACAGCAAGACACACACCAGCTCACACCCTGCCAGAGGCTGGCTGTTCACAGGTTTAGCTCTGGTGGAGCAAAGCACCAGTGATCTCAGCTCAGCAGGGACTTAACATTAAGCATATGCTTGAAGCTTTTATGAGTGGCTTGGTAAAGGAATATATTTGCTATAGAGATGAAGGTTAATTCTGGAAAGGTGCCTCCTGAAGAGAGCACATCCCCCAGACCTCGTGAGCCTCACACCAGGGACAAGCCTCTCCTGTGCTCTCTGGGCTCAGGATCTGCATTATCTTTTGTGTATGTTTGGAAGAGGACACAACAAAGCAGAGGAGGTTGATTTTTCTTGCTTGTTTGTTTCTTGATCCTGGAATTCCTCTTATTTCAGGAACTTGTTATTTTTTGGCTGGGTTCTAAAATATCTAGTTGAAAGGACTGTGGCCTTTGTGTGCATGGAGGTTGTGTAACCTCTTTGCTGTTCTGTGTTGTAAGTGCTTGAAGAAGTGGCTGTGTAGAGCTAGGCAAGCAGATGAAAACATCTGTGTGTACAAAATTCCTTCAAACACAGATCTCCATGTAGCTCCATTTGCAGCCTTTGACATGTTGCTTTGCACCCAAGTGCTGGAGCTCAGCTGAGGATGAAAGCAAGAACTGTACTCAAATAGGGCCGACAAGTTCCACAGCCTACACTTTTGGGGTTGTTTCTCCTGAGTGTTTGCAGAGCTCAGAACACCTCAGCTGTCTGGGGTTGGTTTAGTGCTGGAGGTCTGCAAGGTGAAAGTGATGCCCAGAGCAATGGTAACCAGTGTGATGGCAGTTGTTGGGGCATCAGTGTGGGCAAAGCTCTAGAAGCACAATTCTGAGTTACATCCTCATTCAGAAATCTGAACCAGATGTAATAAATCTTATTAATAGGGGATTTGCTATTGTTTTGGGCATTGTTCCCTCAGCTCTCTGTGGGCTTTGCATGGGGATTCAACTAAGGAGTAAGGTTTGTGCTGACTCCAGCAATGGTTACCTGCACGTGCAGCCTCCTGGTACCTGCCAGAAGGATTCCTGTGACACCTTGTGAGGCACGTCAGGCCTTCTCCAGCACTCAGAGACAGTGATTTTTGCCTCCAGATCATCTTCTTGAGCTGCCAGAGCCTAAAGGAACACTTAATAACTTTCCAGTGACCATCCTCCCCTGCCAACAGACATCTTTCCCAGCTCCAAGAATTTCTTTAGCCACAGGTGGCATCATGCTGGGTGCTGGGCACCCAGGCAGAGCCCACAGCTCTGGTGAAGATCACAGAACCACGGAGTCATTAAGGTTGGAAGAGACCTCTAAGATCATCAAGTGCAACTGTCAGCCTATCACCACCATGACACTAAAGCCTGTTCCTAAGTAGCACATCTATATGCATTTTAAACACCCCCAGGGATGGTGACTCCACCACTCAGCACCTTGGACTCAGCACCCACACCTCTCCTTCCCTGCTCAATGTGTCCCTTTTCTGCCACAGATCATAAATTCAGCTTTTCAGCAGTGAAAACCCCTATGCAAATGCTGTGGTTCATCAGAGCAAGGAGCAAAGGCTCCATCCCAGCCCTGAGGCTGCTCCACCTCCCATGGACCAGCAGCTCCCAGCTGCACACACAGACCTTCTCTGGCTCTTAATGCTCCTCACATGCTTCCATGTAAGTGATGGAGAAAAGTGTCAGGATGGGGAAAAGACAGATCACGAGTGTTTCTGGCCCTGACATTTTCCTCCAGATATCTGGATTTCCATATATTTGAAAACCTAATATAAACAACAGAGAGAAAATTTGCATTTTGGGCAGTGAGGAATGAAAAATGGAGGTGGGGTAATGTATTGCTGCTGGAGGAAGAGGAATGACAGTGGTAAAGTCGAGCACACACGACAGCACCCAATCGGCTCGTGGCAAACTCATTTCCTGGCAGAATATAGGGTTTCATCTGCTGGAACATTTAATAGGCATCAAAGAAAGATCACTTCCCTCCTCTCCCTGCAGATTGAGAGCCTTCCCTCTTGCTTTATTTTTGCCATTTTATTAAACCCTTTATATAGTTTTAATACAATATGTATGATCCTCCTGAAAACAAATAAATTCTTCGGCGCTTCCCAGATCCTGAGGATTCCTAATGGTTACCTATGTTTTATTAATATTTTCAGAGAGGCATTAAATATGCAATGGGCAAAAATAGGCAACACACACACAATGAGAAGAAGAAAAAACAGCTCTAATTTATTGCTCTGTACAGAGCGACGTTACACTATGGAGTTAATTTGCAGATCTGGGGAGCAGTAGCTGAGGGGAAGGGCTGAGCACTCTCCCACCACAGCTCCACTTTCTGCCTCCACTGGAAAGCCCCAAAGTGCCACCTCAGGGACTTTCAGGCTGCATTCAGCTGGGTGCAGGAACTTGACCAGAGCTGTCCCTGGCTGGGTCACAAGGAGAGAGCAGGGAGCAGCAGGAAATCCTCCAGGAGCTGCACAGAGACACACAGCACGGAGCGAGCCTGTCTCAGACGGGAAGTGCCTGCTTCCTCCGAGGTAGCATCTGCTGATGAGCCAGAGCTGGAAGCCCCAGCTCCTCGCACTGGTTTCCACCCTAACTCCTAGCCAGCCAAAGGTTCTTAGTGCCTGCCTGGGTTGCAGGCACTGCTCCCATCATACAAAAAGCTGGATCCTGAGCTCCTGTTTGAGTCATCTCCAGTCCCACTGACAGCCTTGTGATGGCTGCCACCAGAGTGCCAGCAGACCGAGAGGATACCAGCTCTTATTCAGCACTGTGAGGTGCAAAGGAGGCTCATGTGCAAGGGCAGGTGGGTGATGGAACACCCTGGGCTGCCTCTAACCATACTTTTCTGTACCTTTCGAATTCCATCTCATGTTATCTGTGGCTTCCCAGAGTGAGGGATGGGGGGGAGGAGGAGGAAGAGAGTGCCCAGGATGATTTTTGATGACAGTGTTCAGTGGAGCTGGGAGCAGAGTGTCTGCTGAACCTTAGTTATGGCTTGAAGCAGCCTTTTGCTCTGAGGTTCCTTTATTTAGGAACCAGAGAGATACATCAGAAGGTTTTTCAGAGGTTCATCAATTCCAATCAGGTTCAGTCTGGACACATGATCTCTCCAGCTCAGGCATATCCTTGGCAGGCAGCTCCTACCCCCTAAATACACAGGCACAAAAACACGCTGGCAGTCACCGTGCTTGTGTGACTTATGCCTGTGCTCTTGCAGAGGGGAACTCTGCTGAAGAACTTCTCCCCTTGCAGGTGCACCTGCCTGTCATGGTGCACAGGTCTGCAGAGGGGTGGAGGGTGCCCTGGAGCATGCCCTTTTGGTCTGTCTCCTCAACCCTTCCCAAGGTGAAGCCCAAACCCTGTTTGTGATGTTACACGTACTCTGCAGCATCTCCCTGTGACAGCACAGCAGGGATCCTGGCTTGGGCTGGGCAGTGGTCAGGGAAGACTGAGAGCATCCAGAGCAGAGGAGATATGATCACAGAAATAAACTCACAGTTAAGAATTAGATGGACAACAAGGAGCAAGCACCCATTGGGTTCACCAGGAGGCATCATGAGGATCTTGATGCTGCTGGAGACTAGGCTGAGCCTGCACAGGCATGTGGAGAAAACCTTAATTGTGTATTACAGACCTGTAACTGCGACACTGTGAGCAGCCTCGTGTCAGGGACGTGACAGAGACTTTCAAAGCCTTCCTATCTTGGGCACTGCAGTTATTTTTAGTACCATTAGAGCAGTAAGACATCTGTAAATCCCCTCCCTCCCCCCAGGTTCATCCTGAGGAGGCAGGAAGCTAGTGGGTGCTGCAGAAGGGCTCCTGGCCACACACACGCTGCCTTCCTGACGTACAGTTTATGCTGAATACATTATTTTTGGTCTTGTGAGCACAGTGATGGGAGGTGACCTCGTGGTTAAGGGTAACCTGCACTAACAGAGCTGTAGTCATGTTGGTTCAGAATAGCTTTCATGTGTGTCCTTTAGAAAAATGTACTTGCAGAGAACATGGTCAGAGCTGGAGCTGCAAGTGCCTCCTAGCACGAAGTGTGACACACGCTTGTACGCCTTGCAAATCATTAGTCCAGGCACCAAGGTGCACAAAGAGAAGCCAACACCACCTTAGGCTCTGACATGCTGGCTGGGCTCCTGGTGCCGTGGTTGGGAGGAGGTGGCAATGCTGCCTGCGTGCTGCTGGCCCCCATCACTCTGCCTCCAGCTCCAGCCTTGCATCCCACCTCTTTTTTTCTCTCATATCTCACCAGGGAGCTCTGAAAGGTCCCAGAAGGACGGATCCTGTATGTAAAGCCATGCTCCAGGCCAGGTGTTGGCTCTGAATAGGGATGAGGCTGCAGACCTGAGCTTTGTGGTGATGGGAGGTCTTGGCTGGCTGACCACAACAGGAATAACACAGTCAGAAAAGTTGACTTTCCAGTTATCCCAAAGTGAAAGTGATGTGAAATGAAGAGGGGATGGATCCACTGCTGGGGGTGCTGAAGGCAGCCAGGCTGTCCCTGAGCTGTGCCTGGGTGCCAACCAGACCCTGTAGGGAGTATTCCTCTTCTCCTGGGATTCAGGTGCCTCTCCTCTGTCTTCTCCTGCCTTCCAGGTCTGTCTGGGCGGGAGTTTGCAGCAGCTTTCCTGGGATTCTGGACTTGCCTCCAGGAGAGCAGACGGTGAGGGATTTCCTGGGTGCTGGGGAGTGAGGGTGGAAGATGCACTGTGTCCAGCTGCTTATGGCAGGAGGCAAGCGCAGCTGAGCCGAGGGCGAGTGCTGGCCTCCTCCCTCCTTCCCACCAGTGGCCACCAGCCAGCTCTGCCTGGGCATCCTGCCACCTCCCCATCTGCTGACCAGCCCATGCCAGGAAACGCAGCTTGTGTGTCCACTGCTCTCCTCAGAAACTGCTTCCAGGTCCTGGGCACTCAGCGAGGGCAACGTTCCTGTCTCTCCTTTTGGAACTTCAGCCAACAAAGGGAAATGCTGGCAAAACCTTTAAATCCCTTCTTCTTTGTTTTTTCTCTTTCATCTGCCCTTCTGCTGTGGGCCAGCAGCCTCTGGGGAAGCTGCTGCGTGCCATGAGAGGTGGGAAGGCTCTGCCTGCCCAGCCTGGGGCCACCAGGCTGAGCTTCAGGGCTGTCTTGGCCACCTTGGCTGGTTGGTCAGGAAAAGGGGCACAGGGAGCACCTCTCAGTGCCCTGATAGAGATTGGGGTGAGAAGGAGAATAGATCCTCCCAAAGGAATCTTGGTGGCTTCACCACCAACCCTCCAGACATCACCTCTGAGCTCATCCAGACACTCCTGCCTGTGAAAGCCCTCTGATAACCCCTCTTTGCACTGCAACCACCCAACCAGAGCAGGACCCATCTGGAGCAGGAACTATCATCTGGAGCAGCACCCAGGGCAGGCAGAATTTACCTGCTTATTACTAAAAGCAATCACTGACAATTGTTTTATTTCCCTTTAGATGGTCAGTGTGACTCTAACAGGCGTGTTGATCCCACCTGCACCCTGACAGCAGGATGGACCCAGGCTCAGCACCACTACTGATCCCACCTGCACCCTGACAGCAGGATAGACCCAGGCTCAGCACCGCTGCTGATCCCACCTGCCACATCCTGCTGCCTCTGGGCATGGCATTTGCCGTGGCTCAGGCAGGCTGCAAAGCTCCCGAGCCGTGTTTAGCTTTCCAGGTTTGTAGTTGGAATGATGATTCTCATCACCACTTGAATTTAATTTAAATGGTTTGCTTCTGCTTTCATTTTATTGGCACCCATTATATCCCCCTTGTACCTCTGGCATTTCCTTAATAGTCTTTTGACTCATCTGCTCTCAGGAGGAGAAACATTTTTTACAAGAACAATATGAAGTAACAGTTATAAAATCTGTAGCCCGGTGATAAATGTTAAGGACTCATATTCTTTTATTGGAAATTGCTGTCTTTCAAATGTTTAACAGATTTGTAAAAATAATTTCTCCAAAAGGTTACAGTTCCATTGAACTCCATTAGAGAGAGGCTGGGCTCTAAATCACCCTCTGCATCCCGGAGCCCTCACGCAGGGACACACCAAAGTCACCGCCTCCTCCCTTCCCACACACAGACACACAGACACCGACACACAGACACCACCACTTGGCTCCTCTCCATCATCATTCCATTTCCAGGACACTTTCCTTGACCCCAGGGTCCCTGCATGGCAGCCAAGGGGCTGAGCCCGACGGCATCGAGGCGTGAAATGATGAAGGGACATTGCTGCCGTGGCTTCGGCTGCGCTAGGACCTCAGATGTGAAATCACCGCTTGGTGGTGGTTGTTCGGTTCCTTCCCCCCCCCGCCCCCTTCTCCTCATCCTGGCCTGTCGCATGCTGGGTGGAAAAGATTGTATTTATCACCTGTCAGGGCTTGGCAGAGCTGAGTTACGTGGAGCAGGACAGCATAAAATTATCATACACAAGCATGAAATTACAAAATCGCTCGGAACTGAACAACAAAATTATTTCATTTCTGAGGGAGGCCATTCCATTTTTTAGTGGTGACACCTCAACTGCCAAACTTTGAATTGAAATTGAGTGTGAGGTGCATGGAATATAGACAGCAATAACAAGCAAAGGCATGTAAACTAGCCATGCAAATACACTACATTAATGGCCCCAGAAACCTCCCACAGGAGATATGTAACTAAATAAATGTCACATGTCCCAATAACTCAACTTTTCTTATGCATGGTGAAATGAATTATGCTGCAGTTGGAGCACAGGCTGCTCCTGGTGATGGGACTCCCTTTTGCCTGCCATGCTCCTGGACCACATGTGGGCTTTGCTTTTTCCTCTCCCAGCATTTGTTACCAGAGGTGGGTAAAGACAGCAAGCCTTTGATCGTGGGCTGGCTCTGAGGCTGCAACGGAGATGCAGCAGAGCAGCATGCAGCTCCCACAGCTGCAATTTGGTGACAATATCCCCGTCCTCTGTGAGATTCTTTGTGGCCTTTGGGGTGTGCAGGCAGCAAGGAAGGATGCTATTGCCTCTCATCCAGACCCGTGGAGCAGAGCTAAGATTCATATCTCACCGTTGCAGCCAGGTCTCAGGGCTGCTCTGTATGCACTGAAAGGTCTTGCAGGATCACATACAGGGTTTATCAAGCTGCTCATGCAAGGCAGGCACCATGCAGGGAGGCAACAGGAGTTCTCCCACTTAGCTCCCTCACTGCAGAGAGCTCGGCCAGCGAGAACCTTACTCTGTCAGGGAGCAGACTCCAGCAGTAATTGCAGCGAGGAGTAAAAGAGCAGTTCCTTTTTATTGCAACTAGTAGCATCCTGATGACTGTAGGCAAGAGAGTCTCAGGGGAGCCATATTTTATAAACACTACTTGTGTCAAAGCTTATTGTGTGTTTGTCTGACTTCCCCTGGGGCCAGAAGCCCAGGGTGTAAACAACAGAGACCCTTCCCCACGCTGGCACGGTGCTGGGTGCAGGCATGGTGCTGGGTACAGGCACAGTGCTGGGCACAGGCACGGTGCCCACATGGGTAGCTCAATGGTAGGGTTGGGGTCTGCCTGGCTGGGCAGTGGGAGCAGGCAGGAGCTGCTGGATACAGGGCAAGCATCAGCAACCGTCTCCACTGGAGAGGAGGCAGTGTGATCCATCACGGTGGGGGGAATGGATTTGTCAGCTCCCTCTGCTAGGCTGATGGGCTGTGCAGGGTCTGAGCAGAGCAAACCCAATGAGATGTTAAATAACATTAAAGGCAGAGTGAAAGAGCAGCCTGGGATTGAGAGAGACACCAAGCTGCCTCCCGCCAGGCCACATCACCCACCCCAAGGGACCACAGGTTCCTGCCTGCATCCCTCCCCTGCTGGCCAAAGGGGATGACCCACACAGCCCTGGGGCACAGGACCCAAAGGAGGCAGCTGGGGAGGCCCCAGCTTCTCCAGTTGTCCTCAGAGCATCCAAAAGCCAGGTGTGATGCAGGGTCTCCCACAGGAAGGGACACACCAAAGCCCATTCATGGCTGTGGAGTAGACAGGGCACACGCAGTGGGGTGAGGTGGAGCTGGGACTGCAGGCATCTGGAGTCCAGAAAGGTAAAAAACAGCTGCTGAGGGACATCCACCCAGGAAATCTTGTCCATCCTTCCTTTTCCATACAAACTCTGACCCTATTCCTCAGCCCCTCCAGCACTATCACTCTGGCTTCAGGCAGTCTTGCAGAAGATGCAACCCTCATGGCAGGTCTCTGCTTTAGTGGCCCCATGGCTCTGTGCCATGCCAAGCTGCCACGGGGCAGGGCCAGGGCTTCTTGTACAGGGATTACATCCCATCCTCTGCCCTTTCCTGCAGCCCTGGAAAGGTCCCACACTTTGTCCCACACATGCCAGCAGTAAAGAAGAGCAGCAGGAGAGTTTGGAGCAGTTTTCATCAGAAGCAATAAAAATCAGTCAGAGAGAGGAGACAAAACCAGTCACAAGGACACATACTGGAAATGCCACTTGTCCCAGTCCTGGCTGGGGAGATGCTGAGCCCAGGACAGTGTCCCCAACCAGGGAAGCAGACCCTGAACCAACACAGGAGGTGGCTACCAGTCCCACCAGCAGCTTCCATGGTCCAGGCACAGCTGTGCTGCAGGAATACACAGGTGTGCAGCCTGTGAATTCAATCTGGCAACAAAGCCAGTCCAGAATGCCAGCCTGGGCATGGGACCAGGACAGGCCATTCCCACCTGGCTCCCAGCTTCTCAGCACCAACACAGCCTGGAGAGACCTTTCACTAGCCTGAATATCTCCAAGCCTTCCACAGAAACTTTGGATCTCAGCAGGCTGATATCTATCAGCCATTGTTCTTCTGCTCTGCTCACTTTGAAGTATGAAAAGAGATTTTTGTAAGGATCAAGATTCCCAACTGGAGCCCAAGCAGTGCTGGGAGGTGTCCTTGTGCCACGGGGAGCTGCAGAGAACAGAGATTCCTGGTGATTTATGATGAAGGAGGCAAACCTGGCCTCTGCTTCTCTCAGGCAAGCCTTTGATGCTGCCCCTTTAATCCTTAACCACCTGGTGCTAATTATAACTCTACAATAGTCTTTATATTTAATTAAAAACAAAGAAATACTTCTCCATATAATGAGAAGCCTCGAGTGACAGACCCTGGCTTCTGCCCCCACCAGGTTATGCTCTGGAATCCATCCCCTCCTGTTCCCATTTAACCCAGCAGCACAGGAGACACTGAGGACAGAGGGAGCATCTTCCAAAGGCAGCACCAGCCCACCCACCCCGAGCTTCTCATCAGTCCTTCACTCACCAGGGCATTGCCACAGCTTCTGAGGGGCAGGAGCAGGAGTTCAGGAGCTCCTCATGAGGAGCAGGTGCACAGAGGTGGGCTGGCCAGGGACTTCCTCTCCAGGCTGCCTGGAAGTGGCTGGGATTGCAGCCTGTGTCTCTACCTGGAAATCTCCAGAGAGCTTTGGGTGGCATCTCCTCAGCTCAGGGGAGGTTGGGTGGATCTGGTATCTGGTGGACGACAAGTTCACCATAAGCCAGCAATGTGCCCTCATGGGCAAGAAGACCAATGGTCTCCTGGGGTGGAATGAGAAGAGTGTGACCTTGCCCCTCTCCCTCTGCTCTGCCCTAGTCAGGCCACATCTGGAGTCCTGGCTCCAGTTCTGGGCCCTCCAGTTCCAGAAAGACAAGGAACTGCTGGAGAGAGCCCAGCAGAGGTTCCCAAGAAACTAAGGGCACTGGAGCATCTCTGGGAGGAGGAAAGGCTGAGAGCCCTGGGGCTGCTGAGCCTGGAGAAGAGCAGCCCCACAGGGGAGCTGCTCAATACTGAGCAGAAGCAAGAGGCTGGGGCCAGATTCTGCTCAGTGGTGCCCAGGGCCAGGCCAAGGGGCACTGGGCACCAACTGGAAGCCAGGAGGTTCCGGCTGAGCAGGAGGAGAAACTTGTTTGTTGTGAGGGTGTTGGAGCCCTGGCCCAGGCTGCCCAGAGAGGTTGTGTTCACATCCCAAGGCACCAAGACTAGCATCTCCCTGGTCTGTGGTGAAGACCATGGGGAGGAGCAGCCTGTTGAGGAGCAGGAAGGGAAGGAGGTGGAGAAGTAGTGTGGGAAAGGTGAGGGGTGTAAACCCTCTTTTGCACCACTAAAAGAAGATCAGCTGTTATCTAGTGTCAGGCATGGTGAATGCCAGGGCTTTGAAACATGAGGGAGGGAATCTCAGCATGGGTCCTGGTGGTTCCAGAGGCCAGCGCAGGAGGCACCAAGCAACAGAGAGCAGCAACCACAGAGCCTGCTCAGCAAAGGGGAAGGAGAGGCTGGGAAATCATCATCAGTTAAAGTCAGTTCAACTTCAGTTCCCAGAAAAAAATATTGGAACAAATGATCAAACAAACTATTTATAAGCACCAAGAAGATAAGAGGGTGAGCAGCAGCCAACATGGGTTTGTCAAGAACAAATCGTGGCAAACCGATCTAATTTTCATCTGCGACAGGGTAATAGTCCCTTGGATGGGAGAGAGGCAGGAGATGTCATAGCTCCACTTTAATAAGATTCTTGACACTGTCTTGTATGACATTCTCAGAAGCAAGCTGGGGAATCACAGTCTAGAGGAAAATACTCTTTGGTGAGTGTAGAACCAGTTGAAAAAGGTGCAGCCAGAGACCAGACATCGATGGGTTGCTGTTGGACAGGTCTATCCCCTACTCACTGCCACTCTCAGTGTTACTGACCTGGGTGGTCAGTTACTAAATTTGCAATCTCTGAGTGCACCAGAAGGCAGAATCAGAATGGAAAAGGTCTTGAAAAGTGCTAGAGGTTGTTTGAGAAAAACAGGAATATATCCTCTGGATCAAGGTGCAAAGTCCAGCCTTGAAATGCAGTGCAGCTGGGGAATCACTGGTGTGAGAGGAGGAAAGGATCCAGGAGTTATTCCAGAAAAGAAGCTGAACTTAGAGCAATACTATCATGATGCTGAAGGATGGGATCACTTGTCCTCATTCTGTCAGCAACAACAGGGAGCAGCTGAGACTGTTACAGGTTTGGGAACATGCACTGCCAGGATAAAGTCCACAGGTGAGCAAGGAGAAGGACCAGAGATGACCAGAGATTTGTAATACTTCACCTGAGTGAGGAGGGTGGATAAAACTCTGCAGAAATCATCTTCCTGGAGCTAAAATCATCTGCCTGGGGGCAAGAGGCTGGAGCCAGACTCTGCTCAGTGGTGCCCAGGGACAGCCCAAGGGGCACTGGGCACCAACTGGAAGCCAGGAGGTTCCAGCTGAGGAGGAGGAGAAACTTGTTTGTTGTGAGGGTGTTGGAGCCCTGGCCCAGGCTGGCCAGAGAGGCTGTGGAGTCTCCTTGTGTGGAGAGATTCCCAAGGCAGCTGGAGGTGACCCTGGGCAAGCTGTTGTGGGTGACCCTGCTGGAGGAGGGGGGTTGTTCTGGATGATCCCCAGAGGTCCCTTCCAATCCCTTCCATACTTCCAGGGCAGCCCCACCCTGCTCCAGAGCATCCCCAGAGGGGTCCCTGTCCTTCAGGTGCCCTCACAGCAGAGCCTCAGGAGCAGGGTCCTTCTCCCACCACCAGCCAGAGCTCTACACGCTCCTAGCACTGACTGCTCACCCAAACTGCCACCCTGAAGGAAAACCACAAGAGTGACAGTGAAAGATGCCTCCCAGGATGTAGAGTGGTTGGGGGTCTTGAGCCAGCTGCCCCCTCGCCCAATCCCCCCAAACTCCTGCCTAAACCCCACCAGCTCCTGCTCAAATCTCACCATCCCCTGCCCAAATCTCACCATGCCCTGCCCAAATCCACCACACCCTGCCCCAAAGCCCTCCAGCATCTACCCAAATCCACCATCCCCTGCCCAAATCCCACCCCCTGCCCAAACCCCATCCCTCTCCCAAGCCCCCAGCAGGGCTCTTGCCCGCAGCAGCTCCCTCCCGGTGCAGCTGTGGCAGGAGAGCCCACAAAGAGTTAAACTCTGCTTCGCCAGACTGTGAATTCTCAGCCAGTCTCCCACATGCAGCCAAACAACAGCTTGACATTTTCCATCCTTCACGAGAAAGACAAAGGCGTGAAGATATTCCCATGATTCCTTTCTGCATGCCTAACTATGAGCTCAGGTGCAGCAGCATTTGCCCTGGACCAGCCTCATCAACATGAAGGGCGAACTCATCGTTTCTGCATCTTTCCTCGCCACTGCTTGATTAATTGGCTCACAACGATGCTGGCTGAATACCTAATGCTTCTCCTGTCCCTGTTCTTTCTTCACAGCCCTTTCCCTGCATTTACATATACTTTATATTCCATAATTTCCACACACACACACCCCCAGGAGCACATCTCAGTAATTTGATGTAATGACGGCGTGTCACCAAAAAGAGGAATTAGAAGAATCTGTAGGTATTTAATTTATTCTTGGGTGTTGGGTTTTTCTGTGGTTTTTTTTTCCAAGTAGATCTCTGAGAAAGGCATTAATATTCATGTACATGGAAAGGGGGGAAAAAAAGTACTCTCCAAAGGAAATTTCCAGCATTTTAAGTTGAAATTAAATACATTTTTGAAGAAGCAATATTGAACTAATAATGCTTAAAAGCAAAATTAACAACAGCAGCAATTGCTCCCTACCAAAGCAAGGATTTTCCAGTACCACTGCCCTCCCAGGGAAATAGCCTTGAAAGGAAGGATCCAGTGTGTTCAAGAGGGAGGGCAGGGAGCAGGAAAGGCCTTTTACCTTCCCCTGGCTGTCAATTTTCCTGAACTTTGTTTGGATCACACATGGACTGAGGAGTGTCCAGGGCAATTCTCAGCTGCCCATACCCCAGAAGCTGCCCCTGACACACAGCCAACATCTCACTGGGACTCCAGTAGCACGGGTAGGGATGCTGGGGCTCCTTTCCTTTCCCTCCTTTTTTTCCCTTTTCTTTTGGCCTTGTTTCCTCCTTATCTTTTCCCCCCCTCCCTTTTTTTCTGGCTTTGTTTCCTTCCCTTTCTCCCCTTTTCCCACCCCCTCTTTTGTTTCCTTTTCTTTTGGCCTTGTTTCCTTTCCCCTACTCCCAACCCTTCCTTTCTTCCCCCTCCCCCCTCCCCCCCCATTCCTTTTCTTCTTCTCCTCAAACACAAGAAAGGGAAAAACAGAAACCAGAGACAGTCTGTTGCAGGAAACCTGCAAGCAGAAAGTCTTCATCCCAGGGAACACAATGACTGATTCTTCCTAATTAACTTATCAGGACCAGAGAGAAAAATGGGGGAAAAAAACCCCACCAGCTTTGCTCCAGGACCTGGTGGCAGGAGGCAGCCCTGATTGCCAGCAGCCAACAGAGCTTCTGGAGATGGTTGGAGGTATTGAGATGGTTTGGGAGGAAGAGGAGTGGAAGGACCATCCCTGGGGCTGCCTCTAAGGACAATTACTGGGTTGGGGTTTGCAGCATCCTGGCTGCATAAAAACATGGTGAGGACAAAGGTCTGGAGATAAGCAGGATGCTTCCCATGGTAGCATCCCTGTGGCTTTGTTGTGTGAGTCTGAGCAGCTTGGCCATGGTGCACTGTGGAGCTACTAGGAATGGGCACAAACCAGAGGAGAGCACATGGTCTGCTTGTTCCTTAATGTTTTTCTCCAGCCAGGGGCTTGGAGCACCCTTGGGATGGTGATGCGCAGCTCCATGGAGCAGCCAGCAGCACCCAGCACTGCTCTGCTGGCAGCCAGAATGATCCACGGCAAGAGGAGGCTTCAAGGATGCATGTCCTTGAAGAGGAAAAAATTAAATCTTCTGAGCTGGGGTTGCCTGTAAATTCTTCCCTGTTAGCAGGGCTAGGAACCAGCAGGGAGCTGGGCAGGGCCTGACTGTGCCCCGCTCCAGGGGATGCTGCTGGCAAACACCTCCCTTGAAGGATGCTCCTTGGGTTTCTGCAAAGGCTTTGGCTCTTCCTGCCTGCCAGGGCAAAACTGTCTTCATCTGCTCTTCAGGAAACAGAACTTCCCATCTTTGTCCTGGCACATGAGAAGATTATCCCCTGGATTAAATAAAAACGATAGGGTTTATTTCTCCAGCGTGAGAGCTGGAGCCTGCCAGAGGCAGGGGGTGGATGAAGGATGGGAATGGTCCCTGCTGGTAGGGAGAAGCTGCTGAACGTCTTCACCATCAAGCAAGGCTGCAGGGGCAGGCAGGAGCCTTGGCAAGGTTTTAAATTGGTCTCCTGATATTTTATGAAATAACTTTTTTTTTCCTAAAGTACTTCTTGATATTTTTATGTTTATATATTTTAACTCAGGATCGGACTCATAAAAAATACATGAGGAGTAAGTGGTTTCTGCAAATGTTTTATACATGATTTGGGAACAGACACCATTCAAAGAGAGGAAGAGAATATTCCTTCTCATGCCAGCCATGGTGAGGAGGTGGCAGGGCTGGGGCTGGGCTATGGTGATGCTGGGGGGAAGGTGGGTGTCCTGCACCCATGAGGAACCCCACAGGTACAGAGCTGCTGTGGCCACTTGATCACACCGGGAAGGCAACGATACCTTCCCCAAAACACCTAGCCCAGGGTGGATGCCCATGAGGAGGAGAGGCACCCACTCTACCACAGCTTAATACACAGGTCAGCCTTCCCTAAACCTGCAGGTCTTCATCCAGACCAGGGGCCAGAGGATGGGCATCACCCCTGGTCCTGACAGGAAAACACCACAACAGCTTGATCTACATGCAAGGCAGGGAACACATCCCACCACCCACCAGCACCCGTGGCACAGCCCATCCCAGGGGCACCACCAGGCAGCACCTTGAGGGCTGATGAAGTTCTCTGCAGCCAGGGCAGCCAAAGAGTTAACACAATATTTCATTTGCTTCCTCCCTCAGAGCATATATTATCTTTGCCTTTTTTTTTTCCTTTCCACTGTGTAATATGATGCAAAGTTGGGTTTTTTTTTTTAAATGATCCAATTGTATTCTATTATATTCCACTCTTCAGGGAGATTTTAGGCTCATTTTTTGCATGAATGATACTGGCTCACCGTGTTTCAGCTCTGACACAGATAGCACTGTAGGCACACACAGCAGAGAGGGTTATAGCAAGTGCACAGATAAATGCAAAAACGTATGGCAACACGAGGAAACTCTCCATTTGTTATTGTATAAAAGCAGAACTCGTGTTCCCAGACAGAGTATGCAGGATCTGAGAGATGGAGTTACTGTCTCCTTCAAATGGATTGTTACAGGATTTGCTTAAAATAAAAACCTAAGCAGGATTTCTGTGCAAATTTTCCCCCCTCTGGAGAGCTGAACTCTGAATCCAATTTTGCCTGATCCACAGATGAAAAATCAGTTTGGGGGTTTCTCCTTCTGGCTCTCTAGCCAGCATTTGTCCAGCTTAACTGAATTGAGCATAATCTCAGTTCAAACCAGGCCCCGGTGGCAGAGCAGGGCAGGGAGCAGGGACAATGCCTTGGACAGACTGGGACAGTGCAGGCAAGGATACCCCATGTGGCAAATAGAGCAGGGACCCCAAAATTACCTCCTTGCTGCAGGGGCACATCCAGCCCCAGACAGGCCCACGGAAGGGCATTCCACAGCCCATTGGGGTGGCACATGATAACCCCAACATTGAGGACAAGCAACTCTGAGGTGAGATCAGGTCTGCCCATGGAGGCACATTCCCAAGCAGGGGCCAAAGCCAGTGTGGGGAGAAAGCAGGCTGATGGGCTGCTGCTGAAGGCTGAGAAGGAGAAAAGCCATGCATCCCCTTTGGGGCATTTCTTCTCCTCCTTCCTCTTTTACCTCTTTCCAGCCCTGCCCTGGGGAGTGCAGCCACATCCAGGACCACGCATAGCCTGATGTGCACCTTCAGCTGGCTGGAGGAGGGTTCCAGGAAGGTTCTGTGGGGTTGCTCACTCAGGAGAGTGATCCAGCCACAGCCCCTCACTTGCCTCAAATACCCTGAGAGTGACCAACCACCAGGACCTCCCACCACTCAGCATCCTCTGGACCAGGAGCTCTACTCCATCACATCTGCACCAGCTCAGGGTCCCCTTCAACGGGGTCCCCACTCTGCAAGTCTCCAGATGCAGCCAGAGAAGGACGCTCTGAAGGCTGCCTGGCTGCTGGCGAAGGTCTTAAAAGAAATTATAGCCTGCATAAAAATATTCACTCCAGCCAAGGGCCTTAAAACCTTCCCCTGAGCATTGAACAGTGACTGAAAGTATATTACTGTGCACTTAAGGTTACTGTAGTAACCCAAGGTCAAACAGCAGCGCGTTATATCCAGATGACTCAGGGATGGATTTGCTTCGGTGCTGGGTGGGGAAGGCAGAGGTTTCACCAGGCACTGGAATTTAACTCAATATTCAATTTACCCTGGAATCAATTTTGATGGAGCACAATTCCCATTTATAATCCCCGGTTATTGCCAGTGCTGTCATTTGATTAGACACCAGCAGACCCAGGCCAAACACATCCTTTTTGCCCCCTCCTCCCTGTGGGCTGCTGCAGCCCACCCACCCCATGCTGTGGGTCACACCCGGTACCCACAGCTCCTAGAAGGACCACCCACCCCCAAAAGGTGGCTCTGTGGGACCCTCAGGCACAGCCAAGCCCAACCAGAGCCCTCCCCTCTCTCCTGGAACATCTCCTCTCCCACCACACAGCTCTCGACGTTTAGAGATGAGAGGGAAGGGAGGCAGAGATGTAATATTTCTCTCTTAACTTTAAGCTCCCATGAATTTAGAATTCTTTTCTCTGAGGGGCTAATTATATAATTTCAATGTTTACTCTGTGCAGACAGATCTTGGAAGATGGTGCCCCAGGGACACAGGAGCTGGATTTAAACCCCAGGAAGGTAGCACTCTCTGGATAGCTTTATGGCACCACTCACATCACCACCCACTGCCTGTTCATTTTTTTGCAGGGGTCTCTGCTGCTGGTTTTTTCCCTTCACTGCCTTTGATTATTGGTCATTGATGCTTCATTTGTTTATTTTTGCTCCAAAGACAAACAAGCCTCCTGGTGCTAACCCACACACTGCTCTTCACCCCAGGAGCCTCAGCCTCTTTCCCCAAACTGCACCTTTCCTCCACTTCCACCCCCTCTCCACACAGCACTGTCCCATGGCCAGAGACCTCCCAGCTCTGGCTGCACCTGCTCCTGGGAGGAGGACTCAGTGCTGATGGGCTCTGGTGGGTCTAGAGACCCCCAAGGTGCCTCAGCCTTGATGCCCAGGACTGACAGCTCCAGGGGCAGAAGAGAGTATTTCTGATGTGCTAAAACAAGCTCAGCCCCGAGCCTGGACTACCACGAGCATCCCCTAGGGCTGCCCCACCCCAGGAGGAACCACTGCTGCAGCAACAGCTTCTGCAGAGAGCCCATAGGAAGGGGCTGGGCTGGCCATGGGGCGCCTCTCCAGCCCTGGTGACTACACACAGGGGTGCACACTCCAGTTCTTCCCAGTCCAGCACTCCAGAGCACTGTGCTGCTCCCAGACCTGCTCAGGAGCCTTTTCTGCAGCTACCACAGTAACTTGCACCAGAGCCCTCCCCATGCTCTCCTTGCTGCACAGAGATGAAGAGGAGGAGCAGTTCATACTCCTGCCTAAGATGCAGAAGATGAGAAACATGTCATCAGACTTCAGTTCCCTGCTCCCCTTGGGATTGGGTTTCCCATAATTACAGGGCTGCAGAAGGCATTTTTGCCTCTCACTATTCACAGCTATTTATATTTAACATATTTAGGCTTCCTAGGTCAGAAAGGGAAATTATTCTGCACCCAGCTCAACCTTAAAGTTACAATGGCTGCTTAGGAACCAGATGCTGAATACAAAAGGGGAAGCTTTGAAAATGGCACATCTGACTTAACCAAATCACCAAAAAACTACAGCATGGGGAAAACTTTATCATTTCCCCCCCATAGAACCAGAAGGGAAAGCAAAGGGAAGAGGATTACCCGTTGACAAAGTTCACCATTCCCCCAACCAAGAGCTGTCCCTTTAACCACTGCTAAATTGTTTTCTGTCAGCCCTTGCTGCAATTTTATCCCCTGACATTTGATTTACATATGATCTTTAAGCACCAGCACTGCTGTAATAGCTATTTGGTTAATATTCAAATCACTCTGTGATGTCACATACCTTGATAGGTCATTTCACTGCAGCTTGGCAAAAGGCATGTAAAAATAAGTGTATAACTAATGAAATAAACTGATTAAGGGGAGAAATCAATCGTTTTACTGCTGTAGTGAAGATCTCACAGTTAATTTAGCATGGATCTGCAAGGGTGCACGTTAATAGAACAGGCTCTCCTCTAATTGGTGCCACACTAAATGAAATACAGTAATATTCCATGATGCATTGGAAGAGTTCACTTCATTTTCTCTGCTCCTCCCTGATAACTGTTTACAGCACCATGGGTCTGTCTTTATTTCCCCCCCCCCCAGCAGCACTGTGGCAGAACCTCACTGGTGCCAGTGAACCCCCTTAACCCACCCCAACTAGCAAGTCAACAAACCTCCCAATAACTTCTCTCACAGATCTGCCAGGCACCAGAGCAGCTGCTTTGGTGGGGTTCAAGCTTTTTCAAGTGTCACAGAAGCATTAAGGTTGGAAGAGACCTCTAAGATCATCAAGTCCAACTGTCAGCCTATCAGCACCATGCCACTAAGCCAAGTCCCTAGGTACCACATCCATAAGCCCTTCAAACACCTCCAGGGATGGTGAGCCAGGACAGGCTGTAACAGGGGGGTCCAGCAGCCCCCATCCAAGCCCTCCTCATCAGGCACTGGGATCTCACTGTCCAGTTTGCCTAGCTGATGGTTTCCATGCCTGTCAGCCCAGCCTGTAACACCAGGAGGGATCCAAGCTCCAAAGAGAGGACATTCCAGTCCCCAGCTGGTGATGTTCCCCGAGGAAGGGTGGTCCTGCATCCTCCTACCTGCCCCAGCACTCAAACCTCAAGGATGCTGCACCCCTGGACACCTCACCCCCTGGGGTAAATTTCGCGGAGGCTTGGAGCAGTCCTAGTGGATCAGGCAGCTCAGGGGAGCTGTGTCCATTCTCCAGACAAAAAGTCAATAGAATATTACCCTGTTCATGAGAGCTGTCAAAAATATCCCAAAAGTCTCATCTGGTGGCACCAGGTATGGAGAGAGTGAGCTCTCTGATCTCGAATCATCAGTTAACTGACTAACTACCACACCTTAGTTCTCCTAATTTAAGGTCATCACATTAAGGATGAGTTAGCACCTCAAGGATAAAATAAAACTATAAATATTTGACACACAGCACCTTGGAGCCATGCTGGAAACATGGCAGGAGGAAAACAGCAACTGGGCAGAGGTCAGGGAGCATCTGCTGGGTGCTCACATCACCACAGGAGTCTCCCCCCTCCCCCAAAAATATTGTATTAAAAAGAACAACAATAGGGGGAAATGATCTACACAAGAGCTTTGCATAAAAAAGTGATCAATGTAAATTCCTCTGAGAAAATTGCACCAACAGATGGAATCAGCCCATTCCCAGCAACTGCCTCTGGCTGTGCAGATGGTAATTATAGGATGTATGTAAATAGGCAAGCTCCAGGAAGCACAGCACCACACGCTGCTGGGCGTGGGTGGTGGAGGATGACACCTGCCTTGGCCCTTCCTGGGGTCCTTCAGCAAGGGATGGTACTTGGGAAGGTTCTGTGCTGCATCCATGTACCCCACCCCAACCATCAGCACCCCATGACTGCATCTTCTGCCCTCCAACTTCTGAGAACAAACCTGACCTTGTGCCTCAGCACTGGGGCCTGTCACTGCCCCCAGGGATGGTCATGGTAAGCTTGGGTGGGGATGAGAAGCAGCTGAGGGAACCGGGGTTGGTTAGCCTGGAGAAGAGGAAGCCAGAAGCCTGGTGGGAGAATGAGAATAAGCAGGGCTTGAGGAGATGCCTAGTAGATCCTCATCAAGGCAGTCAACATGACAGCTAAAAGGTGTCCACATGTTGACAGTGTCACCTCCTGTCCAGGGAGAGCAGCCACAGCCAGACACCAGCCCCAGCCCTGGTCGGGGGTTACAGGCAGGACCCAGCCAGGGGGAGATTCTCGCCACTGCATGATTCTCTCCGTGGGGATACATTTCTGTGCACACCCCTCCTCTCTGGGGATTGTTTCTTTTGCCCAGGTTTCCAGCAGGTGCTGTTCTGTTGACATGACTCTTGCACTGCTTTTGTTACATCACTTGTTACATATTTACTAAATCTTTCAGTTTTCTCACCCTCTTGATTGTTTCCAGACCATTGACCAAGTGTCAGCTTCCTCTCCTGGAACATCATGTGGCTTGTAAAGGGAAACACAAGCTGAAAGCTACAGTCACTAGCCCCAGGGAAGTTCAGGAGCATCAGTGGGAGGCAGGCGGTTCTGCCCACCCTCATCTATGAGCAGAGAGTCCCAGCCGGGTCTCCATCACCACCATTCCTCTTCAGAGGTCATCCGAGCTCCTCTCCAGCTCCATCAGCTGCTCCCTGCCTGCAGGTCCCATCCCTTAGCCCCTGTGGCATCACCCGCTCTGCAGGGCTGTGGGAGGACCAGGCTCTTCTCATTTTTCCAGGGTGCTGTCAAAGACCATTTCCAAGGCTACTGCACTTTTGCTTCATGCTGCTGTTGATACTGGTTTGGGGTTTTTTCCTTCTGAGAAAAGTGCTCACAGAAGAAGTCTGTGGTAAAATGTTAATTGGAGCCAAGTAATTAGACAAAGATAGTTAGTGATCTCTCCAAAGCAATAAGCTCTTGGTGCTTTGTTTTAGTGCTATAATAATTACTATCATTCCACGAAGTGCTCCAGTGTTTGACAGGAGGGATCCATGGGCAGCCAAACGCTTCCCCCAAGGACTGGCAGTGTGGGGGATGCTCAGCTCCAGACCACCTTGGACCCCTGTGTTGAATGCATCCTACCTTGACCTTGGGCAGGCAGGATGGCTTCTTGGATGGCTACTGAGCCCATGCTGCTTAGGGCTCTGCTCCAAGCACCTTTTCTCCATGCTACCACCCTCTAGGACTTTGCCCTGCTCTCTCCTGCTCAGCATGCTCCAGATCAGCTCCTGTTTACACTGACAAAACTAGACCTAGATTTACTGCTGTTATTTCCACCCTCCCCTCAAAATATAAGCCCAAACAGCCAAGACTTCTTGCTTGCTTCTTCTTTCAGCCCTGAAGATGAACAGCTTCCGAGGTGAGACCAAGCCGTGGGGTTGCCTGTGCTCAGTGCACACAAGATGAGCTGTGCCCCAGCCCTGCCCCTGCACATCCTCCACGTTCACAGGAGCCCCCAGAGCTGACCCAGCTCTGCTCCAAGAGCAGCCTGACAGTGAGGAGGAATGGTGAGCATCCTCACAAAGCTAGAAAGCCTTTGTCTGGCTTCAGGTTTTCCAGTGTTTCCCATTTTTCCTTTTTTTTCCATCACTTTTTAATTTAAGCCAAAATCACAAGCTAAACAACCTGTTGATGGAAAATGTCTTAGCCTCACTCAAGGAAACAGTTCTGCCCGAGTTCCTCTCCAGTCTCAACAGGCACTAACCAGGAACAGCAACACACAAACCTGGGCAACAGCTCCATCGAGGAGGAATTTTCCTGAAGGAAAACGGTCAGGAGGTATCTTCCTGCAAGTGTAAACCCTGATCTAATTGCCTCCACTCTGCATTTACATCGCGGTTCTGCAGGCGAGGGAAGTCCCTACAGCCTCATTATGCAAATAGGACAAGCCCTCTACCAGCCACACACACTATGCAAATCAGATGTGCTGGATGGAGAAGGCTCCCAGGGCTGGGACATGCTTCCCTCAAAGATGAGCTTCCTCCCTGCCAGCCAAAGCAGCTCTCTAGACCATTCCTCCTGCCATCTGATGAAGAACCAGAGATGCTGGTGGTGGTTTCTGATCTGCAGCATACCCAGGCTCCCAAACACTCTCCAGACTGTCTCAGCTGTTACATACAGGGTCTAGGTTAATGGAAGTAACCCAGCAACGCTGTTAAAATAAACACTTTCCTCCTGGTACAGCAATGGGAAAATCAGGAAACAGGAGAGATCTTCTGACCCAGCACTCCAGAGGACAGCTTTCCTGGGAAGCAGTGAGAGCCCTTGGAGAGCCCCAACACCCCACCCCGAGAGCGGCCCTGCCCTTGAACCTGTTTCATCCCCAGGGGAAACAACCCCAGGCCCTCCAACATCCTTCCTGAGGGGGACCAGTTCCTGCCCACCCTCAGGGCCAGATGGGAGCAGGGCTGGGAGCAGGAGATAATCCCACCCATCCTGTGAGGGGCTCATTGCTTACCCATGCGCCCACCAGACCCTCTGCTGCTCACCTTTAATTAAAACCCAGCTCATTAGGCAAACACCACCCTGTAGGCACTAGCAGGTGCATACATGGGACATCACTGTGCTGGGAACCTGTTAGTGCTGCTGCAGAGAAGTGTTGTAGAGGAACACCACAAATGGAGATATGCTCACCCACACCTCCTCTATCTGCTCCATGAGCTCTATCTTTTCATCAGCAATCACAGACAGATTTTCTCAGCATGAGAACTGCCATGGAATTTGAAAGATTGTGCAGCAAAGAGGGTTGCTGGTTTTTTTTTCCTTGATGTTCTGTCTAATTGTGCTGCCTTTGATTTTATTAATCTGTTTTTATTAATATCCTCAAGGCAACAGGGGGAAAAAAAGAGAAGCTTTTACTTTCTGAAATGGCTGGGGCTGCTTGTATTTTGTCTTATTAACTAGGGCAGTTGTAGTATCTAGGACAAAGCACCAGTGATTCTAGAAGGAAAATGAGTCCTGAGTTTCTCAGGACAAGAGAGACATGGAGCTCCTGGAGCAAGTCCAACAAAGAGCTGCAAAGATGAGAGACTGGAGCATTTCCCCTCTGAGGAAGGGCTGAGGGAGCTGGGCTTGTTCAGCCTGCAGAAGAGGAGGCTGAGAGGGGATCTCCTCAACAAGTATCTGAGGGGAGGGTGTCAAAAGGATGGAGCCAGCCAATAGGACATGAGGCAGACAAAGTGGAACCCAGGAAGTTCCACCTAAACATGAGGAAGAGCTTGTTTGGCGTGAGAGTGCAGAGCCCTGGCCCAGGCTGCCGTGGAGTCTCCTTCTCTGGAGAGTTTTAGTAGCCATCTAGACACAGTCCTGAGGAATGTGCTCTAGGGTAGTCCTGCTAGAGCAGGGAGGATGAACTAAACGTGCTCTGCTGGTCCTTTCCAACCTGAACCATAGTGTGAAAGGAATGAGCCTCTTGGAGCGTCCTCCCCTTGCTTGGATGTGGGACCAAGTACCAGCCTTGCAGACTCCCTACCCTTTCCCCAAAGCCATTTGGTAGCAGGAGAAGGTGCTGGAGAAAGGCACCACAGGCCCACCTCAGCATGGCAGATTTCCCCATGTACATCCCTGCCTGTCCAGGATTTGACTGTAAAGGTCTCTTCCAACCACAACAGTTCTAGGAATCTGTGCTCCTATAAAACAGAGTTTTAGGTGTTGGCTATGGAGTTTCCATATCAGCAGTTCCTGTGCCCTTGCTCTCAAGGGGTTCTTACCTCTTCGAGCCTCAGTGATACAGAGACCAGCATGGGTCCCACCAGCACGGACAGAGGAGAGCAGGATGAGCTGCTTTGTCTCAGACCCAACTGTTTACCTTCAGATCTGCAACAGACCAGTCACTGGCTTTGTTTATATACAAATGTGTGAGAAGAAACAAGCAAACTTCCACTGCCAGAAGTACACTTTCAATTTCCCTCTCTGTCTCAGGAGAAACAAAGTAACAGAGGATAACAAAACCTGCATCATCCCAGCAGGAAATCCTGGTACATGGGAATACAAAGAAGCACCTAAGGCTTACAGCAAGCTGAGAGCACCACGGGCAGGACTGTGCACTGCCTGACACCCAGGGGGTGGTTTGCAGGGCTCCTTCCTGCCTCTAGCATACATGTTTTTAACTGTTCCAGAATCAATAAAGCTTTGTAGACGCAAACAGAGCTATAGGGTGCATGGTCCTTCCCAGCTCCCCTACCATCACCCACTGAATCCTGCCAGGCACACACTGGGGACAGTCCCTTCACCCACAGAGGCGTGGGCTTCCCATGCCAGGAGCACACAAACAGGGCTTTCAGCTGCTGAGCTAATCTTTGCTGTAATGGTGAGAGGTGTGTGGTAATGGCACATGTGGGGTTATTGATGTTCACTTTGTACTTGCCTGTAAAATGCACTGACACAGTATATTGCATGGTCAATAGGTCTTTAGGGTTTTTCCAGCAGTATTAAATATCATTTTAAATGACATGCCCATGTACCTTATTAGTTACTCCTGTGGCAGAGCATGAGGTGGTGGATGGGAAGCATCCAGAGCCCACCACGGGGCTGGCAGGGACAGGATCTGTGTGGCAGAAGCCAGGAGAAAATCTCTCTGGGAACTGCATGCTCCTGGTGCCAAGCACCCAGTGCAGGAGCACACTAAGATGGAAGTGGCTGCTGGGGCCAGCATCCCCACCCCTACCCACACCATACCATGCTCACTGCCCTGCAGAGGACTGCAACAACTTCCTACATACCCTGTCCTCCAGCCTTGGAGCCTTCAGACAATGTCTCACTGCTCCTCAGGATGCTCATGAGCGAGAAGGCAGAGCACTGTGGCCATCAGCTCCCACCACCTCCAAGGCCTTCCTCTGTACTACTCCTGCCCTCCAACCCCTCACACTGAGCCAACCCTCCTGACCCTGGATGGGTTTCCCACCCTAGCAAGACCCCCACAACACCCAGCATAGGCATCTCAGCAGCATTTCCAGGCAGGACCTCCCAGCTTCAGGCAGTGGGAAGTGAGGGCAGACACTGCTGGCCAAGAGCTCACTGCCACAGGCAGGAAAGAAGGAACCTTCTCCCTTTATCACCCTGCCAGGATACCTCAGCAGTTCCTTGCAAAGTTTGGGAGGCCAGGAGGAGTGTTTGATTATCTGATCTAAAATACAGCCCTCCACAGAACCCTCCCTATTGAAGGGGCCATAAAAAGAAAATCTTTGCTAATGTCACTCTTTCCTCCCTGCTCCTCAGGAGCTGCTGAGCTCTGCCATTCATCACCTGCCTGACACCTTCATAATGTAGTCCTAGATAATGGCACACCTTCCAAACTTCCAGAATTGGCTGTCAGGGAAATCGAAGGAGACAAGTGTGAGACACAGGAACAGGGCTCCTTGGTGGGAACCAGAGCCACAGGAACACAAACCCCCACCCCAGCTCAGCCTGGCTGGTGAGCCTGCAGCTGGGGACACAGAGGGGGCAGAGCCATAGGGCAGTGCTGGGCATGGGGAGGGATCTCAGCACCATGAGATGAGCCTAGGAGCAGAGGCAAGGTCAGTCCCACACTGGGTCCCTCCCATGCAAGCAGGTCACAAGCATCCCCACCCCACTCTCAGCCAAATTATGCACAAAAATATACATATCCAAGTGATAAAAATCCTCAAAACTTATTTCACAGGTGTCACTGTGAGCTCTGTTCTCTTGCCCAGGCCCCAGCAGTTCTGCCCTAGTGTACCGAGCCTGCCACAGCCTTTTGCACCATTTGGAGAGGGTAAGTCTGCTGGAGAAGCTGAACCTCGGCAGATCTCCAGCTTGCAATCACAACCCAGCACTGCTTCCCCCCTGCCCCGGGTGGTGCCAGCCTGCAGGGCTGGAGCCCAGCACTCCCAGTTTTCGTGGAAAACATTTGTAACACACTTAACTCCTGCACATACCATCCTGACATCTCCTGTAGACACCGTTCCCAGGATCTCACAGCCCTGGCGCACACAGCTCTGACAGATGTGGCACCCACCAAAATAAGTCCATCCTCTTTATGGGCTGAAGCTTCAACTTCAGGTTGCTTTGGTTTGGTTTTTCCCTCACCCAAGAACTCACAGGTACATTTACAGCAAAGCCAACACCGTTAACAGCTCACCTTTAGTGACACTCCTCATAGCTTCAGACTTCAAAAGCCAAGATCTACAGACCTTAACTCTCTTAGCAAATTCTCAACTCTCAAAAAAAACCCACCTTAAAAACAGTTGAATACGAGTTGGAAAAGGCACTGGTGCACAGCACTCACCTGGAAACAAAAAGCCCACGTCTTTGCTTTAAGCACCTTGAAGATCCCTGAAGCAAGGCTGGGGTGAGCAGACCTGGAGCCAGCAGACCTCCTGTATCAACTCCCACCGAAACCAGAGCCTTCTCCTCCTGAGCTATATATAGCCCCCACCCTAACGCCTCATTACCTCCTGCTGCTGCTAATTAAAGGCACAGGGCAGGTGAAGGAGCTGCCTTCAGCTAGTGCTAAGTCAACGAGAGGGTCAGGAAGAAGAGGTACAAGCTGTTTGAGACTGTGCAAATGGGATTGTTGCTGGCTCCTGGGTGTGTGCCCTATGCCCAAGCCTGTACTGGAGCCTGCACCTGCAGCTGCTGAGAGGAGCTCATCTCCACCGCGGCCCTAGGCAGCAGCAAACACAGATGAAGCTGTCCCTGTAACCCCCGTGCTCCCTGGGGATCTCCTGGCCCCAGATCAGGAGGGTCCTGGGGAGTGATGGTGTTGGTGCAAGGCTTGCCTGTTTTGGAGCTGTTTGCACTTCCCAGGGCACAGCATGCTCGGATGAGAAGAGAAAGTGAGCTCTGCCAGCTGGGTGCCTTATCTTTGTCTTTAAATAAATATGATTTTGTCAGGTTTATGAAAAATAATATAGCATGTTATTTTTCATAAGCCTGACTGATATCTCCATTTCCCCTGGTTCAGCTTAGGCCATAAACATGACCATGCTTGAGTGATTTCACCTTCCCCATTGAGCAGAGAACCTCAGCAGCACTCAGACCAAGGTCCTGACTGATTATCGACAAATTAAAAATATAAGCTATTGACCAGACACTGAGATAGAGTCCCTGAGCCGGCGTCCAGAATCTCAATGAGGCTATTGAAGTGCTGCCGATCGATGCTGCAGTTATAAGCAGGGAGCAGGGGGGTGGCTGCATACCGATTCCAAGGGGAGCTGCTGGGTGCTTAAGTAAATAGTTGTTCAAATTAACAAGGGTGCTCTGAGATGCATTCCTCAGCTCTGCCCTTAATGACTTTCTGAAGACAGAAAAACAATAAAGCAGGAGAGACTTCAGCTTCTGAGGCAGGAGCAGGCATAGGAGGGATGGGGATGAGGATGGGAATAGGAACAGGTACAGGGACAGGTATGGGTATATGGGTGGGGGACACCCTGGGCTATCACTAAGGGGCTGCCTGTACTCCAGCATGGCCCTGCCCTGTGCCTGGGGCCATTTCTTGTCACCCATCCCCACCCAGAAGGGGAGGCAGGTGGTCTGGGGCACCATCAGATGGGTGCAGATGGTCTCACCTGCCACAAGCACTCGTTTGCTTGGCAGTTGGTGACCTGAGCCAGAGCTGCCAGTGCTGCCGGTGGCACTGCTTGGCAGAAACACCAGTGTCTGTCTGGGCAGCTGGCAGCACCGTGGGGCACAGCTGGCAACACAATAGGGCACAGCTGGAAAGACCATGGAGCACAGCTGGCAGCACCATGGGGCCTAGCTGGCAGCACTGTACAGCACAGCTGGCAGCACCACAGGGCACAGTTGGCAGGTGCCAGACCCCTTCCTAAGGGTTTTTCCCCCTAGGGCCACTGCACAGTTTCACCTCCTCAATTTGCTGTGTTTTAGGGTGAGGGATGGGATGATGCCTGCTGCCCAGGGATGCTGGCATCACTTCGATGAGGGTTCTCTGGCAGATGTGTAGGTGAGGGCGAGGTGTGAGCCAGCTTACTGGAGAAAATCCATGTCTCAGCCACAGGGAGAGTCGGACCCCGACGAGGCTGAAGGCACTATGTGGTTCCCATAGTCCTTATCCCTGCAGCAGCTTCCCTGTGGCTTCCCCTGCTCCTCTACTCCCTGCTCTCACCCCCTCCAGGCATCCTTTGTTTGCTGGTTAAGTGATTTCCTGGCTCTCCTGCTAATGCTTGGTGACATTTATGTTGCTTTAATCAATATTAATTATCTTTTGTCCCAAGCCAACAAAACCCATTTTTGATTCCCTACTCGTGTTGGTGTTGTACAGGATCTGGGCTTCCTTCTGCCCCTGATGGTGGCACCACCAGGAAACCTCCCCCTGGCCTTGTCCTCCCCAGCTCTGCCTCCTCCATCTCCAGAGTTTCCTTCTCCTCCATCTGCTCTCCCCAGTATTGGGATGCTGCGAGCCAGGTGCTGCCAGCTCAGAACCAAGCCCCCACCTGAGCTGGGCTGCTGCTGTGCTTCAAGAGTTAAATTCTCTGCTCGGAAGCTGCATCTTTTCCTGGCAAAACCCAGCGCAGAGCGAGGCCCCCGAGCCCATCCTCTGGGGAAGGCACCGATCAGATAGCTGCCTGCATGTTTGAAAACACTCATGTCAGCGAGCAGGCTGCCGGCAGGCTCAGAGGCTTTCCTGGAGCTGCCTGATCGACAGGGTCAGATCCCAGCAGCTGTTGGGAAGGAAGAGGCACACTTGGCAGCTGTGTGCAGCCACAGGAACCCCCCCGAAGGTGCCATCCGCCTTACTGGCCTCTTACTTACCCTTACCTTCTGGGAGGGATGCTCTGCTGGCTTGGCATCACCTCTGCCACCAGAGCCTGGCATGGGGCAGTCACAGAGTCCTAGAATGGTTTGAGATGCAAGAGGCCTTTAAGATCATCAAGCCCAACCATTAACCAGCACTGCCAGGTCACCACTAACCCACGTCCCTCAGCACCACAACTCCATGGCTTTTCAACCCCTCCAGGCAGCCTGGGCCAGGCCTTGACAACCCTTTTGGGGAAGAAATTGTTCCTCATGCCCAACTTAAATCTCCTCTTGCACAATTTGAGGCTGTTTCCTCTTGTCTTACCACTTGTTCCCTGGAAGAAGACCCCAAGACCCACCTGGCTCCAATGTCCTTTCAGGTGGCTGTATAGAGTGAGAAGCTCTCCCCTGAGCCTCCTCTTCTCCAGGCTAAACAGCCCCAGTTCCCTCAGCTGCTCCTCACCACACTTGTGCTCTAGACCCTTCCCCACCTTCCTTGCCCTTCTCTGGACACACTCCAGCACCGAAGCAGTGCTGGTTGCCAAGGCTGGGGGCTGGCAGTGGGACATGAGAAATGGTGCAGCACAGCTCTGAGAAGACCCTCCAAGGGATTTTCTGGCTGAGTTGCTCTGGATTTGGTGTCAGGCACTGCCCACCCTGGTGCCACCTCTTTCTGGGTCAGAAGCTCTCAGGGGTGAAGCACATACAGGGCATGTATGAAGCCACTTCATCTGCCCCAGCAGAGCCTGAGCTCAGCCTCTGCTCCCTCCCCAGACAGCAGACATGAGCCAGGAATGCCCTTTGTCTTCTCAAAGCTCCAGGTAGCAGAGTCATGTGAATCTCAGCTTGTTTGGGAGCATGTTTCTACCTTTTTTACTGCACAGAAATGTGGGAAAACATTCAGAAAAGAGAAAAACCTCTGCAAAAATAAAAGCAAAACTGCCTTTAATTTTTAACCTCATTGTCTTTGAGGCAGTCTTGTGACCACAGAGCATGACTCACAGTGATGGAACCCTTGGAGGTGTGCTGGCTGACACAGAGAGCTGCCGACGAGGATCAGGAGCACACACACACCTCTGTGGCATGTTTTGCTCAGGGTTCCTGTTGGAGACTGCCCTGTGATTCCTTCTGCATCTCTGCTGATGGCTTTCTCTGAGCACATGCAGTAATGATTTGGAGTGATGCACCAGGCAGCTAATCCTGGGGGGGCTGCTGGGGGCTGAGGCTCCAGTGGCCTCCCCCCTCTAATGAAACACTGCTGTGCTGTGGTTCCAGCGCTGAGGAAAGGCTTAAGTATGGAACAGCTACTAACAGATTCATTAAACTTGCTCCAGAGCAACTATAAAAAATCAATTTAGTTCACCAGGAGGCTTGAACTGTTGCCAGTGGCAGGGAGCAGCTCCTGGCTGAGAGCTCTCCAGCTCTGAAGTGTCATTGTGATGTTACTGGGGCTGGAGGAAAACAGCAGGCGATGATACGGAGCCGGGCTCTGTGCAGGCATCAACCAGCACTCTCTGCAGGCATCTGCTCAGGGACAGGCTGTCGACCCCATCACTGGGCCCCAGTGGTGTCCAGGCCCTAGGGAAAACTTTGCTTAAAGCCAGCCAAACATTTCCAGAGCTGTGGCACAGCAGGAGCAGGGTTTGTGCTGGGTGAGCTGTTGCTGGTGCCCACTGCAGCTCCCCCAGGGAGGTTCCCCTGGCTGCCAGTCCCGGGAGCCAGCCTCCCTTGTAGGGTGGCAAAAATACTTTCAGTGACCTTTTTGCTGGTGGTGGCCAGCTCTTCATCAAGAGGTCAGGCCAACCTTTCCCTGCTCTCACTTTATAATGAACACTTTCTCTTTTCTCATGCAGTTTCAGAGCCCTGAGGAAACCCAGGGAGGAGTTATCAACCTAGAAATGTAACTCCTGGCAGAGCCATTCCTGCCCTCCCATGGAAACAGTCCTGTGATGCTGTGTCTCCTCCAAGCTATGCAGTTGACACTCAGGTCCTGCTGGGCTGACCAGACCTCACAAGACAGGCACCATGGGGCAGGCCATTGGGGCAGGGATGCTCAATACCTAGTGTCTGCATCACTGGGATAGTGCCAAGGAAGAGCAACATGGAGCACAAGCCATCAGTGCTCCCATCAAAAACCTGGCAGGGGAAAACCAGACCTTAGGAGGGAAGAGGCTGCAGGAGGGAAGGTGAATCCTTCCAGGCATGTCACTGCAGGATGGTGATGGGGTAATGGAGTTAACTCATGCTGCAAAACCTGCATGAGCCCATGGGACAGCACAGCTGGGCCTGGCAGGATGATCCACACCTACTCGTGCTACAGCTTACAGGCAGAAATAACCACAGATGAAGAAAAGAGGATTTTCAGGAATACATTAAGCTGAACTGGTGAGAAAAAGGAGTGGGTGAAGGGCTCCTGTGAAACTCAAATGCTTCCTTTCATCCACTTTCTAAATGTAGCTGCTCCTTCCCCATCTGAGATGATTCTTCTGCGTCTTACAGGGTGGCACCAGGGAAGCTCTGCAGGGAGGGAGACAGGGCCAGCCCTCAGCCTCTGTCCCTGTCCCATCCCATCCTGTCCTGCTGTGGCATCCATTCAGGAGCAGCTCAGGTGGCACAGGGCAAACAGCCAGTGTCCACCCAGGGTGGGATCTGCACTGGGTCTCATCACAGAGATGCTGGCAGGATGGTGCTCACCAGCTGGTGTGGTTGTCCATGAATGCTTTAGCCTTCTATCCAAACAGCTTCAGCATGACCATGACACCCAAAGTGCCATCTCCAGCCAGGCACTGTGTCCCTGCTGTCCCCTCTAGCCCTGGGCCACTGGTAGGTGCCTGGCAGTGAGTGTGTGGGTCCCTGGGCACGGGCTGATGGCTCTGCCTGTGGTCAGTGGTTTCACCAGTGCCCACCTTCACAGAACAGCAACTTTTCTGCCACCAAGGTCACCTAAGTCAACTCATTTATCTAGCTGGACAAACACTGAGAGATAAGGAAAACACTGGGGCACAGAGTGGGGACAAAGACCTTTATTCTCTCAGGAGTCACCTGCTGGGGGATCATCATCAGAGGGAAGTTATCAGGCAGGGCAATGGAGCACATGGGAGAAAGCAAAACTGCAGTGAAATCAGATGATTCCAAAGCAAGCATCCTGCCAGAGCAAGTTTTGCCAGGAGCTCACTGTGCCAGCAGGGGCACAGGGCAGAGCAGGGCTGGAGGATGGACATCCCAACCTCTCCCTGTGGGCTGGTTCTCACTGACCCACATTTTGTAAGGGCTGCTTCACACCCTCCCTTGCAGGTTCAGGAGCTGTGACCTGAGCTTTCTGTTCATGCTCGTGGCTACATGAGACATGCAATGAGGACACTGGCAGAGAGGGGTCTGTGCTCTGGCTGGGTACAGCCACGGGAGCTGTGGCACTCTCCGTCCCCACCTAGGCACACCCCCAGGGGCTGTGGCACTTGCCATCTCCACCTGGGCACACCTGTGGGACCTGTGGCACTCACTGCCCCATCTGGGGATCCCCAGGAGCTGTGGCACTTGCTGTCCCCACCTGGGGACACCCCCAGGAGCTATGGCACTCTCCATCCCTGCCCTGTTCCCAGCAGCTGTGGTGGGAACTGGTGCATCACTGCATGACTCCTGCTGACAGCATCTCCTCCTGGACAGCGTGGCTGAGCCTCTCCAGCCGAGGACAGCGAGGAGAGAGTCAGAAGGAAACTTCAGCAGCATTTGTATTCCCAACAGCCCTGTTCTAGTCAACTTTACTTTTAAATGTGTTCCTTAAGTTTCTTTTCTCCTCCTGAAAGTTTTTCTACAGTGAAAAATAATGCAAGGCACTGGTTGGAATGAGCAAGTGACTTCCATCTCAATGAGACCTTTGATGAGCCTGTGAATGGAAAGTCTCTTGCTCATTCCAGTCCCATCCTTTGCATTTGGCTGCTTGGAATTTAACAGAGCAATCATTAAACCTGAGGGATGTGGAGAAAGGAGTCTGAGCTGGAGCATCCAGGCAGAACCAGAACGTGTGGAGAACTTCACACTCCTTGATCTGTGAGCCAGCTCAAGGGAGCTGGGGTCCCATGGGGGACGAGAGCAAGCCCAGCTGACCTGGAGAGCTGGAAACAGACCTGGCGCAGGACATCCTCCCACGACCCCCCCTTGGTAAGCTCCATGTCTGTGCACGGCTCAGAGCCACCAGCAAGGGGTCAGGATGCCACCTCTCCCTCCATGCTGAAGCAGAGGGATGGAGGCTGAGCCCAGGTCACCTCCTGTATCTACCCCAGTGAGGTAGCTTCTCCTTCTCCCACCCTCAGCCTCGGTCTTCTCTCTCCTGCTTGGTCTCTGGTCTCCCCTGAGGAAGGAGGGAGGGTTTGGTGTGTGGAGGATCCGACCACAGCCTTCCTCCAGCTTTGAGAGGGCAGGAGAGCTTCAAGACAGGACAGCTTCAATGCAGGATTTCCCTCTGCATGTTCCTATTTTGTGGGTCTGGATTTTTTCTTTCCTTCTGGGACTCTTGGCCAGGCAACTCTCCAAACCCTCTCCCACAGACAGAACAGAAGCAGCAAGTGCCTTGGCATGGCACTTTATTAGACTTGATGACCTTGGCACCTCTTAAGTATTTGGATGAAGTCCCAAGTCACCTCTTCTGCACCAGCAAGGTCTGCTGGAGTGTCCCACCTGGCTGCCAGGATGGACCATGAACAGGTTTTGCCTGGAGCTGAGCACAGGGAGAGCTGCAGGAAGCAGCTCCAGGGGTACCTGTGTTGAAACCAAGCAAACCTGAGGGCATCCTGCAGCCAGGATTGCTACAGGGATCAGGGATCAGGGATCATGGGCAGTGCTGCTGTGCTTGATGCACTGTTGAGACACACTGAGGTCTACCCCCATGTCCTGGGCCCTTAATGAAGTCATTACTGCTCTGAACCTTCACAGAGTTATTCCATACATATCTTCAGGACACAAGTGTCACTGTGCTTACTTCTAAGCAGCCAGCTCCCAGGTGCAGGTTGACAGTGGCCAGCAACTCTGCTGCTAATTACTTCAGTTCTCAGCTGTTGTGCCTTTTTTTTTCCTGTTTACATAATTAATTCTGTGAATTTTGTATTCTCACTTAAAGTCACTCATTTTTTTATAGAGCAATCACTACTAAAAGATGAATTTTTTATAAGTTTGCCTTTGTTACTTTAAATTTTTTATAAACTCCTTACCCTTAAGGAATATTTCTTATAGCTGGCAATAAAGTATGGTAATTTCATTTGAAAAGGGAAAAGTACATTTGTATGTTATTAAACACACACACTAGCCATCCATCTGCCCATGCAGGGCGGTTGGAGTCTTGAGGGGCAGGGCAGGGGAGCTGTGGTGACCCCACAACCCAAACAGGCTTTAAGGGAGCACTGATGGTGCATCCCACATCCATTCCCAGCCAGCATCTCATCCTGCTCCCACTGCTGTACCTGCTCCAGAGCTGCCACCTCGCTGTCTGTCTGAGCCTCCCAGCCCAGCTCTGCCCAGACCTGGGGGGGGGGGCTTACCAGCCCCCTTGCACCAGCAGAGGCTGCAGGTGACCTCTGACCAGGGGGAGAAAACCACTGGTGCTTCCCCATCTCCGTCACCTGTGCCTCGCAGGCTACTGGCCAGGCTGGAGGCTCCTGTGAAAAATCTCCTGGTTCAGTGCAATGAGCAGTAACTCAGATTTGTTTCAGCTTGGTGGTTCAGCTGCCTGAGGTCAGCCATGGGTGTGCAACATCTCCCTGCCAGGGTGATGGCAGGGCAAGCAGAGCAGCCTGGTGTGGGCACTGCCAGCAAAGGGCACCCTGCCACCCAGCACCACGGCTCAGCCTCTGCTGGCACAGCCTGGCTCTGGCTGGATCAGTGCCTGCTGGGCAAGGGCAGCAGGGCTGGGGTCTGCACTGCCTTCTGAGCAGATAGCCACCCCCTTCATCACTAAAATCTCTGGAAATTAAGCGCTTCTTTTATTTAATTGGGGGGTTTTTTACACTTTGAAAATGTTGCGGAGCTTTCTGCTTTCATTTGCAGAGCACCTGAGACAGTTCAGTCCAGGGAATAGCTGTGGAATCACTGGCTCACACGTAATGCCCCTCTCACGCTCACCGAGGAGGCTGCAGCTCCAGCAGCAGAGGATATTACTGCATCACAAAGCACAAGCTACTGAAGGAGATAAAGAATGTTTTCCCCTTTGGACAAGTAAGCAGCAAGGCTCTGACATGTCCTCAGGTGAAGGCTGCTTGTCTGAAGCTATCAAACGCAAGAGCGAGCGGAGGGCAATGAGCAGTGACAAAGACACAGACGTTCTCCCTCGTAAAGCACCAGAGCAAAGGGATGTGAGCAGGCATCTGGACACATCTGGCTGGTCGTGGCACTGTACGTGGTGCACGGCCTCAGTCCCTGGCCACAGCTTCCACCCCAGCAGCCAGCACTCACCACTCGGCTGGGATTCAGCAGCTCAGGACATGTGGGGTGGGAGCTCATGGAGTTGGGGTCTGGGGGAGCTGGTGAGCCTGTGCTCAGCGCAGGCTGGGAGAGGGTCAGGCTCCACATGCCATGCCCACTGGTTTTCTGTGCTTTCCAGAAAGATGATAATTGTGTTTGAGCATCTCACTGACCTGAAGCCATGGAGAGCAAGGCATCCATGCCAAGCAAAGCATGCCTTGCTTTGAGGCTCTGCAGACCCTGGGGCAAGCACCAAATGCAGCGTGCTGGTGGGTACCGAGGCTGCCAGCTGGGTTAAGCCTGCAGGCCTCCCTCACTCCTCCACCCCCTATTCACTGCACATGAAATGGGTTTTAATTTTCTTTGCATCTTGCTTTTCATGCTTTCATTTCCTCAGTTTGCTTTCATGGAGGGATTGTGCCTTATTAATATTTGCAGAGCTGCAGGAAAACTCACTCCCTTCTCTCACCCATGCTCTGTTTTCACTCCCTGCCCTGCTGCACTTGGACCCCTGCTATATTCTCACAGTGTATGTGTCAGGGTTATTCACCAGACTGGAGCTGGCTACAGCACACACAGGGTGATTCTTAGTCCAGACAAAACAAGAGCTCTTGCTTCTTCTCTGAATCAAGAAGCAAAGTCCTCGGTAGGGACATGACGTAGCTGGGGCAGTGACCTCCACCCCACATGGCTCCCATCTCCCCTGGGATGGTCCAGGTCCTGCTCAGGCTACCCTGGGGAGCGTGGTGCCACCAGCAAGCCATGGGATACAGCACCAGCATCCCAGAGGATGCAGCACCAGCCAGCCTGCAGCTCCAGCTCAGAGCCAGGGCTCCTGTTGTCACCTGCTTCACTTGCAAAGGTTTCTCAAACCAAACCTGCTCCAGAGCTTGCATGCTCCTAATAAATGGTTTTAGGAGAGAAAATGCCAGTGTCAGCCTCTGTCAAAGATGATCTACAACCACTCAGCCTCATTTGGGCTACTCAGAAACAAATCAATAGACCACTGGGCCTCCAGACTAATAAATAATAATGATAAAAAATACATATATAACCAATAGCAATGCCATGTGCTCCTAGGACACATTCCTCACGCTTCAGAGGGGCTTTGCTATCAAGCTTAATTAAAAGTGGCACCAAATAAACTGTTCTTTCACATTGGACTCAAAACCTTTGGCTGCTTTCTCCAAAGGACAGAAGCCACCTCCACTGCTAGGTAGCCAGCCACAGCCTGGTGGAAGCCCTGCTGGTGTTGGCTGCCTCAAGTACCTGTGCTGGGCACAGCACTGCCTTCCAAAGGGCCACCTTGACCCCAGGCAGGTACAGGGAAATGTGGAGAGTGCTCCAAGAACCTCACCACATAGGCACCAGCCCATGCAGCCTCAGAGCTGTAATTCACCCTAATTATTTCCTCTGTTCCAGGATGCATTAATGACCCTGGGGTTAATGCATATGTACCAGATTGCTCATTAATACCCGGTAAATTGTAACAAGATGCTTCCTGGCTGGTGAGTATCCCTGTGTGCTTAGAAGAGTTACCCTGCCCTGGGTGAGCAAGAAGACCCTGAGTGTGTCTGCAGTCCTGAGACCTTGCTGGGAGGACAGGCTGAGATAGCAGGACCATGTTTGGTCCAACACCACTGAGTCATGGCTGTCCCTGCTCAGTGGTGTCTGAAAGCCCTGGGCCTGCCTCCTCCTGGTGTCCTCTCCACTGGAACTGGATGGCTTCAGTTAGACTTCCTCAGCTGAAACATTGCCAAAGCCAAAGCTTGTTCCAGATAAAATGTGTCTGGATCTCATGGCAGTGTTTGTACCCCGCAGCAGTGGCTCCAGCCACGGCAGGTGGGGCTGGGGCTTCATGGCAGGGCTAAGGAACCTCCCTGGAAAAAGTTTACTGCCCCCAAAAGCTTTTGCCTTAAGCCAGCAGAAATTTGGCAAGAGGAAGGATGTCTATACCCAAGTCACAGATACTGAGGTCTGTATTATCACTCTCTACAACTCCCTGAAAGGAGTGGAGTGGGGACTGGTCCCTTTTCCCAAGGAACTAGTGACAGGACACGAGGAAACAGCCTCAGGTTGTGCAAGGGCAGGTTTAGGTTGGACATGAGGAACACTTTCTTCATGGAAAGGGTTGTGAAGCCCTGGCACAGGCTGCCCAAGGGAGTCACCATCCTTGCAGAGGCTTAAAAGCCATGGAGATGTGGTGCTGAGGGCCATGGGTTAGTGGTGACCTGGCAGTGCTGGTTAATGGTTGAACTGGATGACCTGAAAGGTCTCTTCCAGCCTAAATGATTCTGTGACCCTATATTACTTATCAAAAATTGTAGCAGAAACAAAACTTTGTGTTGGAGCCCAGCTGACTGTCCCCTGAGCCATCCTCTGCTTCTCCATGGTCAAGAGTAGCCCAGCAGCAACCCTGACAAAGAGCCACTCACACTCTAAGTGCCACCAGCAGCAGCCCTGCTGAGGTCTGTGGGGGAGGTCAATGCTCTGGGGCTGGCCAAGGGCAGGATTTGTAAACCCAACCCATCCGGTGCCACCAGCCTTCCTGGGGAGCAGACATCCCAGCCAGCCTGGTGATGGGAAACCAGGAGCTGGCTCAGTTTAATCTTTCTTGCTTTGATGACTTCAGATCTGTATCAGCAGAGGAT
The DNA here is from genome assembly GCA_013399015.1 of Galbula dea. Lineage (NCBI taxonomy): Eukaryota > Metazoa > Chordata > Aves > Piciformes > Galbulidae > Galbula > Galbula dea. Next base: position 6,939 of record VWZX01005102.1, on the reverse strand, counting down.
GTTTTTAATCACTCCTCTGTGGCATTTTGTTTCCCCTCTAATCCCCCGAGGTGGGTTTAGCCCAGGGATATCACACAGCTCCCCCTCGCTGCTCCTCTACAGCTCAAGGCTTGCACATCCTGATCTCCAATTATTTGTTACACAGTGTCTAATATTTTGTATAGCCAACAGAGTTTTATTATCAGTTAATGTATTGATGAAAGAGCATGAGCTAGTCAATGGAATATGTAATAAATACAGAAATATACTTGAACTATTGATTCCCCCAGTTGCTCACGTGAGGTATTGATATCCCGTGAGTAGATCTGCCCTCAGACTGTTGAGTCATGATCCACCAGTCACCATTGCTAATAATAAAGGGTGACTATTTTTGAGCACTTCACAAGAAAAAAATCCATTTGCTAAATGGGTCTGTGAGTGTTGCTGGGACTGCTCATGTGGAAACTGTGGGAGAGGGAGAAGGGGAAAGGTGCCAGCTCCCTGCCTGCCTGGGGAAACACACACTCAGGGAAACACAGCTTATCCTCTGCAACAGAGCCACATCAAAGCTCTTAATGAAAGCCTGTCAGACACACAAGTGCCAAAACTGGTGCCTCCCAAGTTTGGATAGATCAGTATGAGGGCTGTGCTAACAGCCTGGATCTCCTCAGCACATTGGATCACGATGGCTTCCAGCAGCCCTGGAGCTTACCTTGGCCTCAGCTGGGGATCTCACTGGCTGTTTTCTGAGGGATCCTGAGATTCAGGGAGGGAAAACACTGACCAAAAGTAGGCATTTCTAACTGCACTTTGCAGAAAGCACAACGTCTTCATTCTGGAAACTTCACCAGAGAGGAAGATGCCCAATGCCAAGCCCCATGGAGCTGCTCTGCAGCTTGGCTGGGTGTTGCACTGTGGGTGCTCTGAGTGCCCATGGATCCACACCCAGGCTGGTAATGAGATCAGAGGTGCATGAGTCCCAGGGGCTTGAGGGAGGAACCTTCCCTTCCTTACACCCACCAACACTGTTCCCCTGCTCCTGGAAACAGTTTCCTTCTCATTCCTTCTTCCAGCTCTAGCTGGGAGCTGCATAGGGCAACTGATTTCCCATTCCCTCTGGCTTTCAGAAGAGGCATGGTTCAAGTGCAGTCCTGCTGGCACCCCACTACCAGCATCCCAAGCTGTCTTCTTCCTGTGCCTGCAAGGGAAGTGTTGCTGGAGATGTTGGTTTGTGCAACCACCAATGCCCCAGACATCAGTCCCTGGGCTGGGATCACAGGGAGGGAGGTGGGAACCCAACACTGGCTTGCTCCCACAGTGAAAGCAGCTCATGTCCCAGCTTCAGGCAATGTCTGCAGGCACTGTCCACATGTCTTGCTGTTTCTGCTCACTTCAGACAGAGGAATCACCACTTCTGATGGGAGGTTTGCCTGCATGTTTCTCACAGGCTGTCCTTCTGGCTGCCAAATACCTGGAAAGGCCTGTGGTGACCCCAGGGCTGTGCACAAGGCAGAGGTGTTTGCTGGGAGTTCAGCAGCACTCACACCATACCTGGGAGTGGACTGACATCTCCATAAAGGTTCAGACTGAGCTCCTTCCACCCTCAGCCACCTGCAGCCAGTGCAGAGATGGGGAGAAGCCACATCTTTGGAAAAGCCTTGTGTGAATCCCTCTACTCCTACCAGCAAAATGTGGTCTTCCTCTTGCACCTGCTGGAAAGGAGGTTGAGCAGTCTGAGGAGGCTTTATGGAAGAGGTGGAGATGTGCTGGGATGCCTCATCCTGCGGCAAGCAGCAGTGACAGAGGATTTGCATCCTGCAACATCTTCCTTTGAAACGTTCCCCCCATAGAAATACCACTGAGGCTGAGAATCCCAGTCAGGTTAGCCCATTTCACAGGCTGTGGTTCTTCAGCTGGGCTGCAGGAGCTGTCTGTGTGCCTGCTCTTCTCTTGCAGGAAATGTAAATTTATGTTTAAATCCCTTTCTTGACATTTCAGATGGGGAGCAGTGCTTTGCAATTACCACGGGACGGAGAGCACACATGACAGTTAGCTTAGGTGACCTGCAGCCACCTGTTAAGTGCATTTACTTATTTGCAGAAAAGAAAGAAGGAGAGTAATGAACTGAAAAGCTGTGACAAAGAAAACTCATTGCCTTGTCATGACTTCAGGATTCAACCCAACCACAGCTGTGCTCGGGCACAGCCTCCAGGGAGCCTCCACCTCCCACCGGCGCTCTGCTCGTCGCATCCTTCCCGATCCCTTCAGCTCAGAAACATCCCAAGTCACTGAGACAAAAGGTCCCAGTGTGTGTGTGGGCGGGGGAAAGCAATGAGCAGCCCTTTCTTCCCTCTTGTGGTACCTCATGGCTGAAGCAAGTTTCACTGGATGGAGACCAGGAGCCTGTTCCTGCCCCATCGCCTTCCCCAGGGCAGCGTGGGATGAGCAGCAGTGACCCTGGGGCTCGGTTCCTAGGGTTACATCCCATGGAAGGAGCTTTCAGAGGAAAGAGGACCCCTGCTCCTGAAATCCTATCTGCCCCCCACGTGGGGGGCACAGCTGCCCTTGTGTCTTTATTAACAGCCCCTCTCTATTCTACAGGTCTAATGTTTCTCTTGCCTCCCCATTTTAACCCCCAAACCCTTCCCTCTCAGAGAGCATGTTCAATTAACATCTAATCTCCATGACTCCCAGCCAGGAGGCGGATCAGTGACTGCCACCAATAATGACTCCATTTACAGAGCTCTTTCAGCAGCAGCAATGTGATCCTAAGCCCATGGCTTTCCCAGTCCATTCACAAACTCCTTTAGACATCCTCCCTCACTGAGGAGTCACTCCTGGCTGCTTCTGCCCAGCCTTGGCTGAGCACTGTAGAAGAGATCTTTACACCCTCTGGAATTTCTCCTACACAATGACCAGGCAGCTTTAGGGAGCACATCCTTTTTATGTTTTTTCCAAGGTTTTGTTAAGAAGGTGGAAAAAATCTGAAGTGTTATGGCAAAACCCAAACATTCAGGGCAACTGCCAGCCTGACCAGAGCTCATGCACTGAGCCCCAAAACGTGCTGTAAGGAAAAACTCCAGAGAGCAACTTCAGTTCAAACCCACTTGCTAAAGAAAGGGGAGAAGCTGAGAGATTTCCCAATGGGGAAGTGCATCCAGCTCCAGCAGGAACCTGTGGTTTAAAAAGAACAATAAATGACAAGCTGAAGAGGCAGCCAGCAAATGGGATTTCACCATCCTGCTGTAGGAGGACAGAGGTTTGGGTGGAGGTAAGGTCAGCACCAGAGATGCAGTTGATCTCACAGAGGGAATGGGGTGGCCCAGAACGCCACCAGCTTCCTGCTTGATTTTCCTCCCAGCCTGAAAACATCCAGGAATGGTCACAGAGCAGTGGGCAGGGAGGTCTGGTGAAATCCCTGTGCTGGCCATGCAGAGGATCTGCCAGCTGAACCTGCTGCCTTCTGCATCTGAATGAATAACTCAGAGAGAAGTCATGCAGCAAACATATTTCTTCTGGGTTTTGGATGAGTCCATGACACAGCAGCCAAAACTCACCAGAAAGGTGTCACCAAATCATTGATTTATTGATGATCCCAGAATCCCTAAAACCCAGCATGGTGGGGATTGGGAGGAACCTCTGGGGATCATCCACTCCAACCGCTGCCCCCCCTGCTGCAGCAGGGGCACCCACAGCAGCTTGCCCAGGGTCACCTCCAGCTGCCTTGGGAATCTCTCCACACAAGGAGACTCCACAGCCTCTCTGCAAAGCCTGGGCCAGGGCTACAACACCCTCACACCAAACAAGTTTCTCCTCCTGCTCAGCTGGAACCTCCTGGGTTCCAGTTAGTGCCCAGTGCCCCTTGGGCTGTCCCTGGGCACCACTGAGCAGAGTCTGGCCCCAGCCTCTTGCCCCCAGCCTTTAGATATTGATAAGCATTGATAAGATCCCTGATAAACCACCTGAGTGCAGATGGCATTGAAGGATTGGGATGTGCTGGGATAGGCCAGCCTGAAGGGACATCATGGGCACAGCCCCAGGGCTCTTGTGTCTTCACCACTTCTGGTTTTAATTTAGCTTAAATGTTAATTGTCCAAGTCAATGAATTTGCATATTTCTGTGGTTCTGGCCATCTACATTCAGCAGCTTGTCTGCATGACTGAAAACTCTGCTGACCTTTACCATCAAATAGATTATGGATCCTGGGAAATCAGAGAACAAATAATGCTCATCCAAAACATCCTCACCCCTGAGCAGCAGTGGAGGGCTCTGCTCACCAGCACACTCCCAACCCAGCAAGGCAACACTCACCTTTGGGAAAGGAACAGAATTCATTCCAGGTAAATATTAGTGCAAGGCAAAGGGTCAGAAGTGCAGCAGGTACTCCTCGAGCTCCAGAACAGAACTCTGCTTTGACTGGATTGTTTAGCAAACATCAGTTATTGATTTGCAGGGTTAGAAGCTATCATGAAAAATTTCTCTCCACAAAAACTTGGGGCTAGCAAAGAGCCTCTGGAAAGATGTGTTCAGAGCAGAGCCATCCCTCTCCTCAGCATGACTTGTGTCATCCCACCCAATGTAGGGTGGGCAAAGCTCTCTCAAACCCATGGAGTCCCTTTGTTTGATGAAGGTGTGCTCTGGGGTTGCTACAGAAATGATCATTTCAGAAGTTCTGTCAACTTTTTCTCTATTTCCCAAATAGAAGATTCTGGTTTTCATTGGGAAAGTCAACAACTCGGGAGTGTCAGGTTTTTGCAGATCCCAGATTTCCTTGTTTTCTGTATTTATCACTATAGTTTTTTTATTCACTCAAAAATGCTTACTGGGAAAAAAAAAAAAGCAAAGCCAAAGCAAAACCAAAGCAAACCACCCTTCCTGATGGGACCTGGTGAGTCCTGGCAATGACTGAGACCCACAAGGACCCTGAGGCCACCACCTCCAGTTCCCCCACACCCCTCCTTCTCTGGGAGCTGGAGTAGGGACAGAAGCTCCCAGGGGCTGGAAAAATGCTCTGGAGGTTTATGCCCAGCAGATCTCATCGTGGTTTGCTCCTGGAGCACCTGCGGCAGCAGCTCGGAGGAGCTGCCCCAGCGCCAGTGCAGGGCAGGAGCCGTGGTGCGGCACGGAAGGTGCCAGCCGCAGGGAGGGTCTGCCGCGCTCCTCGCTGCTGCTGCCTGCCTCACCCAGCTCCTCAGGGAATCAGCTTCGTGTTTGGGGGCAAAAATAAATATTTAATTGTGGTAATGGCTGTAATTTGCATTCAAATGTTTTCCAGAGCAGGAATTCCTCACTAAATGACACCAAGGGCTGTTGAGAATGATGAACTGGTGGGAGAACGTTGCTTTCCTTGTCGCTGAACGGCGGCACCAGAGAAATAGCTAAATTTAGCAAGAAACAATAACAAAAAAATACACAAACAAAAAAAAAGGGGGAAAAATCTATTTTCTCAGCTGTAATAAATATAGCTGGTGGTAAAAAGGAGCCTACTTCAGCTGTAAGTGGGGTATTGTTATTTGATATGTGGGAGAAAGAGCAGCAAGCTAATAAGACATTTTTATACATAAGAGTCACGTAATGCTGGTGCATTATACATGCTGCACTTACTCATGGTCTATCCATGGGCAGCTATTTATTGTTACACACAGCTATCTGTTCCAGGAGGAGATGCAGATCTGAGCTCTTGTACAGAGGATCTTTGGGTATCTCCTTTACCCAGAGAGCATCCAGGTGTTATTTATCCCAGACATAAGTACAATCCTTTCCTCTGGTTGAGCTATTCCATGTCACCATTCCTGCTGGCCCCTGCAGACCCTGTGCACCTTGGCTCTGCCCTGGGCATGGTGGAAGTGAGATAAGCTCTGCCTGTATCTCCTAGCCCAAACATCTCCCCCCTCCCCTGGCTGAAATTCAGACTTGGTGTCCTACACTCTATTCCATCTTTTTTGGGGGGAACTTCTAGTGGCCTTCCAATACCCAAAGGGGGCCCATAGAAGGGGGGAGAGAGACTCTTTACCCGGGTAGAAAGCAATAGAACAAGGGGGAATGGCTTCAAACTGAAGGAGGGAAGATTTAGATTAGCTCTTAGGAAAAAAATCTTTACCCAGAGGCTAGTGAGGCACTGGAACAGGTTGCCCAGAGAGGTTGTGGCTGCTTCATCCGTGGCTGTGTTCAAGGCCAGTTTGGATGTGGCCCTGGGCAACCTGGTCTAGTGAGTGGCATCCCGGCCCATGGCAAGGGGGTGGGAGCTAGGTGATCTTTAAGGTCGTTTCCAACCCAAACCATTCTATGATTCTATGGATCTATGAAATATCTGCTAAGAGACTCCAAACCAGGGCTGCTCCTCATGCTCAGCTGTTGTTTGCCCACATGTAGTCCAGATGCCTGGAGTGGTCCTAGAGACGATGCCCCCTGCCCAGACAACCCTCCCAGCAGGGATGGAGGATCCTCCCTGCATGGCTTCCCTCCCTGCTGGCTGTGTGTGTGTGTGTGTGTGTGTGTGTGTGTATGGAAAAATGCTTCTCTACCACCCTGAAATGTTGTCTCCCATTTTTCTTTCAGAGCAGTGACTGATCTATCTGTGCCCTGTTCAGAGCCATAGCAAGGCTGCATCCTTTTTGTTTTGCCAGCTTTCTGAGTTGAGGTTTTATTTTTATTCCCTTAGCAATTTCCTTTCAATGCTGGACACTGGTTGCTGTGTGTCTGCCCAGCCTGCTCTTCTCTGGAGATAATCCCATCACTTCATTTTCAAGTACATTTAGCACCTAGACAGGCTATTGCCACCCTTTGTCCTCCCTTCCCAGTCCCCTTATTGATGTTAGTGCTCCTTCAGGTGAGGGCCACTGGGTAAACCCACAAATTGCCAGCTTTGCTGGTGTTCTCACCCCACCTTTGCTTGAGACCTTCCATGCCACCCCTCTGACAGAGTTTCTGCTCAGTCTTCTCATAGCCAAAGGGAAATAT